>JAJOZX010003030.1:472500-530000 GCA_023014485.1 Bathynomus jamesi
GGTGGAGTGCAAAGCTTGATCTTCGTCAGAATGAACAATTCGGGCGGAAGCTAACCAAAGGTTAACCAAAGGTTATATATATATATATATCTGCTCGTATGTAGGAGAATTACGATTTCTGATCAATCGAGGCCCATGGTGTAGTGGATAGCATATCTGACCGGCAATCGAAGATCCCGGGTTCGATTCCCGGGTGGTCACCTCATTTTTCATTTGTTCGTTCTCCCTCCTCATCTTGTGCGGAACGTTTCTATACAAGCGTCGTTCTTTACATTATTATGTTGTTTGCAGTTAAAATGTATATATATATATATATTATATATATATATATATATATGAGGCGTCGCGAGTACGAGGGGCGAACTCGTCACATTGGCAAATTGCGAATGTTCCACGAATGAATAGTTCATTCCTCACCCCATCCACAGAAACTTGGTATAGCCAAATACTCACCTCGTACACTCAAGATGTAATTAGTTTCAATGCGTTTATTTGCGTTGTGTGTCTCTCGTACGCAATAGTCACAAAGTTTAAACGCGTCTATCTCAAAACTGGTTTGGCGAGTTTTCATAATGATTTTCGTAATTGCCACAACGCAACCAGTATTTAGTACGCAGATGACACAACAATCTTCGTACCTTTGAAGGTAAAAGTCTCTGAAAACAAGCCAGAACCCCACGAAAATCTTTTGTTCTGCTCTAAAAACCGTTTGAAAGTCCGAAACTTACTCTGAAATTGTTCCAAACAGAATAAAAACAATCATTGAATACCAAAGAAAGGCTCACGGTATATATAAAACCCACAACAAATATCTAAACTCTTACATCTTTATTTAATTCCAAATAGTTGGCCACCACTGTACGCTTGGATATACACGAATTATGCACGTACATCGTATACAACCATTTATTTAACGAATTTGTATACGTCCAATATAATTTAGGCAAGATTAAGCTCTGTTCATATAAATATAGAATGTTGGTTGTGTTTCTAAAACTTCAATTGCAGAAAGATGTTCCCTGCAATCTGTTTCATTTGAGTTGATGTATGGCCTCTCTCTATTATCTTTTCGATTGCAGTCCTTGCTCGCAGCGCAACATGCATGTGGAGAGATTTATTATTAAATGCTATTTCGAATCATCTGAATCCGGTTGCGAGAAGAGAATCTCGCAGACGGAGAGTTAAATATCTTATTGCAATTTAAATGAAAATTGCTTTTAGTTTAGTTCAAAACGTAGTTTGTTAAAAAATTTTGGAAAGTAATTAATAGAAATATACCTTTAAATAAATTTATCACATATACTTTTCTATGAGGATTGTAGCATATATATATATATATATCTATATATATATATATAATATATATATATATATATATATTATATATATATATACACATAGTATATATATATATATATATGTATAAAAAGAATAAATGTTTTAATATTATAATGTTTTCAGACCAACGAAGACACTAGGATCCACTCATGGCTGGTCTACCTAACTGTGGTTGTAGCTGTATATTGCGCATGTCCTCCGTGGTGGCGGAGGGGACCTACAATTTTATGTGGGTTCCGAACAAAAAATACCTTAATTTTACTACCTTAAACTATACCCAATCTATCAACATATACGTCTAATCGAATTTTAAAAAATGTTTATAGACGTGCTACTAATTACTTCTACCGGCAAACTATTCGAGCTATTTACTATTCTATGCATAAAAAAGTTTTTGGCAACTGCTGTCTCGAACCTTCTACTTGTCAACTTACACCCATTATTTCTAGTTCTATTATATTGTGATATTTCGAAAAAGCTATCTCTATTTATGTTATCGAACCCATTCATAATTTTAAAAACTTGGATTAGATCACCCCTTAGCCTCCTAGTCTCGAGTGTACTCAATTTTAAATCCTTAAGCCAATCCTCGTACGACTTCGACCTAAGCGACGGAATCATCTTAGTTGCTCGTCTTTGAACTCTTTCGATTTTATCTATATCTTTGTGCATATGAGGATTCTAAAATTGGATCGCGTACTCGAAATGGGAGCTAACTAATGATTTATAAAGAGGAACAATAATATCGCGCGATTTGTACTCAAAATTCCTAGTTATAAAACCTAGCATCTTGTTCGCTTTATTGACCGCTGCTGTACTTTGTTTCGCTACTTTTAAATCACCAGTGACGATAACTCCTAAATCTTTTTCCTGTTCTACACTTGCCAACTCCTTCCCTGACATACTATACACAAAATTACCGTTACGCGAACCTATATGTAAAATTTTGCACTTATCGACGTTAAATCTCATTTGCCATGTGACTGACCAATCAACGATTTCGTTTAGATCTTCCTGGATTTGACCTCTATCTTCATCATTAATCGCCCGACCACCCAACTTCGTCATCCGCAAACTTTGAAACTGTACTGAGCCGACATCTAAATCGTTAATATATATATATATATATATATAAGAAAAAGCAAGGGGCCCAATACAAAACCCTGAGGAACGCCGCTCGCTACATTAGCCCAACACGACTCCGCTCCATCAACGACCACCCTCTGTTTCCTACCTCGCAACCACTCTTCTATCCAATTTATTACTACATCCCTCATTCCATGAGCCTTAGTTTTTTCACTGAGTCTTTTGTGCGGTACGGTGTCAAACGCTTTTTGAAAATCTAAATACACTACATCAGCCGCCCGATGACTATCGTAAACGTCAACCACGCTTTGAAAAAATTCTAAAAGATTAGTTAAGCAAGATTTTTTTCGCCTAAAACCGTGCTGCGTATTTCTAACTAAGTTATGCAATTGTAAGTGTTCGACTATACGATCCCTAATTATTGATTCCAGTAGCTTACTTACAACAGACGTTAAACTGATTGGCCTATAATTTCCCGCCGCACCTTTATCGCCTTTCTTAAAGATAGGTGTTACGTTTGCTAACTTGAAATTATGGTACGCACCCCTCAGAAATAGACGCATTAAAAATCTTTGTTAGCGGCAAAACAATGCTATCTTTTAATTCTTTTAGTTGTACAGCAATACCTTGCACAGCGCGGTTAATTGGTTCCGGAATTTGTCCGCGCTGTCCAAAACCGCACTGTTCAAAACATTATTATAACGGGTTTCAATGTAATACGTTCCAACCCCAAAAAAAGGATCGTCTATTTTTCGAATAAAAGTCAAAAGTTCGTCGAATGAAATAGTACCGAAAAGAAATTAGAAGACAATAGGAAAATTGCGCGCTAAATTTAAAAAAATTGACGAAAATACAAACCGTGCTACATGAAAACCCGCGCTAATCAAAACCGCGCTGTTCAAGGTATTACTGTATGGGATATATGGAACCGGCCCCGGTGATTTACGCGTTTTCATTTTATCAATATAGCGCATTACCTCCCCTTCACTAACCACTATATTATCCAAAATATTACCATTATCAAAAGGTATTATGTCTATGACCGTAGGGATATTCGTTACATCTTCTATAGTAAAAACTGACGTAAAAAATTCGTTTAGCAAGGTAGCCATTTCCTTGTTTTCAGAAACTAGATCTCCGTTTACATTTTTCAAAGGCCCCAAGACGCTTTTTACTGGATTTCTATTATTGACGTATTGAAAGAAACGCTTGGGGTTTTCTTTACCGTCACGAGCTATGGAGATTTCAAATTCGCGCTTGGACTTTTTTATTACACTTTTCGCTTCACGCCTTAGAGATATGTAGTTGTTTCGTAACCACAAATTGTCTTTATCGCACTTATGTAGCCTATAAGCCCTATCTCTACTCTTTATAATGTCTCCTACTCTAGAAGTAAACCACAAGGGCTTGTTGTTTACTTTCGCACGCTTAATTTTGTACGGTACACATTCCTCATTTATAGTCCTAAATACTGTTTCGAACGATTCCCACATTAGTTTTGCGTTGGAGTTCCCCATTACGTTTTCCCAATTGACGTGTGACAATTTATTTCGAAATTTACTAAAGTCTGCGTGCTGGAAGTTAGGAATTTTAGTCGAGTTAGCTGGTTTCGAGTGACTTACTGAAAGGACAAACTCTACCATCATATTGTGATCGCTGTTGCTTAATGGTTCTATTACTTGAAGATCAGTAATTAGCCTATCATCTGTAGTTATTACTAAATCTAAAATACTGTCCAACCTCGTAGGTTCCTCAACCTTTTGAATAAGAAAGCTATCCTCGAGAAAATTAACTAAACGATTACCTTCCGCGTCTCCGTGCATTGTATCGTAATTCACGTTGGCGCATTTAAAGTCACCCATAACTAAAGCCTGCTCACTACCTATTATTCTCTTTAGTTCACGATATAAAGCTTCATCCGTATCAGCTGTTTGATTAGCGGGCCTATATATAACGGCAAGTTTGAAATCTTTCAATTTAAGTTGTTATAATGTTATAATGTTTCAGACCAACAAAGACCCTAGGATTCACTCATGGCTGGTCTACCTAACTGTGTTCGTAATTGTGTATTGTGTATGTCCTCCGTGGTGGCGGAGGGGACCTACAATTTTACGTGGGTTCCGAACCACAAGCCATAAGAAATTTATGTAACAACTGCCTGTACATTAGCTATAGTCGAATCTATCGGCTCTGGAATTGTGTGCTTTACTTCTATATCGTTCGCAATATTATCTTTGATATACAACATAACACCGCCTCCTCGCCTACCTATTCTGTTTTTAACAAAAAGTCTAAACCTCTAATTTGATTCTCCCTACAAAGTCACGTGTTTCAGTGCTAAGCCACGATTCATTTATTGCAATTAAATCATAGTCTTTACAAGCAATTAAAGAAAAAAATTCGTTTATTTTATTTCGTAGGCTACGAGCACTTAAGGATATATATATGCTGTTTGGAAAAAGTGTTTTTGAACAGTGTGATCAAAAAGTCATACGTTAGTTGCAGTGTAGTGATTTTTCGATCACCTTTTATTGTGGAAGAGGAAAAGGAAATGAAGCCGGAAGCTAGGAACTAATAGGAGTCGAACCCATGTCGCGTGGTTTCAGAGTCAGTGCGACTATAATAATTGCACTATCCAGAACCCCGAAAAAAGGTTCAATCAAACGGGACTAATATTTACGCTGTTTGAAATGATGTCCAATTCAAAACAGATTTACAGCCAGTATGTAATAATAAGTGATGAGGTCGAGCAGGAACTTGCACATAGCTCAGGCCAACATACGCGGCCCATTGTTTTGAAAATGAAAATGAAAACGAAAAGGTTTATTGGCAGACTATAGTCCATTTGACAAATATTATTAATACAATGATAATTCACATACTAAGGATAGAAATATATACAAATGATTAGAAATAATACTGTAATGTCGACGTTAAGAGGAGCTACAGACAGACGTTTTCGACCAAGAAGTTCATAGCTTAGAGGACAAACGGCAGGACTCATTTGATAGCTTGGATAATCGGGTTGGTTGATTTTTTCAATTCTTTGCATTAGACTGTATTGAGCACGTCTTGTTACCTCCGGGAAACTCGGGACATTGCGGGTAGTAAACATTTGCGAAGCTGAGCATCTCGGGGGTAATTTATGTAAGGGTCTAAAAGACCTGTTGTACAGCAAATTTAGCGTCCTGCTAGAACCTTTTTTATAATTCACCCAGAGTTGCAGTTGCTCTCCGTATATATTACTGCAGAAAGTACGAAAGAGAGTGTCTTTAGCTTCACTTGTACAAAACCGGAAGTTCCTTATAGTCATATTCGCTTTAGCACAAAGGCTACGAGATTGTTTTTTTATATCTGAGTCATCACTCAAGGAGCTGGTGATAGTTTGACCCAAATACTTAAACTCTTGTACTTCCTCAATTACTTCACCTTTCATTTTAAACCTAATATCAGCTGGCTGATTACAGCTTTTAGGATGAAACTGCATAACCTTAGTTTTTGTAACATTAAAAAGAATATCATGTTTCTGCGAATACACTTCGCAGACTTTTAGTAGCCGATCCAGACCTTTAACAGAGGGACTTATTAACACCATATCATCGGCATAAACTAAGTTATTTATCCTTGTTATCTATACAACATCCCACTGTTACCTCATTAAGTGAAGAAGTTAATCCGTCAATATGCACATTAAACAGCATAGGAAAGAGCAAGGAGCCTTGTCTCACCCCGCAAGAGGAACCAAAATATTCCGATAGTACATTGCCCCACCTAACGGTAAAAGATTGGTGGGAATACCAAAATTTCAATAAATTTAATATGTACATGGGAACCTTCCTGTCTTCAAGTTTTTCAAATAAAATATTGTGGTTCACTCTATTATATGCCTTACTTATATCTAGGCAGTGGTGGGCACCGTTAACCAAAAAGTTAACTTCGATAACGATAATCCGTTAACCCCAATTTTTAACTCCGATAACGATAATCCGATAATTTTACTACAAAGTTAACGGAAGTTAACGATAATCCGTTAACGATAACTATTTCTTTACTAACATTTAAAAAAATCAAGGAAAAAAGCTTTAAAACCCATAGAAAATGTTTATTTATGCAAAATCCAACAATAAATAGGTATTTAACTGTATTTTTCAAGTTTTGCAACTTTTTTGCTTAATAACGTTTTTTTTATTTTTAATAAAAAATTTACTGATTACATGTTTTGAAACCCTTGTAACCACTAACCATTAACTAAATTTTAATTTACCAGAGAATTATTATGGCGGGAACTGAAAGGTAAAATTAAATTTTAGGCACATTTATTAAAGACTATGACACAATGTGCTGGTTGCCCTTCAGAAAGACCAACTTCTCAAAGTTAGGCCCAACTGCCAGTCTTGACCTCTTGGGCCTCAGGATGTCCTTGCCGAGAGAGAAGAGCCGTTCCACTGCGGCAGAGGACGGAATTGGCAGACTGAAGTTATGGCGGTTTGAATTCATTCGCGGAGCGGTGATCTTCCGTGAATGACTCCTCGCAGTTAACGTGTTAACGGACTTTAACAGACTAAATATCGAGTTATCGGAAGTTAACTGGTCCGATAACGATAAATGGAAATTAACTTCCGTTAATAGTCCGTTAAAAAAAGTTAACTTCGTTAATTAACTGTTATCGGATTAACGCTTTAGTGCCGAACACTGTATCTAGGAAACAGCTATAAATAGTTGAATTACTGTCAGTATATTTAGATATTATTTCTTTAAGTACATAGATACACAGGTCAGTTGAGTGGGACCTTTTAAAACCAAACTGATTAGATGTCCATATGTAATCATTTAATCGGAGTTACAAGAGTTTTTCTAGTAGTTTCGAGAAGCAGGAAGCGACAGCAATAGGCCTGTAATTATTGCTGGACAGAATGTCTCCATACTTATTTTTGACCAGGGGCAAGATATATATCCTCATGAACTCTGCAGGGATAGAACCATGACCAAGTATGGCTGATAAGAACAATGATATATGTAGACATACCACGTCATTGGCATATTTTAAGTTCTCATTCGATAGGTCATCTACCCCTGACGCAGAACCAGTCTTTAACTCTTGAATTAACCTCATTACTTCAGAAAGTGATATCAAAGTATTTTCCCTTGTCCCTCTCACAGACGTTTCGGAGCAGTCTATCTTAAGATTATCTCTACTCACATTGTTAAGAATGTTTGAGTAGTGGTTTTTGCTATATTATTATTATTATTATTATTATTATTATTATTATTACCAACAGCATCGGGGCTGGAAACCCTAACTTCAGTGTCTTCCTTCCCTTCGCTTACAGGGAAGCGATATTATCCACTTGACTACGGACGCTGGCGTGACTCTGTATATCTTCTAATCTGACAGAATTTTAGATGTAATTTTATTATGATTTTACCCTCTTTATACGTATCATTGACTGCAGGAAGGGCACCGCAGTTAATCTTTCCGACCATTCTCACTAACAAGAGCTTTTAATTGGATTTCATCATATTAATTTTATTTTGTAATTTTTTTTTTTTTTTTAGTGGGGCGCTGCAATGGAGGGAGTTTCTTTTTTTCATATATATATATATATATATATATACGAGGGCCACTCAATATATTTTGCCCCACCTTTTTTTTTTCTTTCCAAGTTTCCTTGTAAGTTCCAGAAAATTTATACACAAGTAGTTACGTACATACCTTTTTTACAAGTTTTTATTTTTCCACATAGTCTCCATCCTTTTTTACAAGTTTTTATTTTTCCACATAGTCTCCATCCTTTTCTACGGCTTTCCTCCACCTCAAAACAAGGGCCTTTATTACTTGCTGGTAAAAGTCCGCTGGGTTCCGCTGGAGCCACCTCTTAACCTCCTCAACAACCTCATCGTCACTCTGAAACTTTTTTCCACGAATAGCATCCTTCATTGGCCCAAACAAATGGAAGTCTGAAGGTGCCAGTTCCGGGTTGTATGGAGGGTGGGGTAACACAGTCAAGCGCATTTTTGTGATGGCCTCTCTTGTTTGCAAACTGTTGTGGTCTTGCATTATCGTGCAAAAGAAGGACGTCTTCCAGTTTTCTCTCCGGTCGAACTCGCTTATACGTCTGTAGAGTCTCTGTAGGGTAGCAATATATGCCTCTGAGTTGATTGTTTGTCCTCTCTTCATAATGTCCACCAGACTCACCCCTTTCATGTCCCACAAGATGGTGGCAATAACCTTTCCTGCAGAGGGAGCCATTTTGAACTTTTTCTTGCGTGGGGAGTCTGCGTGATGCCACTCCGTGGATTGGCGTTTTGTTTCAGGTTCAAAGTGGTGTATCCAAGTCTCATCCCCAGTCACAATTCGTGAAAGAAAGTCATCCCCTTCTGTCTCGTATCGAACCAACGACTCAGAAGCAATTTCTTTTCTTTGGGCTTTGTGCTTCAGTCAAATGGCGAGGAACAACCGTGAACACACTTTTGAGTATCCCAGTTGCTGAATTATCGTATTCACACTTCCTTCACTAATTCCTAGCTCCAGTGATAACTCCTTGTAAGTGAGGCGCCGATTTGATCGAATGATGCTGTTAGCACGTTGCACAGTGTGAGATGTCACGATGCCGGGCGACCGTTGCGTGGCTCATCATCGAGGCTGGCTCTCCCTCTCTCCGATGATCTCATACGTTTAGACGAGCGTCCAACTGTGCTTCGTTCAACAACGGCATCTCCGTAAATGTTTTGTAGACGTTTGTGAATATTTCCAACTGTTTCCTTCTCTGCAGTTAAGAACTCGATAACAGCTCTCTGTTTACGACGCACATCACTTTCAGACGCCATTTTCGAAACTGCATTAATCATCGGTTTTAAACAAGGAGGGGAGGTTCAAACTGGAAAAATGCGGTTATGTGAAGCGCAGAAAGTTCAAACTTACGGCCTAAATGACATTTCAGCCCCATGGCCTATTATTTCTGGAAAGACGTTTATGGATCACCCTATATATATATATATATACACGGTGAACCAAAAGTAGGTGGACAGTAGGTTGAATACGGTTTGTGTTATATTATATTATAACTATGGTGTTCATTATAACTATGGTGTTTGTGTTTTATTATATTAAATATTATAACTAAATTTATTTAAATTTTATTTTGTATTATAGTATACAAAAAAATTAAATATGTATTCTCAAAATAAACGTTATCATTTACTGTCCACCTACATTTGGTTCACCCTATATATATATATATATATATATATATATATATATATATACATATATATATATATATATATATATATATATATATATATATATATATATATATATATATATATATATATATATATATATATGATACAAACAGATCGTGCATGGAACAAGGAACTCTTCTAGGATAATTAAGTCCACTATAGTCCGAATAATAATGGTAAATGACAAATACTATAGTTTTTCTTTTCCATGATGCTAGCCCGACGTGGGCAACGGGTTACTCGCAAACAGGTCCCAAAAATATAGCTTCCCTCACCAGCTATCTGCAAAGTCTATATCCTGTCCCAAAGCTGGATCCTATCTGCTTTGCAGATAGCTGGTGAGGGAAGCTATATTTTTGTGACCTCTTTGCGAGTGACCCGATGCCCACGTCGGGCTAGCATCATGGAAAAGAAAAACTATAGTATTTGTCATTCACCATTACTTATTCGGACTATAGTGGATTTAATTATCCTAGAAGAGTTCCTTGTTCCATGCACGGTCTGTGTGTATCATAAAAAACCTCAGGGAACCATTCTGAGTTCATTCCCATATATATATATATATATATATATATATATATATATATATATATATAATGTTATAATAATGTTATAATGTTTCAGACCAACAAAGACCCTAGGATCCACTCATGGCTGGTCTACCTAACTGTGTTCGTGTATTGTGTATGTCCTCCGTGGTCGCGGAGGGGACCTACAATTTTACGTGGGTTCCGAACTACAAGAACATAAGAAATTTATGTAAAAACTGCCGGTAAATTGGCAACGACCAATTTTTACGAAACTAAATAATTATCAATTTAAAACTAATTAATTATCGATTTAAAACTAAAGATAGAATCTCTGATCCAGAGGATCAAGTCATAATAGACTACTATCCACAAATATGTTACACTCTATATCTATTTATAAAGGACATGCAAATATATCGGATCCAAAGAATCCAGTCAATTTCATTACGGTATCCATCAAGTCACGGTCCATATCGATAGCGGACCAAGTCAAAATTTACAATCATATACATTACAATATATACACTTACGAGAAAAAGAGTAGGTGTGGCTGTAAAGACTGTACAGTAATGTAGAAATGTGTGTGCACCCATTTTGGGTCTCCCATTTAAAGGTGTTTGTGGGGCAAGTGAAGATCATGAGTTTTTCAATACCTCACAGTACTATGGGGCACCGCTCGGCAGAGGAATCTCTTTAAATGGGGTGTGTAAGGACAGAGAGTATCCCCTAACCCAAGACGCTGCCTCCCTATATCCCACAACACTTGTGTTGAGCTGTGGGATCTATCCCCTGAAAGCCTTAATTTTACTACCTTAAACTATACCCTTTCTATCAACATATGCGTCTAATCGATTTTTAAACATGTTTATAGACGTGCTACTAATTACTTCTACCGGCAAACTATTCCAGCTATTTACTATTCTATGCGTAAAAAAGTTTTTCGCAACTGCTGTCTCGAACCTCCTACTTGTCAACTTACACCCGTTATTTCTAGTCCTATTATATTGAGATATTTCGAAAAAGCTATCTCTATCTACGTTATCGAACCCATTCATAATTTTGAAAACCTGGATTAGATCACCCCTTAACCTCCTGGTCTCGAGTGTTGTCAATTTTAACTCCTTAAGCCTATCCTCGTACGACTTTGACCTAAGCGACGGAATCATCTTAGCTGCTCGTCTTTGAACTCTTTCGATTTTGTCTCTCTCTCTCTCTCTCTCTCTCTCTCTCTCTCTCTCTCTCTCTCTCTATATATATATATATATATATATATATATATATATATATATATATATATATATCGATGTCGTCATACAGGAACAAATCGAGAAGCATACAGAAAAAGAAGAAGATGACGCTATAGAAGCGATAAAGGTTAACTCAAAGTACTTCTATAATTTCGCAAAAAGAAAGTCGAAAAACCAAGCGACTATCGGACCTTTAAAAAATGAGAACAGTGATTTATCTGATGATCTAACAGAAGTATCTGAAATATTAAAAGCTCAGTATGAATCATCTTTCAGTATCCCAAAAACTGACAAATTGATTTGCGATAGAAACGCGTTCTTTGAAGAAGAACCACAAGGGGAAAGTATAACGGATTTCGACTTCACGACGGATGATATTACACAAGCTATAGGGAAACTAAAAACACACTCAGCGGCAGGACTGGATAAATGGAATGCCACACTGATCAAAAACTGCAAGAATGCAATCGCTGAGCCCCTATACTGGATATGGAGACGATCATTAGACACGGGAGAAATACCGGGCATCCTGAAGAGCGCGAACATAGTCCCAATATATAAAGGAGGAGATCGATCCCAGGCCAAAAACTATAGGCCAGTGTCGCTTACATCTCATCTCACTAAAATATTTGAAAGAATAGTTAGACAGAAAATCTATGACTTTTTGGAAACTCAGAAAAAATTCAATGATAACCAACACGAGTTTCGATCAGGCAGATCATGCCTATCACAACTAATGGAACACTACAACAACATTATTGATTCACTTGAAAGTAATGAAAACTATGAATTACTATACACAGACTTTTCTAAAGCGTTCGACAAGTGTGACCACGGAATCATAATACATAAACTTAAATATATGGGAATAACAGGAAAAGTAGGGAAATGGATATATAATTTCCTGAGTGAGCGGAGGCAAGTCGTTACAGTATAAGGAGTATCTTCATCAGAATCAGAGGTCCTCAGCTCGGCACCACAAGGAACAGTATTAGCTCCACTACTCTTCATAATCATGCTAACTGACATAGATGAGGACGTTACCAGAGACAGCACAGTAACATCCTTTGCGGATGACACAAAGATCAGTAGAAAAATAAGAAACCCAGAAGACATAGGATCTTTACAAACCGACATAAACAAAATCTACAAGTGGACTGAAGACAACAATATGAAGTTTAACACCGAGAAATTTCAGCTATTACGGTACGGAAAAAGAGAAGACCTAAAGTGCATGGACTATTATACCCCAAATGGACAGGAAATTCAGAGAAATTCCAGAGCAAAAGATTTAGGGGTTGTAATGACAGATGATGCGAAATTTGAAACACAAAATAAGATTGCAGTAAACAGAGCAAAGAGAATAACGGGTCAGATATTGAGAACCTTTAAACGAAGGGATAGGAATGTAATGATTCCTCTACTGAAAACCCTGATCATACCCAAATTAGAATACTGCTCGGTCCTAACTTCCCCATATAAAAAAGAAGACATTAGACAGCTGGAGGGGATCCAAAGAAGCTTCACAGCCAAGATCAATGGGTGCAAAGAACTAAATTACTGGGAAAGGTTACGAGAACTAGACCTATATTCACTGGAAAGGAGAAGAGAGAGATACACCATTATTTACACTTGGAAAATAATGGAGAAACTAGTCCCTAATCTTACTCTGAATCCCATAACTCCCCAAACAACGATGGAAAGTAGAAGCGGTAGACTGTGTCGTATTCCCAAATTGAAGGCGAGACAGGGAACATCCTTAACCCTGAAAGAAAATAGTTTTGTAGTGAGAGGACCAAAACTGTTTAATCAGTTGCCAAAAGACCTAAGAAACACGAAGGGAGTTGCAGTGGAAATCTTCAAAAGAAGACTAGACGCCTGGCTCAGAACAATCCCCGATGAGCCGGGCGTACCTGGCTATGTGAGGTGGAGAGCGCAAGAATCCAACTCACTACTTCACCAGGCCAACTCGAGAGGAGGGGCGACAAGCTTGACCTTCGCGAAATGAGAAATCATCGCGCGGAACCTTTGTAAGGTTGTAAGGTAAGGTATATATATATATATATATATATACAGGGTGGGCGGAGAGTAGCTCCCTATTTTGGATTGGTAAAAAAATACGTATATTATCCATTTATTTCAGAAGAATTAATACGAAAAGGTAGGCATACATGGTAGGTTTTCTCTAAAATTCAATGTGGGCTCCAACTCTTTCCACCAGCTTCTGGAGCCGCCCAGGAATGGCGTCCACTGACTTTAGCAGGAACTCCGGCGGGATGGAGGACATGACTTCCCGAATTCGGTCCTCCAGTTCTTCCAATGTCCTCGGTTTGGTGCGGTAGACTTCTTCCTTTACCC
Organism: Bathynomus jamesi; assembly: GCA_023014485.1. Lineage (NCBI taxonomy): Eukaryota > Metazoa > Arthropoda > Malacostraca > Isopoda > Cirolanidae > Bathynomus > Bathynomus jamesi. The sequence goes on from JAJOZX010003030.1 coordinate 486,305, forward strand.
ACCCCAAAGAAAGAAGTCGCACGGTGTCAAGTCGGGGCTCCTGGCTGGCCATTGATGTGGACCACGACGACCCATCCAACGCCCAGGGAAGTGGGCATCCAGCCACTCACGGACAACAAGAGCGAAGTGCGGAGGGGCGCCATCTTGCATAAATATCAGATCGTCGATGTTCTCCCATGTGCTGACAACCGGCCAGACCTCGTTTCGCAACATAGCAAGGTACCGCTCAGCATTCATGGTGTTGCGCAGGAGGAACGGGCCCACAACCTGATCTGAGGTCATACCACACCACACCGTTACACTGAACCGATTCTGCCGTTTTTCAGCGGTAACCGTGCGACTTCTTTCTTTGGGGGTGGGTAAAGGAAGAAGTCTACCGCACCAAACCGAGGACATTGGAAGAACTGGAGGACCGAATTCGGGAAGTCATGTCCTCCATCCCGCCGGAGTTCCTGCTAAAGTCAGTGGACGCCATTCCTGGGCGGCTCCAGAAGCTGGTGGAAAGAGTTGGAGCCCACATTGAATTTTAGAGAAAACCTACCATGTATGCCTACCTTTTCATATTATTCTTCTGAAATAAATGGATAATATACGTATTTTTTTACCAATCCAAAATAGGGAGATACTTTCCGCCCACCCTGTATATATATATATATATATATATATATATATATATATATATATATATATATATATATATATATATATAATGTTATAATGTTATAATGTTTCAGACCAACAAAGACCCTAGGATCCACTCATGGCTGGTCCACCTAACTGTGTTCGTGTATTGTGTATGTCCTCCGTGGTGGCGGAGGGGACCTACAATTTTACGTGGGTTCCGAACCACAAGAACATAAGAAATTTATGTAAAAACTGCCGGTAAATTGGCAACGACCAATTTTTACGAAACTAAATAATTATCATTTTAAAACATTAATTATCGATTTAAAACTAAAGATAGAATCTCTGATCCAGAGGATCAAGTCATAATAGACTACTGTCCACAAATATGTTACACTCTATATCTATTTATAAAGGACATGCAAATATATCGGATCCAAAGAATCCAGTCAATTTCATTACGGCATCCATGAAGTCACGGTCCACATCGATAGCGGACCAAGTCAAAATTTACAATCATATACATTACAATATATACACTTACGAGAAAAAGAGTAGGTGTGGCTGTAAAGACTGTACAGTAATGTAGAAATGTGTGTGCACCCATTTTGGGTCTCCCATTTAAAGGTGTTTGTGGGGCAAGTGAATCATGAGTTTTTCAATACCTCACAGTACTATGGGGGGCACCGCTCGGCAGAGGAATCTCTTTAAATGGGGTGTAAGGACAGAGAGTATCCCCTAACCCAAGACGCTGCCTCCCTATATCCCACAACACTTGTGTTGAGCTGTGGGATCTATCCCCAGAAAGCCTTAATTTTACTACTACCTTAAACTATACCCTTTCTACCAACATATGCGTCTAATCGATTTTTAAACATGTTTATAGACGTGCTACTAATTACTTCTACCGGCAAACTATTCCAGCTATTTACTATTCTATGCGTAAAAAGGTTTTTCGCAACTGCTGTCTCGAACCTTCTACTTGTCAACTTACACCCGTTATTTCTAGTCCTATTATATTGAGATATTTCGAAAAAGCTATCTCTATCTACGTTATCGAACCCATTCATAATTTTGAAAACCTGGATTAGATCACCCCTTAACCACCTGGTCTCGAGTGTTGTCAATTTTAACTCCTTAAGCCTATCCTCGTACGACTTTGACCTAAGCGACGGAATCATCTTAGTTGCTCGTCTTTGAACTCTTTCGATTTTGTCTATATCTTTGCGCATATACGGATTCCAAAATTGGATCGCGAACTCCAAATGGGGTCTAACTAATAATTTATAAAGTGGAACTATAATATCGCGCGATTTGTACTCAAAATTTCGAGCTATAAAACCTAACACTTTGTTCGCCTTATTGACCGCTGCTGTACTTTGTTTCGCTACTTTTAAATCACCAGTGACTATAACTCCTAAATCTTTTTCCTGCTCTACGCTTGTTAAATCTTTCCCTGACATACTATACGCAAATTTACCGTTACGCGAACATATATGCAAAATTTTGCACTTATCAACGTTATTATATATATATATATATATATATATATATATATATATATATATATATATATATATATATATATATATATAATGTTATAATGTTTCAGACCAACAAAGACCCTAGGATCCACTCATGGCTGGTCTACCTAACTGTATGTCCTCCGTGGTGGTGGAGGGGACCTACAATTTTACGTGGGTTCCGAACCACAAGAACATAAGAAACTTATTTAAAAACTGCGGGTAAATTGGCAACGACCAATTTTTACGAAAGTAAATAATTATGAATTTAAAAATAATTAATTATCGGTTTAAAACTAAAGATAGAATCTCTCGGTCCAGAGGAGCAAGTCATAATAGACTACTATCCACAAATATGTTACATTCTATATCTATTTATAACGGACATGCAAATATATCAGATCCAAAGAATCCGGTCAATTTCATTACGGTATCCATCAAGTCACGGTCCATATCGATTGCGGACCAAGTCAAATTTACAACCATATACATTATCAATTTAAAAATAATTAATTATCGATTTAAAACTAAAGATAGAATCTCTCGATCCAGAGGATCAAGTCATAATAGACTACTATCTACAAATATGTTACACTCTATATCTATTATATAACGGACATGCAAATATATCAGATCCAAAGAATCCAGTCAATTTCATTATGGTATCCATTAAGTCACGGTTCATATCGATTGCGGACCAAGTCGAATTTACAACCATATACATTACAATATATACACTTACGAGGAAAAGTGTAGGTGTGGCTGTAAAGACTGTACAGTAATGTAGAAATGTGTGTGCACCCATTATGGGTCTCCCATTTAAAGGTGTTTGTGGGGCAAGTGAAGATCATGAGTTTTTCAATACCTCACAGTACTATGGGGGGCACCGCTCGGCAGAGGAATCTCTTTAAATGGGGTGTGTAAGGACAGAGAGTATCCCCTAACCCAAGACGCTGCCTCCTATATCCCACAACACTTGTGTTGAGCTGTGGGATATATATATATATATATATATATATATATATATAATATATATATATATATATATATATATATATATATATATATATATATATATATATATATATATATATATGGCCTCTAAAAAAATACCTGATGGAGGAAGGGCGGAAAAGAGTGAGTAACTCAATGAAATCCTTCATTTCATTCATCATTGAAGAAAAACTTCTTTTTTATTGACCTATTTTGTTCCAATTTATTTTGGACATCATTTTTGTCCAAATCATTTTTGTACGAAGACGAAATGATGAAATGCAGCTTTTAGAACCTCTCTCTCTCTCTCTCTCTCTCTCTCTCTCTCTCTCTCTCTCTCTCTCTCTCAACTATTAAAAGTTGATGAGATCGGTTGTATCAAGTTTGATTTAAATAATTATATATATATATTATATATATACAGAGAGAGAGAGAGAGAGAGAGACTACAATAACCGTAGAGTGATTTTAATACGGAGACTATAGTAAAACTGCAGATCAGAGGAGGGTTCGTTCGTTGATAATACGTCTCTTTTTCGACTACACCATCCACGAAACCGAGTAATTTTCTTTCAAGTGTAGCTTTTGAGTTCATATTTTCTTAACTTATGCTTTTTCAGAAATACACTAGTTACCCTTTTAACAATTAATATTATAGAAAACGACAATAAACAGAATTGCATTTTAATACGAAGAGTGAAGAAATTTTGAGGAAGTTGGATGACAGTTGAAAAGGTTGCTTGGTGATTGAAGAGATTTCTTGCGTGTTTGCAACAGTGATGAGGTCCATCTTGAATGAGAAGCGAGAGTCAGAGGTCGATTGGACGAAGGTAGAGTGAGGAAGGTGAGCGAAAGAGGTCGAGAGAGTGATAGTAGAGCCCAAGCTTCTGTGACGAAGGTCAGAGAGCAAATGAAGGGTGAGAGACGTCCTCTTTTAGAGAGACGCTACTTTAACAGTCCTCGCTAAAGCCAGGTTATTTCGTTGTGTAATTCGTAGGAAGCTTTTTGTTTGTTGTTTATTGTTTATTGTTTACCTCGAGAGAGAGAATTTTCTTTCGAGAAGAAACCCACGTGCTTAAATTTCGCAACTTTTGTTTCTTTTGGTGAATGTGAGAAATTTTTTTGCCGGAAGCGAAGCACCAATTTACGAATATCATAACAAAAGCACCCGCGTAAACACACACACACCACACACACACACACACACACATATATATATCTGTTTAAATACTGAAATGGAGGAATTATTGTTGAAAGACACACTTGCATGAACCTCAAAATGAAAAAAAAAAGACCCCCCCCCCACCACCACCAAAAAAAAAACCCGTAACTCGGAAAAAGAATAAAATTTTCACACAGTTTTCCAGTATATTCAAAGAGAAGGAATACCTGTTTTTCATACGACCAATTTAGTCTGATATGCCGTTAAAATATATAAAGTATTCTTATCTGAATATGTCGTTAGGATGCATGGAAATTTTTCAAGCAAATTCGATTCCATTGACTTGATTTATTACATAAGAAATATGAAATGGCAAATAATAATAATAATAATATAATAATAATAATAATAATAAAATAATATTAATAATATAAAGAAAGTAAAATACTAAAATTATACAAATTTATAGGAATTCTGTCATTCTATTTTACAAAATTCTCTTAATTAAAAATTAATTAATGTATAAATTATATTAAAAGGTATAAATTTATGTATAAATTCAATTTTCTTAGTAATTATGAAATTAATTAATTACATTTCGTGGAACAGAAAATGAAATTTAAGATAAATTAAATGAATAGGTTTTAGAAAGCTAAGATGAATTCCAATATTGGCAGAAACCTTATTTCAAATAGTTTTTAGTATAAAAGGACTTAATTATTGTAATAAAAATAATAATTAACTCGTGAAAAGCTTCCTTCCAACGTATTTTAGTATATAGTGTCGCCCTCTAGAACGAATTAATTCTTAACAAGATCCGAAGATGGTCAGATGTGCTTGGGCGAAACGTCAGCAGAAGGAAACTAGGGAGAAAACGGTTAGATGAAGGGGAGACTACAGTAACTTTATTTTATAATGATAATAATAATAATAATAATAATAATAATAATGCTTATTATTATTATTATTATTATTATTAACCTAATTTACTGGTAACTATTACAATAAAATAATAATAATAATATAATGATAATATATATATGAAGAGATCAGACAGCAACTCCCTCCTTCACCAAATCCCGCAAATGAGGAGGGATGTTGCAGAGGGGTCGACCGCAGGTCGATCCTGAACTGTCTTCGAACTCACACACACACACATTTTATTTTCGGTCATGTACACATGTAGGCTACAGTCGATTCAAAAGTAGGGATACACTGAGCCACATCTATCTTACGGTCGAGTGTATCCCGAATTTCTGAACCGATCGTATAGTTAAGACACTTCACTGACCTTCATTGAAGTGATATTATGTTCCGTCTCTTTTCCTGTTTTGTGCATAAATTTTGCCGCACAGTTCATTCTGGTTGCAATACGCATTCATGACAAAGATTTGGGCGCTGTTTTTGCTGGACGCTTTACCTCAGAAGGATCTCTCTTAAATAACTTCAAGTTACATCAAAGCAACTGCACCGTGCTCAGAGAAGACATTTTCTCTTTGAGACACAGCACCGATGCATAGTGGGTAGCTAAATGGTAAAGTCCTTTAGAAGGACCTGCATGGTCGGTCGGGTGACCATGTCTGATGGATACGTGGAAGGAAAGCATTCGCATGATGAGTAAAATTTATTGAATTCCTATGAATTCCTATGGTTAATTTAATGATATTTTTAAGAAAATATTATTTATGTATTTATTATGAAATGTAAATACAGAGTGGGCAAAAAGTAAAAAAAAATAAAAATAAAAAAAAAAAAACGATTGAATACTGATCGGAAAACTCGTTGGTTTCATTCCGGGCACCGATACCACTGCAAGAGTCACAGGCTTCATCGCGTATAATTATTATACACTCTTAAAACTATCTTCTACGTTCTCCAAATATAAACTGAATATAAAGTATATAAGTACACTTGGTAGGCAGAAGATACACTGAAAGTACACTGAAACTCTCCGTTCTAAAGTAGAAGCAGCGGACAGTTTTTAGAGGGAATTCTTTGATTATACGTTATAAGAAGTCAGCCCGGATCAAACCCGAGTCGAACCCTGACCAATCAGATGTTTCATACAGCCCGCTCCACCGACCAGGAAACATTTCGTTAAAGAAGTCGTGAATACGGTGACCGTATAATGGGGCCAAAAGCCTCATCTTCCAGAAAGAAGCGTTCTTCCAAATTCTGGATATCTCGTTTGTATAATAAAAACAACTGCGACACAAAACTACAGACCGTCAAGCGTGTTTCTTACTTTGGTTCACCCTGTATATTTTGAAACTCGGCCTATTATTTAATTCAGTTTATAATTATTATCATACAAATCCATTTGCATGGTTTGAAATCGAATTAAAGTTTACATTAATTCCTATAAGTGATTCTACAGGGTAATCAAAAAGTTGCAGTGCAGTTTTTTTTTATTTTTATTATTTTTATAATTACTGTACATAACTTAGAACGTATAATAATAAAAAATAATAATAAAATAATAATAATAATAATAATAATAATAAATAAATAAATAATAATAATATAATAAATAATAATTATAATAAATTATAATAAATTATAATAATCTGAAACAAAAAAATAAACAAATTACAATCAGTGCACTGCACCTTTTTGATCACCCTGTATATAATTTCCTTATTAATTCCTCTATAGTGAGTCTATATAGTTTTTTTTAATAAGAATATAGTCACTAAATTACGTAAACGGTAAAAGTATTAATGGAAATAGACTCTAGAATTAGGAAACTCTAGGAAATAGTTACCATTTTGAAGTTCAAAGTTTTAATGGTAATCTTTGACATTTAACTTTTATACCCTTTTTGTAATTTCATCCGATCCAGTTTTTATATCTTGACTACGCTCTCTCTCCTCTCTCTCTCTCTCTCTCTCTCTCTCTCTAACTCTCTCGGCGGGTATAGATTATTTTATTACTTTTTCTATTTTAATCTTTGCTTTTGCTGTATAAATTTTGATACGAATGCCTTAATGGCGGTGAGCGATAGTTAATACCATTCAATCCGTGAAATTAAGCAACGTTATGATTGGTTGTATTTGCGATTAGAAAACGACGTTAGAAGTTTGTAAATTGTTGTCATCGCGGCCTTTTCTCCGATTCTAACATTAGCAGTTGCCATGGAGATTAAACCAACCAATGACCAATGAAATTATCTTTACGACGCTACAATTCCATTTTCGTTTATTTCAGTCCCGTTTTTTTTCTTTTTCTTTTATTTCGAATTATTTTGGGTTAATTGCCTTCCTATTTTTTGTTAAGTGTTAATTCTTTTATTTTGTAGTTTTCTCTCTATTTCATATTTTTGTTAACTTTCAATCTTTGTTGTGTAAGTTGATATCAAACTTTTAGATATATTACCACAATACGACTATATATATATATATATATATATATATATATATATATATATATATATATATATATATATATATATATATATATATATATATATACACAGGGTGTTTCAGGTCGACCCTAGAAATATGGAAATTGGCCGAATTTGTAGTTTGTATTTGGTATTTGGTATTTTCCATATTTCTAGGGTCGACCTGAAACACTGTGTATTGTATATATCTTTTTTAAACATCTGATACTTTAAAAGGTTTATATTTTTATATATTTTGTTCATTAATGAAATAAAAAATGGAATTTTTATTGTACTTTACACATGGGAGAATTAGTTTCCTAGTCCAAAACATGCTGTATGTGATGTAGCCCTGTTCAAAAATCAACTTTTTCTTATTTTCACAGGTTCTGTACTTTTTCCCATGCTTTTGACCTGAAAAGGCCGAAAATCACAACCATGTGACCTAGGTTGTTGGGAAGCATTGCCGCATGGAGCTTTAAGTTTTCTGCCTTGAAATCGGCCAAAAGCACGAGTTCCGGGGTCCCTTGAATCATGTTTTGCACTATAACGTTTTATCTAAACAAGATAGAGCAACAAAATAGGCACCAAATTAAAGTGTTTTTAATCTTTCTAACTTATACAATTATAATAGTCTTGGAACAAGAAATGGCACATTGGTACATACAAAGATTTCAGAAAATATCACAAATTCGTTTTCTCACACTCAAGGCAGACAAGGCGCCTTATTCATGACACAAATTTGAGATTAACATTTTGTCACAAGTCTAATCGATCAAGAAGTGAAAGCATTACATGATGATTAATTTCATAATGACATTTACCAGTCAGTTGTTGAGAGTTTGTTTCTTGAAGCTGTCAAAGCGGCGTCTGTTGAACTCCACAGCTTGAAGGAGATAGTCCCTTTGCTTGGCATCTGTTGTTATGACATTTGCAAAGTCGCTCATCATCTTGACACACGTTCAGCAATGTCATTCACCGCTTTCAGATTCTTAACATAGTCCAATGCTTTTCTGTAGTCCTCATTCTGTGGCCAAGACGTGACAGGTTCCAGAAGCCACTCGGATCCAATGTTCAGTGTGTCCAGCAGGAAATGTGATTCTGGGCCAATGAGATCAACCAGGGTGATCTTAGCTGTGACTCTCTGGAATAGAGGCTTTCCTGTTCTGAAGCTGTCTGGCTTCTCAGTGGCATGTAACTGGGCAGCAATGTCGTGCTTCAATGTGTCACTCAATCTACTGCTGAACAGGGCAAATGACACGACTTCCTGCGTCAGGTGCCATTTGTGTTTTCCATCTTATTAAGTACTGCATCAGCAAGCTCTGGGTCAGTTTTCTTGTACTTCAACATGTCCTGGATTAGACTTAGATCATTCACGGGAGCATCTGCAGCAGACATTGACATCATCCATACAGGAGTGTAGAACAGCGCAAGGAAGGTGTTGAGTCTTTCCAGCTTTGATACAGTGTCTTCGTCGTACTCAAGTTGATCTGCAAACATCAGCATTTTCATGGAGTACAGGTTTCTGGCCATCCATCTGGCCTGATGAATGGCGCCTGGTCGACTCCAGTGAATACCTCGAGGAGGCGTTCCTCCAAGAACAATGACTGTCAGTTCAGCCATTTCCCTGTAGTCGGCTCTTGGAAGCCTTTCTGCTGTTAGAATGTCTTGGAGTATTTCTTCACTGTTCTTCTTCTTTTCCTTCAGCCATTTGCTGTTGATAGCCAGCATCTTTGGGTTTTCCTTGGACAAGTCCGTCCAAACATCCTTCAGATGCTCAAACCAGGGATTATCTGGCCCCTTCACCTTCCCAAACAGCTTCTCCCAAACTGCTCCTACTAGGATTTCCAGGATGTGATGTCGACAGGCCAGATAAAACACCTTTTTGTTCAGCATTTTCTCTAGCAGTTTGGCAGCTCCTCTGTGAACTTCACTGTTACTGGATGTAGTGTCAAAAACAAGGGCAGTAACATTATCCGTAAGTTCCCATGTCTCCAGTAAATCCATTGAAGCCTCAGCCTGAGCTGTGCCAGAAGAATTGTCGATGACAGGTACTCCCAATAACTTTCCTTCAGTGTATGAAGGTGGACCAGACACTAGCACAGCTAAAGTCTCTGAGGTACTTCCAGGTTCACTGCCCAAGACATCTTTGAGCAACTTTCCATCCCAGTGTAAGGCAGCGTACTGTGGGGGTTTTTCACAAAACTTGGACATGTGACTCTGGCTGATATTATACCTGGACAGCATTCTGTTGCGACGTGTTGTTGAGGTTGAGATGACGAAGTTATCCAGATCAGCCCCTCCAGCTTTCAAGGTGGCAGAAACCATGGCAGTAATTCATTGTCTGATAAACCAAGACGATCAGCTGTATTGCAGATGACATCACATTCCATGACCTTCCTTGGAAACGTCAAAGTCACACTAGTCACAGTGTCTTGATGGTGAGAACATCCAGGACGAGGCTGATGGTAATCCATGTCCTCTGTGTTAGCGTCGTTGTCAGTTGAGTCACCCCAGGTAATGTCATCCACATGAACAACTGCCTCTTGTTCTGCTGCAGCTGTAAAATAGTACAACATGTTAAGACAGTAATTGTTAAGTACATGCTAAATATCGCAATGGAGTAAAACTTAAAACTTTTTGTGACGTTCAAAGTAATTAGTTTTACCTTGTTCTTGTCTATGCTGCAGTCTTTCATTCCTCGCTGCTTGCTGCAGGGATCTTGTCTCAAAAATCTTGTCATGACCAGACATATGACCTTTCCTCTCAGTCTTTTGGTCTTCGTAGAACCTGATATCCTCATCTTTCTTCTCTCTGGATAACAGTCTGTTGTTCTGTATTTCCTGGATTGCATCTGGAGCTCCTATATCGAACAGGCTGTCTAATTCCAGCACAAATGCTCCTCTTTTTCCTCCAGGGTTACTTGCTCTTCCTTTGCTTTTCACCAGAGCACGATGTTTCTCATGTAGTTTCATGAAGAGCTTCATTGCGTTGTACTTGGTCATTGTCTTGATCCTAGCCATCTGCCAGAATGGGATGATAGATTCAACTGTTTCATATGCAAGGTCTTGAACCATGGGCCTCCCTGCATTTTCCGGTAAATTCTGAAGATTAAGGAAATACTGGAACGCCTGTCTGTTGGTGGGAAGCTGGGAACCACTGATAAAAGCTGAAGGGTATCCAACCAGGAAAGTTTCAGTGAGAGATCTGGTAGATGGCCCAGTTGACACCTGCCTGTGGACAGTACGTGGAGGTTCTGAGATATCAACTGTGCGCCCACGGAGCTCCCTCAGCTCCTTGCTTAATGCCATTGTGAAGTTGTAACTTGTAGATGGTTTTCTAGATTCTGATTGAGTTTCTGTTGTTTCCTGAAAAATGATAGATAATTATTATCATTATTATTATTATTATTAATTATTATTTATTTATTATTATTATTATTATTATTATTATTATTATTATTATTATTTATTAATTTTATGCTCTTTCATTTGATACCTAATTTGTTGCTCTATCTTGTTTAGATCAAAAGTTAAAGTGCAAAACATAATTCAAGGGACCCCGGAATTGGCGCTTTGGCCGATTTCAAGGCAGAAAATTTAAAGCTCCATGCGGCAATGCTTCCCAACATCCTAGGTCAAAATAGTTGTGATTTTCGGCTTTTTCAGGTCAAAAAGCATGGGAAAATGTACAGAAACCTATGAAAATAAGAAAAAAGTTGATTTTTGAACAGGCCTAATGTGATGTCTCTCAGCTCACGATACTTTCGACGAAAGAGTCCTGTTCAACGGATTTCTGCAATCATGATAAAGGAATATCATGGCCGCCAACATCACCAGATCTAAACCCCTGTGACTTTTATTTGTGGGGTTGTTTAAAAGATGGAGTATTTAACTGTTTAAACATAACCCACAAACAATAGGAAAACTGAAGGCATCAATTGAACAAGAAATTTCTCCGATTTCAACAGATACTCTGTCCAGAGTACTGCAAAATTTTGTTGTTTGTATGCGAAGAGTTAATGAGGTGAGAGGACATCACAATTACAAATACGGTTAGGTAAACTAGCCATAAGTGGATCCTACGGTCTTTACTGGTCTGAAACATTATAACATTATAATATTATCGTAACATAGAGCATGTTTTCCAGTAGGGGACTAATTCCCCATGTGTAGAAAAATTACAGCAAAAAAATTTCATGCTTTTATTTCAATTAATAAAAAAATATAAACCTTTTAAAATACCAGATGTTAAAAAAAAAACACCCTATATATATATATATATATATATACTGTATATATATATATATATATATATATTATTCTTATTGCATTCATTGTACAGTGTGGTGTCCATAAATAATTTGTGTAGCGGAGCAACTAATTTCCCGAATTGTTTTAAATTAAAATTAATTAGATTTATTTTCGGCTTAAAAAAAATTGAATTAGAAATTAGAGAAGAATTTTTGCATCACGGAAGAAGTTTATATAAGAGCTATGAAGAAAAACGATTAAGGCGTTTAATTGCCTGAGAGAATACAATTGATTAGTTAATTAGGAGGTCTATTCGAACCCCGCTTTAAATCCAAATTAAAACAAAGTCAAAAGGATTGTTTATTCCAGTATCGTTTTAATGGAGGTGTGTGTGTGTGTGGGGGGGGGGAGTTGATTTTAATTCTAAGAACGTGAGAGGATACCGGGAAGTGGATTTACGTTCTGTAAGTGAGAACAACAATAATTGTTAGACAATATATCCTGTGAAACGTATTAGATGTTTCATTATATATTCCGTCTATCCTATTTTACTAATATTTCACATGTATAATTCAATGCACAGTCATTATGAGTTTGGTTATACGTTTCATCTAGCTGAAACGTATAAGTCATGAGTTTGGTTATACGTTTCACCTACCTGAAAGGTGTGATTCATCAGCTTGGTTATACGTTTCATTTAGTTGAAACGTATAATTCATGAGTTTGGTTATACGTTTCACCTACCTGAAAGGTGTGATTCATCAGCTTGGTTATACGTTTCATTTAGTTGAAACGTATAATTTATGAATTTGGTTATATGTTTCATCTACCTGAAAGGTGTGATTCAAACCAGTCATCAAAAGCTTGGTTATATCTTCCATCTACTTGAAACGTATAATTTATTAGTTTCATTATGCATTTCTTTTAGCTGAAACGTAAAATATATATTATTTATCGTGAATTTGGTTATACGTTTCAGTCGAAACGTACCGTACTAATGAATGTTTGCATCGAATTATATAGTTGAAATGTTACTAAAATGAGACAGAACATAAACTGAAACGTCTAATACTGTATAGTGCAAAGAACTTCACTTTTTTCTACGTGAAGGTCAAAATATGATAATAAAAATCCACTCTAATAGACAGAGTTTATTTCCACAACAGTTTTGATGCCCACTGGCATCCTCTTCGGGTGGATACAGAAAAACGAATGAACCAAAAACAAGAGGGAAAACAGTCCATGAACCATTAAGAAATTCGCATCTAGGTTAGATCCCGTACTCCCGACACTGGGAAAAAAAAATGCTCCTCCAGTGTCGGGAAAACGGGATCTAACCTAGGTGCGAATTTCTTAATGGTCCATGGACTGTTTTCCATCTTGTTTTTGGTTCATTCGTTTTTCTGTATCCACCCGAAGAGGATGCCAGTGGGCATCGAAACTGTTGTGCAAATAAACTCTGTCTATTAGAGTGGGTTTTTATCATAGTCTAATATACTGTAGTTTACAGTGTGATGTAGACAGATTCTGTACTGTAACAGGACAGGTGGTACAGGAAGCCATGAAAGCGAGGATAGAAAATATTCTCAGAATAAGTGGCTCAAACCTTTTTAATGTGCTGCGTGGGCAAGGAGGAGAGTGGAAAGTGGAAACTAATTCTCTCCCCCCATCAGATCTCGCAAATGAGGCGTGATGCTGCAAAAGTGTGTATATATATATATTATATGTATATAATATATATATCGGGTGGTCCGAAAAAAATGACGCATTTTTTAAAAATTAATATCTCAGTAACCCCCTTCCTTATCATGACAATTTTTATATGCAAGATACTTTCAAACTTCTTTTTTTTAATGCAAGAAACGGAATTCTGATATCTTTTATAGTTTTCTCGCAATTAACAAAAGTAACAACATGGGTCAAAAAAACAAAAATCGCAATATAATATCCGTTTTTTATACGATATCATTTTTATACGATATCATGCGATATTTTTGCAAGTTATTACAAAACTCTACAGGAATGAACAAGTCAAATTGTGGATATTTTTATTTTTTAACAATTCGTCAGTACCCTTAATGATGTTGTCAGAGGAAGATCGTATTCTCATTAAAAATTGTTACTGTGAAAAAGGATGGAAGACTGGAAGGTTATTGCAAGAGTTTCCCGGCAAAAAGTGGAAAAGGCGTGCAGTGGAAAGACTCTTAAAGAAGATTCGCGAATCGGGAAGTACTGCCAGAAAACCAGGAAGCGGTAGACCTAAAACAGCTTCGGTTCCAGAAAATGTGGATTACATCAACGATAAAATCTGCTCTCAAGAAGATAAACCAGGAAGTCATTTGTCACAAAGAACAATTGCTAAACATTTGAATATTGGAAAGACTTCTGTACACCGAATAATTAAAGCACAAAAACTAAAAGCCTTCAAAAGAATAGTATCTTCTAGAAAAAGTGATACTGTTAAGGATAAAAGAAAAACAAGGTGCAGAAAGTTACTTGATAATTTCTCTGTCGTTGATATTAAAAAGATAGTCTTCACGGATGAAAAAGATTTCACTCTAGAAATTCCGCGAAACCGTCAAAATGATGTTGTCTACGGGCGTGGTAAAAAGTGTGACATTTCAATAAACAGATTGTATCATGAAACGTCAAGATTCTCCAAAAAGGTTATGATATCTGCAGGGGTCTCTTGGAATGGCAAGACAGATGTTCATTTTATTGAAACTGAAAAGACAAAGGTGAATTCTGCAAATTACATTGAACTTTTAAGAACAAAATTGTTGCCGGATTGTCGTCGCCTGTATCAAGAAAATGATTTCATATTTCAACAAGATGGAGCACCGTCGCATACAAGCTACGCCACACAGTCGTTTCTGATTAGCAATACACCAAAATTAATAACGAAAAATGAGTGGCCACCACAAAGCCCAGATTGTAATCCTATGGACTACTCAATTTGGGAGTTACTAAAAGAGAAGGTTTACCGAGGTCGACGAGAAAAATTCACCGAATCAGAATTAAAAAGTAAAATACTTGAATCTTGGCAAGAAATTGGCATTAATGAAGTAAGAAGTATTATTTTGTGTGGAAGAAAAGACTTAGATTAGTGTGTCAACAGAGTGGTGGTCCAATCGATCATTTACTGTAAATTAATTAGTTAAATTTCTGATTAAATTTTTCCTTTCTCAGATATTCGTTTTTTGACCCATGTTGTTACTCAATTTGGGAGTTACTAAAAGAGAAGGTTTACCGAGGTCGACGAGAAAAATTCACCGAATCAGAATTAAAAAGTAAAACTTGAATCTTGGCAAGAAATTGGCATTAATGAAGTAAGAAGTATTATTTTTGTGTGGAAGAAAAGACTTAGATTAGTGTGTCAACAGAGTGGTGGTCCAATCGATCATTTACTGTAAATTAATTAGTTAAATTTCTGATTAAATTTTTCCTTTCTCATGATATTCGTTTTTTTGACCCATGTTGTTACTTTTGTTAATTGCGAGAAAACTATTCACCGAATCAGAATTAAAAAGTAAAATACTTGAATCTTGGCAAGAAATTGGCATTAATGAAGTAAGAAGTATTATTTTTGTGTGGAAGAAAAGACTTAGATTAGTGTGTCAACAGAGTGGTGGTCCAATCGATCATTTACTGTAAATTAATTAGTTAAATTTCTGATTAAATTTTTCCTTTCTCATGATATTCGTTTTTTTGACCCATGTTGTTACTTTTGTTAATTGCGAGAAAACTATAAAAGATATCAGAATTCCGTTTCTTGCATTCAAAAAAAGAAGTTTGACAGTATCTTGCATATAAAAATTGTCATGATAAGGAAGGGGGTTACTGAGATATTAATTTTTAAAAAATGCGTCATTTTTTTCGGACCACCCGATATATATATAACCTTTGGTTAGCTTCCGCCCGAATTCTTCATTCTGACGAAGGTCAAGCTCTTCACTCCACCTTAGACCTACAGTTTAACGTGGAATCCGAACCACGCCCCACCAGCAGCCCAGCGTCTTAACCACTAGGCCACCCAGGGTACCCATTTATCTACCAACCACTTTCTTTATTATGTGGAAGGATGAACAGCTGGGTTTTGCTGCGCGCCGGCTGCTGTCACTGGGTCTCGAACCCGGGGCCGATGGATTCGTAGTCAGCGACGCTAACCACTACACCACCGAGGCGCATATATAATATATATATATATATAGAGAGAGAGAGAGAGAGAGAGAGAGAGAGAGAGAGAGAGAGAGAGAGAGAGAGAGAGAGAGAGAGAGAGGTTGACAAAAGTAAATAGATACCACGATGAGTGTCCTCAAAAACAAATGGCAAAGTTCATCAATGGAATACCAGAACGTGTCATCTTTAGATAATGGAAAAGGGTAAATCAACACGATTCTAAATATATTGATTCGATAAATCTGTTATTATTCATTGTTTTTTATTATCAAATAAAAAACTATGAACTCCCCATCCAACCATCGAAGGTGTCTATTTACTTTCGTGAACCCTCTGTGTATATATACACTATACAAAAACTTGCATAAAATTATGTATTACGAAATCTGAATAACGTTTCCACTAAACAATGTTTTGTTAAAGAAGAGACATTTAAGCTTGAAAACGTTTTGCATTTTGAATCGAGTTCAACAAAGAGTAATTGCGTCCTTTTCAGTTAAACATAAAAAAAAACAATTTGTTTTGTTTATTGGGTGGAAATTCGCGCGAAGTTAAAAACATGTTTCCACACAAAAAATGCATATTTACAACGAACATTTAATTATGTTTTTAGAAAAGGCAAAAATGGGAGGGGAAAAAGTGCGTAATTTTGTTTTATAAATTTATAAAAAAAAAAAATCTATTTTATTATTTTAAAAATTCTGTATTTACGTAAAATAGAGTGTTTGAAATTTTATATATATATATATATATATGGGATGAATTTCCCTGACGAGGTGTAGCTTTGAATACACGAAAGGCCTTGGAATCGTTTTTCTTTTTCCTTGTGGGTTTGCAGCATATATATATATATATATATATATATTGAAATCGGGGTCAGATTAAGCTATGGGAAAATGGAATTACAGCCCAGGGGCCCCGCATTAAAGAGGGGCTTCCAGAAAGCAGAAGAGAAAAAATTTCTAACTTTTTTATAAATTCAGTATTGCCAAAACTACCAAAAATAGTAGTGACACTGACATTGACATAATGGGCTTGATGACCCTTTGATTCCTGACTTTTGCCCTAATTCGAGTGGGTGGCGAAAAAGTCAAGAGTTAAAGGATCATCATTGACCAAATTATAATCTTTTTAAATTAAGAAATTATAAATTATAATTTTTTTTAACTGTAAAAGTAATTTTTATTTAAAAATAGTGGCGGCCAAAGAACGGAAAAGATTCATTCTCTCCGGTTCCTTTGACTCCTGACTTTTGCGCCACCCTCTCTCTCTCTCTCTATATATATATATATATATAATGAGTGGCGACGGAGGTGGTCAGGCAGGTCAGGCTGAACTTGACCTGTTATTTCTCCTGCTAGGGACTTAAAAAAACTAACATAAAAAACTAACAATACTAACACCGGATCACTTTAACATATTGCTTCCCAGGAACCTCTCTTTAACATATTGCTTCCCAGTGTATATCACTTTAACATATTGCTTCCCATTGTTAATCACTTTAACATATTGCTTCCCAGAAATAGACATTACACAACCAATTACAGTTACATTACAAATTTACAATAGTTTATAATATTTAGAGATTGGCTAATCGAGAAAATATAAATTTACGGACAACTTAACTTATTATGCTTTGCCATTTTTTGTCAATGTAAAATATTTGGATCACCTGAAGATCAGGGCCCACAGCCTTCTTTAGTTAGCCTTATAAGGCTAACTAACGAAAATATCACGACCTAACCTAACCAATCGTTAGGTCAACTGTACGCCCTTGACGATTGGTTAGGTTAGGTCGTGATATTTTCGTTAGTTAGCCTAGATTACCAACCTCTTTCTAACCAACCAACCTTTCTCTTTTTAACATATTGCTTCCCAGTGTTAATCACTTTAACATATTGCTTCCCAGGAGGGATCACTTTAACATATTGCTTCCCAGGAGGGATCACTTTAACATATTGCTTCCCAGGAGGGATCACTTTAACATATTGCTTCCTAAATGCTTTGGGAAGGAATATGTTAAAGTGATCCCTAACACCTCTTGTCAAGTTGTCAGGCTATAAATTTCCATCCATCCATCTATCATTTAAACCCCCCATTTCCACAGTGAGAGTGGGGGGGAGAGACGCGGGAAGTGAGGGAAGATGTGGCTAAAAATTTTGAGTCAGATATCTTTACCCTATAAAACATGTTATAATGACCATGTTAGGATTTATAAATAAGGTTATATAGCTATTTGCATATACACTGTGACTGTACATAAAGTTAATTATTACTTTATTATTATGCATCTTCTCAAATAACAAAGCTTTACAACTCGCATAAAAATGCACAATTCCACGTCTTGTCAGACGTTAATTAGTATTTTAATTGATTTATTACTTTGTATCCACCGAATAACCAAGTTTTTAATGGTCGAAGTCAGGCAAATTCGTATTTGCCTGACGACTTGCCGCTGTGCCAAATATATGTTATCTTAAATTACTAAACATTTAATTAAAAAGCAATATTTGTATATCATACTGGTAGTTGGATATTTCTATATATTCTACTTTTGGATAGTAGAGTAAATTTTAGGAAATTTAATACACAACACATGGAAAGTATTCATTTTATATAAAATCTGTCACATCTGCGTCGAAACAGAGGAGTCCAAAATGCCGCGCTGAATTGCCAAATCTTTTTTTTTTTAAACTTAATTTTGTTTTCAATATACATATTATATACTTTATGAAGTGGGTCGGGTGGAAAATAATTGTCCAAGTTACTTAACATTAAAAAATTAATTTACTTCAAGGAAAAATTTGGTGAAAGAACTAATTAATAATAGCACGACAAAGTAAGTGAAGAATTTGCATTAAACCAAGAAGATTGGAGTTCATGTATAAATAAATAAGGTAAGGCGATGTTTTATTTCCGAAATTTATGCCAGTTAAAAATATTCTAATTATCATACATAATACATATCACAGTGAAACAAGTATCAAATTATAGAGTATATATATATAATATATAAATATATATATATATATATATATATATATATATATATATATATATATATATATATATATATATATATATATATATAATACACACAGACCGTGCATGGAACAAGGAACTCTTTTGGGATAATTAAATCCACTATAGTCCGAATAAGTAATGGTAAATGACAAATACCATAGTTTTTCTTTTTCATAATGCTAGCCCGACGTGGGCAACGGGTCACTCGCAAAGAGGTCCCATAAATATGGCTTCCCCTCACCAGCTATCTGCAAAGCAGACAGGATCCAGCTTTGGGACATGGATCTGGATGAAGCTGGATCCTGTCTGCTTTGCAGATAGCTGGTGAGGGAAGCCATATATATTATATATATATATATATATATATATATATATATATATATATATATTAGTGATGTAGGTCACATCCGCATCCGCATCCGCATCCGCGGAACATCCGCACATTTTCTCGCATCCGCATCCGCACCCGCATCCGCACTTTGGACTGCGGATGTCGTGCGGATGTGGACCGTTGAGATAAAATGTCATTAATAAGCGGAAATTATCAAATTCTACTATATTAATAGAACTAGTTCATTGTGCGCAAAAGTGATGCAAGCGACAAGACGAGAGGCTGTTCTTGTATGAAGTTACTCTCTTGCAACCTACTTAGATCCACGTTACAAAGCTAAGTTATTTTCACCTAGTACATTAGAACGAGTTAAATCATCACTTGGCAAAGCAGTTGAAGAGCTTCAATCTCTTGAATCTGTAGCTTCGCCACCCACCAAAAGAATAAAAGTTTCAGTGACAGAACCAACACCTTCAACAAGCAAATCTATCACAGAATCTGTCTCTCAGTTTCTTGAGTCAAGCAGCAATGACGAGACCTACGCGATGTCAAAAGATGTAGTAAAAATGATCGAGAGCTATCACCAAGAAAAACGCCTGGCTGCATGTGACAATCCTATTAGTTGGTGGAAAAATACGCAGAATATCTATCCATACTTGAGTAAACTTGCAAGGAAACATTTAGCCTGTCCTCCAACAAACGTACCAAGCGAGAGATTATTTAGCAGTGCTGGATTAATATATGATGAAAAGAGAAACAGACTGGCAGCAGAAAAGGCAGAAAAATTAATGTTCCTTAAGCATAACCTTCCTATAATTAAGTTTGAACATTAAACGATGAACATCTTTGTTTACTTTATTTTAATTACTCATTTATAAATATGCCTAATAAAACTTTAAACTTAATATAAATAGTTATCAAGCTAATTAAAGATCTCTTTCTTTTAGGGTGGAGGTTGGGGAAAGAGGTCGGTGGGGTGCATTTGAGTTGGGTTCACGTCCCGCATCCTGGTAACACAATTATGGTTTCCAATTGTGGCTGAAACTCAACAAAATATAACGAATTTATTTGCAGACGAATTCACTAATTGATTTCTATATTAGTTAGATGCTTGATATTATTTTATATGTTCAGAGAAAAGTACAGCAATTATTGTACAATTAATCAATTATACTTATTATAGCTACAGCTCTCTCTATATAATAACTTATTATATACGTTAAACACAACAAATCTCGAATATATCCTAAAAAATAACGAAAATGTAGACATCCCGCATCCGCATCCGCGGATGTTGAATCAAACATCCTCATCCGCATCCGCGGATGTTGAAATCAAACATCCTCATCCGCATCCGCATCCACGGATGTGAAAAAAATGACATCCGCTACATCACTAATATATATATATATATATAATATATATATATATATTATATATATATATATATATATGTTAACGTACGGCCACATACGCAGCGTCCTCCTTTTTGTAAATTTGGAAATGGCCGCCCAAGGTAGAAAGCTAAACACTTAAATACATTATGCTTATCACACGAATATCTGATCATCATAACTTCAGTTATAGCTATAATAGCTAGTAATAGCTATAATTTTTAGAGCATTTATAACAAGATAACACTCCTAGCGACACTCTATCTAAACTTGTGACATTAAAGTGGCAACAACAGCAATAACAAGAACAACATTTAAGTGATTTAAGTGGTTTTTTTCCTTTACTTGGAGAAATATTATCTTTGTCTCGACTTTTTTTTCAATGAAGTCCATTTAAAAGAAGAAAAAATAAAGTATTTTGAGATGGTCCAAGGGGCATCTGGAGAGTATTTGAAGACCATAAAAGTTTTTTACCTTTCTTGAACAGAACTTAAGCCATTATGCAAATCTTAAAGTGATTTAGGCGAGGACACTGTGTGGAAGGACCATTTCATTTGGTTTATATTGGAAAAAGTCAGGTAGGATAAAGTTCCCCAATTACAGCTAAATCTTGTTTACTGGTCGTTTTTTGTCGAGTTTGTTAAGGTTTGTTTAAATTTTTTTTTTAGTTCTATTGAATTGGATTTCGTAACTGCAAAATAATAAAATAGGCTTAAGGTTATGACACATAATGTATATACACCAGAAACTAGTAATACTAATGTGTACATAGTTATTTACATTTAAAGCCCTATTTTGAGCGACGTTATCAAGTATTTAACTGAAACATTGAAAATAAACGCTTCGCTTTCTGATTTTCGAGGATATCGCGGCATAATTAGGTTCTGATGCGTTGCTGGCACTAATCAAGAACTGCATCATGTATTTCAGTGTTACTTTGTCTTATCAGACCATACGTGACATTATTTGAAGTACACACACACACACACACACACATATATATATATACATATATATATATATATATATATATATATATATATATATATATATATATATATATATATATCATTGCTCCTATCAACCATGCTTGCTCATAGCCATATCCCTGCAGAGTTCATGAGGGTATATATTTTGCCCCTGGTCAAAAATAAGTACTGAGACATTCTGTCCAGCAATAATTACAGGTCTATTGCTGTCGCTTCCTGCTTCTCGAAACTACAAGAAAAACTCTTGTTACTCCGATTAAATGATTTCCTGTGGACATTTCCTAATCAGTTTGGTTTTAAAAGATCCCACTCAACTGACCTGTGTATCTATGTACTTAAAGAAACAATATTTAAATACACTGACAGTAATTCAGCTATTTATAGCTGTTTCCTAGATATAAGTAAGGCATATGATAGGGTGAACCACAATATTTTATTTGAAAAACTAGAAGACAGGAAGGTTCCCATGTACATATTAAATTTATTGAAATTTTAGTATTCCCACCAACCTTTCACCGTTAGGTGGGGCAATGTACTATCCGAGTGTTTTGGCTCCTCTTGCGGGTTGAGACAAGGCTCCTTGCTCTCCCCTGTGCTGTTTAATGTGTATATCGACGGATTAATTGCTTCACTTAATGAGGTAACAGTGGGATGTTGTATAGATAACACAAGGATAAATAACTTAGTTTATGCCGATGATATGGTGTTAATAAGTCCCTCTGTTAAAGGTCTGGATCGGCTACTAAAAGTCTGCGAAGTGTATTCGCAGAAACATGATATTCTTTTTAATGTTACAAAAACTAAGGTTATGCAGTTTCATCCTAAAAGCTGTAATCAACCAACTGATATAAGGTTTAAAGTGAATGGTGAAGTAATTGAGGAAGTACAAGAGTTTAAGTATTTGGGTCAAACTATTACCAGCTCCTTGAGTGATGACTCGGATATAAGAAAACAATCTCGAAGCCTTTGTGCTAAGGCGAATGTGACCATAAGGAACTTTTGATTCTATACAAGTGAAGCTAAAGACACTCTCTTTCGTACTTTCTGCAGTAATATATACGGACAGCAACTCTGGGTGAATTATGAAAAAGGTTCTGGCAGAACCCTAAATTTGCTGTACAACAGGTCTTTTAGACTCTTACATAAATTACCCCCGAGATGCTCAGCTTCGCAAATACTTGCTACCCGCAATGTCCCGAGTTTCCCGGAGGTAACAAGACGTGCTCAATGCAGTCTAATACAAAGAATTAAAAAATGAACCAACCCGATTATCCAAGCTATCCATGAGTCCTGCCATTTATCCTCTAAAGTCTAAGCTATGGAATTCTTGGTACGAAAACGTCTGTCTGTAGCTCCACTTAACGTCGACATGACAGTATTATTTCTAATCAATTGTATATATTTCTATCCTTAGTATGTGAACTGTCATTGTATTAATAATATTTGTCATATGGACTATAGTCTGCCAATAAACCTTTTCATTTTCATATATATATATATATATACATTCAACTGCAAAGAACACGCAGTATAAATAACGTAAAGAACGACGCTTGTATAGGAGATATTCCGCGCAAGACGAGAAAGAGAAAACGGAACAAATGAAAAAATGAAGTACCACTGGAATCGAACCCGGGATCTTCCGATTGCCGGTCAGACGCGATACCATTACACCATGGACTCCACTCTTCCAAATGCCGTAATTCCTCTACATACTCGCAGAAACCAATGCCCCGAGGGGGCACCTCCGCATGCCGTAACATTATATACATTCAACTGCAAAGAACACGCAGTATAAATAACGTAAAGAACGACGCTTGTATAGGAGATATTCCGCGCAAGACGAGAAAGAGAAAACGGAACAAATGAAAAAATGAAGTACCACCTGGGAATCGAACCCGGGATCTTCCGATTGCCGGTCAGACGCGATACCATTACACCATGGACTCCACTCTTCCAAATGCCGTAATTCCTCTACATACTCGCAGAAACCAATGCCCGAGGGGCACCTCCCGCATGCCGTAA
The DNA here is from genome assembly GCA_023014485.1 of Bathynomus jamesi. Classification (NCBI taxonomy): domain Eukaryota; kingdom Metazoa; phylum Arthropoda; class Malacostraca; order Isopoda; family Cirolanidae; genus Bathynomus; species Bathynomus jamesi. The sequence continues at coordinate 510,183 of JAJOZX010003030.1, forward strand.
CATTATATACATTCAACTGCAAAGAACACGCAGTATAAATAACGTAAAGAACGACGCTTGTATAGGAGATATTCCGCGCAAGACGAGAAAGAGAAAACGGAACAAATGAAAAATGAAGTACCACCTGGGAATCGAACCCGGGATCTTCCGATTGCCGGTCAGACGCGATACCATTACACCATGGACTCCACTCTTCCAAATGCCGTAATTCCTCTACATACTCGCAGAAACCAATGCCCCGAGGGGGCACCTCCCGCATGCCGTAACATTATATACATTCAACTGCAAAGAACACGCAGTATAAATAACGTAAAGAACGACGCTTGTATAGGAGATATTCCGCGCAAGACGAGAAAGAGAAAACGGAACAAATGAAAAAATGAAGTACCACCTGGGAATCGAACCCGGATCTTCCGATTGCCGGTCAGACGCGATACCATTACACCATGGACTCCACTCTTCCAAATGCCGTAATTCCTCTACATACTCGCAGAAACCAATGCCCCGAGGGGCACCTCCCGCATGCCGTAACATTATATACATTCAACTGCAAAGAACACGCAGTATAAATAACGTAAAGAACGACGCTTGTATAGGAGATATTCCGCGCAAGACGAGAAAGAGAAAACGGAACAAATGAAAAAATGAAGTACCACCTGGGAATCGAACCCGGGATCTTCCGATTGCCGGTCAGACGCGATACCATTACACCATGGACTCCACTCTTCCAAATGCCGTAATTCCTCTACATACTCGCAGAACCAATGCCCGAGGGGGCACCTCCCGCATGCCGTAACATTATATACATTCAACTGCAAAGAACACGCAGTATAAATAACGTAAAGAACGACGCTTGTATAGGAGATATTCCGCGCAAGACGAGAAAGAGAAAACGGAACAAATGAAAAAATGAAGTACCACCTGGGAATCGAACCCGGGATCTTCCGATTACGGCATGCGGGAGGTGCCCCTCGGGGCATTGGTTTCTGCGAGTATGTAGAGGAATTACGGCATTTGGAAGAGTGGAGTCCATGGTGTAATGGTATCGCGTCTGACCGGCAATCGGAAGATCCCGGGTTCGATTCCCAGGTGGTACTTCATTTTTTCATTTGTTCCGTTTTCTTTTCTCGTCTTGCGCGGAATATCTCCTATACAAGCGTCGTTCTTTACGTTATTTATACTGCGTTTCTTTGCAGTTGAATGTATATAATGTTACGGCATGCGGGAGGTGCCCCTCGGGGCATTGGTTTCTGCGAGTATGTAGAGGAATTACGGCATTTGGAAGAGTGGAGTCCATGGTGTAATGGTATCGCGTCTGACCGGCAATTGGAAGATCCGGGTTCGATTCCCAGGTGGTACTTCATTTTTTCATTTGTTCCGTTTTCTCTTTCTCGTCTTGCGCGGAATATCTCCTATACAAGCGTCGTTTCTTTACGTTATTTATACTGCGTGTTCTTTGCAGTTGAATGTATATAATGTTACGGCATGCGGGAGGTGCCCCCTCGGGGCATTGGTTTCTGCGAGTATGTAGAGGAATTACGGCATTTGGAAGAGTGGAGTCCATGGTGTAATGGTATCGCGTCTGACCGGCAATCGGAAGATCCCGGGTTCGATTCCCAGGTGGTACTTCATTTTTTCATTTGTTCCGTTTTCTCTTTCTCGTCTTGCGCGGAATATCTCCTATACAAGCGTCGTTCTTTACGTTATTTACTGCGTGTTCTTTGCAGTTGAATGTATATAATGTTACGGCATGCGGGAGGTGCCCCCGGGGCATTGGTTTCTGCGAGTATGTAGAGGAATTACGGCATTTGGAAGAGTGGAGTCCATGGTGTAATGGTATCGCGTCTGACCGGCAATTGGAAGATCCCGGGTTCGATTCCCAGGTGGTACTTCATTTTTTCATTTGTTCCGTTTTCTCTTTCTCGTCTTGCGCGGAATATCTCCTTACAAGCGTCGTTCTTTACGTTATTTATACTGCGTGTTCTTTGCAGTTGAATGTATATAATGTTACGGCATGCGGGAGGTGCCCCCTCGGGCATTGGTTTCTGCGAGTATGTAGAGGAATTACGGCATTTGGAAGAGTGGAGTCCATGGTGTAATGGTATCGCGTCTGACCGGCAATCGGAAGATCCCGGGTTCGATTCCCAGGTGGTACTTCATTTTTTCATTTGTTCCGTTTTCTCTTTCTCGTCTTGCGCGGAATATCTCCTATACAAGCGTCGTTCTTTACGTTATTTATACTGCGTGTTCTTTGCAGTTGAATGTATATAATGTTACGGCATGCGGGAGGTGCCCCCTCGGGGCATTGGTTTCTGCGAGTATGTAGAGGAATTACGGCATTTGGAAGAGTGGAGTCCATGGTGTAATGGTATCGCGTCTGACCGGCAATTGGAAGATCCCGGGTTCGATTCCCAGGTGGTACTTCATTTTTTCATTTGTTCCGTTTTCTCTTTCTCGTCTTGCGCGGAATATCTCCTATACAAGCGTCGTTCTTTACGTTATTTATACTGCGTGTTCTTTGCAGTTGAATGTATATAATGTTACGGCATGCGGGAGGTGCCCCCTCGGGGCATTGGTTTCTGCGAGTATGTAGAGGAATTACGGCATTTGGAAGAGTGGAGTCCATGGTGTAATGGTATCGCGTCTGACCGGCAATCGGAAGATCCCGGGTTCGATTCCCAGGTGGTACTTCATTTTTTCATTTGTTCCGTTTTCTCTTTCTCGTCTTGCGCGGAATATCTCCTATACAAGCGTCGTTCTTTACGATATATATATATATATATACACACACACACACACATATATATATATATATATATATAACATTACCTTACAACCTTACAAAGGTTTCGCGCGATTATTTCTCATTTCGCGAAGGTCAAGCTTGTCGCCTGTCCTCTCGAGTTGGCCTGGTGAAGTGAGTTCGATTCTTGCGCTCTCCACCTCACATAGCCAGGTACGCCCGGCTCATCGGGGATTGTTCTGAGCCAGGCGTCTAGTCTTCTTTTGAAGATTTCCTCTGCAACTCCCTTCGTGTTTCTTAGGTCTTTGGGCAACTGATTAAACAGTTTTGGTCCTCTCACTACAAAACTATTTTCTTTCAGGGTTAAGGATGTTCCCTGTCTCGCCTTCAATTTGGGAATACGACACAGTCTGCCGCTTCTACTTTCCACCGTTGTTTTGGGAGTTATAGGGTTTAGAGTAAGATTAGGAACTAGTTTCTCCATTATTTTCCAAGTGTAAATAATGGTGTATCTCTCTCTTCTCCTTACCAGTGAATATAGGTCTAGTTCTCGTAATCTTTCCCAGTAATTTAGTTCTTTGCATCCATTGATCTTGGCTGTGAAGCTTCTTTGGATCCCTTCCAGCTGTCTAATGTCTTCTTTTGATATGGGGATGTTAGGACCGAGCAGTATTCCAATTTGGGTATTAGGGTTTTCAGTAGAGGAATCATTACATTCCTATCCCTTCGTTTAAAGGTTCTCAATATCTGACCCGTTATTCTCTTTGCTCTGTTTACTGCTATCTTATTTTGTGTTTCAAATTTCGCATCATCTCTCATTACAACCCCTAAATCTTTTGCTCTGGAATTTTCTGAATTTCCTGTCCATTTGGGGTATAATACTCATGGATTTTAGGTCTTCTCTTTTTCCGTACTGTAACAGCTGAATTTCTCGGTGTTAAACTCATATTGTTGTCTTCCGTCGACTTGTAGATTCTGCTAATGTCGGTTTGTAGAGATCCTATGTCTTCTGGGTTTCTTATTTTTCTACTGATCTTTGTGTCATCCGCAAAGGATGTTACTGTGCCGTCTCTGTTAACGTCCTCATCTATGTCAGTTAGCATGATTATGAAGAGTAGTGGAGCTAATACTTTCCTTGTGGTACCGAGCTGAGGACCTCTGATCCTGATGAAGATACTCCTTGTGCTGTAACGACTTGCTGCCGCTCACTAAGGAAATTATATATCCATTTCCCTACTTTTCCTGTTATTCCCATATATTTCAGCTTATGTATTATGATTCCGTGGTCACACTTGTCGAACGCTTTAGCAAAGTCTGTGTATAGTTTTCATTACTTTCAAGTGAATCATAATGTTGTTGTAGTGTTCCATTAGTTGTGATAGGCATGATCTGCCTGACCGAAACCCATGTTGGTTATCATTGAATTTTTTCTGAGTTTCCAAAAAGTCATAGATTTTCTGTCTAACTATTCTTTCATATATATATATATATATATATAAATATATATATATATATAATATATATATATATATATATATATATATATATATATATATATATATATATATATATATATATATATATATATATATATATATATATATATATATATATATATATAATGTTATAATGTTATAATGTTTCAGACCAACAAAGACCCTAGGATCCACTCATGGCTGGTCTACCTAACTCTGTTCGTGTATTGTGTATGTCCTCCGTGGTGCGGAGGGGACCTACAATTTTACGTGGGTTCCGAACCACAAGAACATAAGAAATTTATGTAAAAACTGCCGGTAAATTGCACGACCAATTTTTACGAAACTAAATAATTATCAATTTAAAGCTAATTAATTATCGATTTAAAACTAAAGATAGAATCTCTGATCCAAGGATCAAGTCATAATAGACTACTATCCAAATATGTTACACTCTATATCTATTTATAAAGGACATGCAAATATATCGGATCCAAAGAATCCAGTCAATTTCATTACCGTATCCATCAAGTCACGGTCCATATCGATAGCGGACCAAGTCAAAATTTACAATCATATACATTACAATATATACACTTACGAGAAAAAGAGTAGGTGTGCTGTGAAGACTGTACAGTAATGTAGAAATGTGTGTGCACCCATTTTGGGTCTCCATTTAAAGGTGTTTGTGGGGCAAGTGAAGATCATGAGTTTTTCAATACCTCACAGTACTATGGGGGGCACCGCTCGGCAGAGGAATCTCTTTAAATGGGGTGTGTAAGGACAGAGAGTATCCCCTAACCCAAGACGCTGCCTCCCTATATCCCACAACACTTGTGGTGAGCTGTGGGATCTATCCCCAGAAAGCCTTAATTTTACTACCTTAAACTATACCCTTTCTATCAACATATGCGTCTAATCGATTTTTAAACATGTTTATAGACGTGCTACTTATTACTTCTACCGGCAAACTATTCCAGCTATTTACTATTCTATGCGTAAAAAAGTTTTTCGCAACTGCTGTCTCGAATTGGAAAAAATCAACGGTATTGGAAGTGATTTGTGTTATCCATCTGCGTTTATGGAATCTTGTCTCAACAAGGCAAAACGAACTTTCTATCGTGTCAATAATAACACTCGTACTTTGTCAAAAAATATTTTGGTACTTCCATTTTTCCCGGGCTTTTTAGGCATTGCTAATGTACTTAAACTTTTGGATATTAATGTAGTATTTTCATATAACAATATTGTGAAAAATATCATTGTAAAAAATAGCCCTACCAATAATTCAGGTATTATCTATAAAATTGGTTGTAAACAATGTGATTCCTTTTACATAGGTCAGACGGGAAAGGATTTGCACACACGTATAAAACAGCATCAATATTCCGTTAGAACAGGACAGTGGTCCAGTGCCCTTTTTGTCCATTTGTCAGAGTTAGCCCACTGTATTGATTGGAATAATGCTTCAGTTTTATTCCATTCTAGCAACATTGTTAATAGAAATATTCTTGAGTCTGCCATTATCCAACTTTCAAATAACTTCAACATAAGCAAAGGTCTTTTTCAACTCGATCCTGTTATTTTGAATTCCTTCCAAACAGATTTAGATAAGAAGGTAGAACACTAAATCTTTGGTAAACTTGTCTGCTACTTTATTAACTTTTAATTTGCATTTTATTTTTATATATATCGAAACCTGACCATAGGCAGAGTGTTAAAACCCGGGCAGTTTCCAATATAAATTTGTATTTTTATAATCCGTTTGATCTTGTGCTAAAAATCGATATTATTCCTTACAAATCTGTACGCCTCACTGATAATCCTTTAATTTTTAATTTTTAATTTTTATTTTTACTTCTCTGTTTATTATATATATATATATATATATAATATATATATATATATATATATATATATATGTATATAGATATGTATGTATATGTATATGTGTGTGTGTATGTATGTTATTTATTTTTCTTTTTTTTTCTTTCTGTAACCTATATAGTATAGGCTGTTATCCTTTTATGTACTTCAGTGTTCCTGAGGATGTCATTAGACGAAAGCGCTTGAGCACCATTTTGTGTTTCCTTTCCTTCGTGGTTTTATTCATCATAAATTTTTTTCACGTGTTACTTTCGTGAAATAATTTTCATATATATATATATATATATATATACACAGAGTCATGTAAGAAGTAAATAGACAGCCCAGATTTTGCTGTAACAATTTTATTTGAAAATTAGAGTACCAATAAATTTTAATTTTTGAACAGTTAAGGTTTAGCTATTAATACTTTGTTGACATTCCTTTAGCTGCTTTAAGAGCAGCAACTCGCCTAGGCATAGAATTAATGAGTTCTGAAATTGTAGCTTGAGGTATTTCTAACCATGTTTGGCGTAAAAGATTCAACAATTCTGATCGTGTTGCTGGTTTTTTGGGCTTTTTACGTAAAGTCTTGTCTAGTATTGCCCACACGTGTTCTATGGGGTTCATGTCAGGGGACTGACTCGGCGAAGGAAGTCGTTTGATACCATTTCGCTCCTCCCATTCTTTCGTCTTTTTTGCAGTGTGGCATGGGGCTCCATCTTCCATGAACAGGCAGCTGTCTTTTTCAATATGACCACTTGAGAATATTTGCATAAGTCCTTCTTCAAGGATAGAAATGTAGGAAACGAATATTAGTCATAATAATGGCAAAGCAATTTGGATGCATACATTTTACCATAAAATTAAGGGTGTCTATTTATTTCTTGCATGACTCTGTATATGCGATGAATTTCACAATTAAACACGTGAAATGAATGAATGATGCAAATCTACAAGGAAAAAGGAAAATGATTCCAAGGCCTTTCCTGTATTCAGAAGTACACCTCGTCAGGGAATCAACATTTAAAGCCCTGACGAGGTGTACTTCTGAATACACGAAAGGCCTTGAATCATTTTTCTTTTTCCTTGTGGGTTTGCATCATTCGTTCAATTTACGTGTTTAATTGTGAAATTCATCCATATATATATATATATATATATTATATATATATATATATCCACACACACACACACACACATATATATATATATATATATATATACACACGTCACTGCATACATACAACAATTTTGATTTTTAACTATTTATATGATTAGATTTCGAGACATGTAAAGCTTTTGTTTATGGTTTCTATATTTTTTTTAATACGTTCCGAATCGAGGTAGTGCCGGTTAGGACAATTTTCTGGTTACGAGATTTTTTTCCTTTATACATTTTTCTTTTATGCAGGAAGAAGGGACCAAAGGCGAAAGCCCCCCCCCCCCCGTCCCTATAGAAGAAGAAGAGAGCCAAAATCAAGGCTCTAGGTTTTCAAGTGGCCTGGACACTCTGCTTTTAGAAAATTGGAAGTTATAGACAAGGGGGAAAGATGGGTTGAGGAAGATTGTTCCAGAGTTAACCGGTTGGGTAAATGAAAAGTTGAAATACCGATTAACCCTTGCGTTTGAAAGTTGGACAGAAAAGGAATGAAAATGTGCCGAAAATGCGTCTTAAAGGGAACATTTTCCTCTAAATTTCAATAAAAATTACGTTTCTAAGTACCGCTCGCTCCGTCGGGAGCTAATGCCTATCCACCTTCCAAGCGCAGCAGGGGTAGAACTCGTATCTGAAAGGTTGTGGTCGAGGGTTTCCTCCCGAGACACGCCGGATGGAATCATTCGGGTGCCGGTTTTTATAATCTGCATTTGTATTGGAAGATATTGAAAATTCCGGTTAAGGGAAGTCCCCGGTTACCAGAATTCCGGATAATGCAGGTTCTATGTAAATGCGTATACATAAAATAATATAAATGCAATACTTTAGGTGTCAAAAGTACAACTAAGCGAAAATAATAAAGTTATTACTTAAAATGGTCCTTACCAGCGTCAGTAGTTCAGGGTCTCTGTAAGCGAAGGGAAAACACTAAAGTCGAGGGTCGACTCCCGATAATGCTGGTACTAATTATGTAGGAGTTAGCGCAATAGGCCGCTTTCGTCTTTCCTAAGCGCTGTGCTAGGTTTTAGTCTGTTAATTAAAACATCTCTTGTATTCCTACATAAACTGAACAACTTTGTGCTTTATATTGCTTTAAAGATAAAATTTCTTGTACTATGTACAATTGTACATATGTACTGTGTTCACATATACTAATACGATGTTCCAGTTCTAAATAGAGGTATGAAACTTTAATACCATACACGATAACGAAGTGTATATATATATATATATATATATATATATATATATATAGAGAGAGAGAGAGAGAGAGAGAGATAGAGAGAGAGAGAGAGAGAGAAAAGGGTGTTTCAAAAATAATTTATTACACATTATTTTGGTGAACACATTTTTTTATCTCTCTCTCTCTCTCTCTCTCTCTCTCTCTCTCTCTATATATATATATATATATATATATATATATATATATAAACTAAGAACTTGGAAAATAATAAGAAAGAAAACAGAAGCGTAGAAAATATCGTATGCAAATACTACGCGAAAGGAAACTGCAGATATCGGGATGGGCAATGCATATATGCACATCCCACATTATGCAAAATGCATTACACAAGTGGATATTGCAAGTTTGATAAGAAATGCATGTTCCACCATCTTACGGTCTGCAACACTTATGAAAGATATGGGAGTTGCAAATACGAAAAAAAATGCCGATACCACCACCCTCAAAGGAACGCACCGAGGGAACAGAAAAAACGAACATCAAAGAAGAGTGCCAATTTTTTAGACGCAGCCAACACATTTCAGCTGCTAAATACTCTCCAGCAATTACAAAACCAGCTGACAAATATAAATATAGAAATCCGAGAGCCGGACAGAAGGTACGAACAAAGGCACTTCATGCGTTATCGGGACAACAGGTACCGACAAAGATAAAAAGAGGTAAATTCTCGGAGGACCACAAGGCAACGAAACCGGCACCCCCATTGGAAAACAAATCGGAACCACTTGTATGCGAAAAAGAAAGAGAAAAAATAAAAACAATCCTAGCCAACATACAGGGCCTTAAATCAAACCATTCCACGAACAAAGTTGCATACCTGAAAGGACTCATGCAAGAAGCCGGAGCAGACTTTGCATGCCTCACGGAAACTCATCTAAAGGACTGCCAGGCGAACTGTGAAAATTGTGAGTCCTGTATTGACAAAAAAGAAATACAGATTGACAACTATAACATCCTCCGAGCCGACAGAACAGTGGGACGTAAAGGAGGATGTGCTATTTACACACGCGAAGGGCACATAGCAGAAATGGCTATAAGTACCTCAAACAACTACGTAGAATGTGTAGCAGCAAAAATTGAAAAATTAAATATGGTACTAATTGTAATGTACAGACCCCCAAACACGCCAATCTCAAAATTTTCAGATTCCATTACAGAGGTAAGAAACTTAGTAAAAGATCTACACTCTCCAACCCTAAATATTTTTCTCTGTGGTGATTTTAATTTCCCATTCATGAAATATAAAAGGATAGGAAAAAATATATGTATACACCAGGACAAGGGGGGCACATGAGAAGACCAGGAGCAGGTAAAAATGCTACTAGCTTTAGCTGATGAATTTATGTTAACGCAAGAAATAACAGAAAACACAAAAAACAACTGCCTAGATTTGGTATTCACAAACAACCGTAATCTAATTGATAATGTAGAAATATCCACAACTATGATATCAGACCACATCATTGAAATAACAACTAATATAAAGGCAACAGGAAAGGAAAGAACACGCACAGCAGAAAGAAGCAAATTCGAAATTTTTAATTTTCACTCCAAAGCTATAAACTGGGAAGATGTGACATCCAACATGGAAGTAATAGATTGGAAAACCATTTTCGAGGCCAAGACAACGGAAGAGATGCTAATGACGTTAGAGGAGAAGACGTTAGAAATTGTGGAAAAACATGTCCCAAAGATACAACAAAGAGGAAAGAGAAGCAGGTTCGAAAGACAAAAGAGGGCATTGTTCCGAAAGAGAAAAAGAGTGACTGCAAAATTAAGTAATTGTAAAGATAACAACATCAGAAAAATATTAAATGATAAACTACAAAGTATCGATGTCGTCATACAGGAACTAATCGAAAAGCATACAGAAAAAGATGATGATGACGCTATAGAAGCGATAAAGGCGAACTCAAAGTACTTCTATAATTTCGCAAAAAGAAAGTCGAAAAACCATGCGACTATCGGACCTTTAAAAAATGAGAACAGTGATTTATCTGATGATCTAACAGAAGTATTTGAAATATTAAAAGCTCAGTATGAATCATCTTTCAGTATCCCAAAAACTGACAAATTGATATGCGATAGAAACGCGTTCTTTGAAGAAGAACCACAAGGGGAAAGTATAACGGATTTCGACTTTACGACGGATGATATTACACAAGCTATAGGGAAATTAAAAACACTCACCGGCAGGACCGGATAAATGGAATGCCACACTGATCAAAAACTGCAAGAATGCAATCGCTGAGCCCCTATACTGGATATGGAGACGATCATTAGACACGGGAGAAATACCGGGCATCCTGAAGAGCGTGAACATAGTCCCAATATATAAAGGAGGAGATCGATATGAGGCCAAAAACTATAGGCCAGTGTCGTTTACATCTCATCTCACTAAAATATTTGAAAGAATAGTTTAGACAGAAAATCTATGACTTTTTGGAAACTCAGAAAAAATTCAATGATAACCAACACGGGTTTCGGTCAGGCAGATCATGCCTATCACAACTAATGGAACACTACAACAACATTTTGATTCACTTGAAAGTAATGAAAACTATGATGTACTATACACAGACTTTGCTAAAGCGTTCGACAAGTGTGACCACGGAATCATAATACATAAACTGAAATATATGGGAATAACAGGAAAAGTAGGGAAATGGATATATAATTTCCTGAGTGAGCGGAGGCAAGTCGTTACAGTACAAGGAGTATCTTCATCAGAATCAGAGGTCCTCAGCTCGGTACCACAAGGAACAGTATTAGCTCCATTACTCTTCATAATCATGCTAACTGACATAGATGAGGACGTTACCAGAGACAGCACAGTAACATCCTTTGCGGATGACACAAAGATCAGTAGAAAAATAAGAAACCCAGAGACATAGGATCTCTACAAACCGACATAAACAAAATCTACAAGTCGACGGAAGACAACAATATGAAGTTTAACACCGAGAAGTTTCAGCTATTACGGTACGGAAAAAGAGAAGCCCTAAAGTCCATGGAATATTATACCCCAAATGGACAGGAAATTCAGAGAAATTCCAGAGCAAAAGATTTAGGGGTTGTAATGACAGATGATGCGAAATTTGAAACACAAAATAATATAGCAGTAAACAGAGCAAAGAGAATAACGGGTCAGATATTGAGAACCTTTAAACGAAGGGATAAGAATGTAATGATTCCTCTACTGAAAACCCTGATAATACCCAAATTGGAATACTGCTCGGTCCTAACATCCCCATATAAAAAAGAAGACATTAAACAGCTGGAAGGGATCCAAAGAAGCTTCACAGCCAAGATCAATGGGTGCAAAGAACTAAATTACTGGGAAAGGTTACGAGAACTAGACCTATATTCACTGGAAAGGAGAAGAGAGAGATACACCATTATTTACACTTGGAAAATAATGGAGAAACTAGTCCCTAATCTTACTCTGAATCCCATAACTCCCCAAACAACGGTGGAAAGTAGAAGCGGTAGACTGTGTCGTATTCCCAAATTGAAGGCGAGACAGGGAACATCCTTAACCCTGAAAGAAAATAGTTTTGTAGTGAGAGGACCAAAACTGTTTAATCAGTTGCCCAAAGACCTAAGAAACACCAAGGGAGTTGCAATGGAAATCTTCAAAAGAAGACTAGACGCCTTGCTCAGAACAATCCCCGATGAGCCGAGCGTACCTGGCTATGTGAGGTGGAGAGCGCAAGAATCCAACTCACTACTTCACCAGGCCAACTCGAGAGGAGTGGCGACAAGCTTGACCTTCGCGAAATGAGAAATCATCGCGCGGAACCTTTGTAGGGTTGTAGGGGTAGGGTAGGGTATATAACACCATATTTTGGGTCTAGATAGAGCGTAATGCACATTTATAATGGTTGCTTCTTACAAAAAAATTTTGCTCATATTACGCGGCATTTCTGACTTCAAATTGAAGAGTGGGACTGAAACAAGTTTATTAACTTTCAAAGTCAAATAAAATAGGTAAAAACGATGAAGCAGTTTCGAAATATATTCCGTTGTATTTATTATTACTCGTATAAAGGACGTTTGCATTTTCCACAATGAGGAAATGAATCCTCTGAACGACTCGAAATATAGTTCGTCTTCAATTCGAATTGGAATCATTTGGTTCTCTGTCTGTCTGTCTCTTTCTCTCTCCGTTTTCCTCTGTCTGTCTGTCTCTTTCTCTCTCCGTTTTCCTCTGTCTGGCTGTCTCTTTCTCTCCGGTCTTCCTCTTTCTGTCTGTCTCTTTCTCCGTTTTCCTCTTTCTGTTTCTCTCTTTCCCTTTCCGTCTGTCTCTTTCTCTCTCCGTCTTCCTCTTTCCCTCTGTCTCTTCCTCTTTCCGTTTTCCTCTGTCTGCCTCTCTTTCGTTTCCGGCTTCCTCTCTTTGTCTGTCTGTCTGTCTATCAGTCTGTCTGTCTTATGCTTTACGACTCGAAATATAATTCGACTTCAACTCGAATCGGAATCATTTAGTTCTCTGTCTGTCTGTCTCTTTCTCTCTCCGGTCTTCCTCTTTTTGCCTGTCTCTTTCTCGCTCCGTTTTCCTCTTTCTGTTTGTCTCTTTCTCTTTCCGTCTTCCTCTTTCCCTCTACGTTTTCCTCTTTCTGTCTCTTTCTCTCTCCGTTTTCCTCTGTCTGCCCGTCTCTTTCTCTATCTGCCTTCCTCTGTCTGTCCGTCTCTTTCTCTTTCCGTCTTCCTCTCTTTGTCTGTCCGTCTTTCTGTTTGTCTATCTATCTATCTGTCTGTTTGTCTTATGCTTTCCTGTCCAGTTTTCTATTACTGGTAGAATATTTAAAAAATGAACCAGTTTAATAACAGGACTCTCCCCGAGTGGACCGAAACGTTTTTGAAGTTTTCTTTTGTCCTTGTAACTCCTTATAACTCTCTCTCTCTCTCTCTATATATATATATATATATATATATATATATATATAACCTTTAACCTTTGGTTAGCTTCCGCCCAAATTGCTCATTCTGACGAAGGTCAAGCTTTTCACTCGACTTCAGGCCTACAATTTAACGTGAAATCCGAACCACGCCCCACCAGCAGCCCAGCGTCTTAACTAGTGATGAAAGCCGGTATTGAAAAACCGGTATTTATACCGGTATTGGACAAGAGACACGATACCGATATCGTGATTATCGATACCGGGTTTTCGGTATTGAAGAACTGCCTATTGTCTTTATTGTGGGAGTAATCAGCAAATGTCAAGTTAACAAAGATTTGTTTTTTGTAGGATTTTGTGGCCAATGTGAGTAGAAATAATGATTTATCTTCATACATAACTTACACATGCAGTATATCTTTGAGGGGCGTCATTAGTGCATGTCACAATTTATCATTTGTTATAATATTATGTTATTGACGTTATATGATGTGTCCATTTTTCTGAAAAGGGAAACTATCATCCAGAACTCTCGCCTTAAAAATTTGAAATCGTATAAATACTATTGAAACGTTCAAAAACGTTTTTACACGATTCCAAAACCTCGCGTTGCTTTTTTAGATTCGTTATTGAGTTCATTCAGATTTCGAATTTCGTACTAGACGTTTGCAGTGGTTGATTGATGCGCATATTTCACAAGTTAAATTTTGTAATTTTGTTACGCGCGCATTGCAGTCTTGTGATATGGGAATAAACTATTTCTTACTTTAAATAATCTACCCCCTTCGAATCTATTACAAGAATGTCAAAACAATCAATCGTGTGGAATTATTTTATTAAGAAAAATAAAGACGAAGCCGAATGTTCAAAGTGTGAAAAAGTTATAAAGTGCAGTGGAGGCTCAACTAGTGGATTATCTGTTCATTTGAAAACAATTCATAATATAAATGTTGCTGAAATCAAGATAGGTACCATCGAGAAGCAATGCAACTAACTTTGATCCTACTAATGAATTTAAGAGTTTCGAAGTTTCTTCACAAAGAAGTGAAAATTTAGAGAAGCTGTACGAGGCATTGCTTTCCATTAAACCCACTAGTGTAGAATCAGAAAGAGCTTTTTCTGCTGCTGGCTTATTTCTGACCAAGCTAAGATCAAATCTCTCCGAACAATCATTAGATAGTCTTTGTTTCCTCAAAACTTACTTCCAAAACCAAAATAAGAAATAAATATGCAAAATTATTAATAAATTTTTATTTTTTAAAATTATTTTTCTGTAATTTTACCTTTGGTTATCTGATATACTTAATCATTATAAATAGTCCTTCCTTTTTCCTGCCTTTCCCTAGGAGCTGCTGTTCAAACTTTTTTCAATCAATGTATTTTCCCTTTGGTGTCGGTGACAGAATTTAAAAAGTAACTTCAGTTTTTATTGTCGTTAATGTGGTGAGTACTACAGGTCCTGCAGGCTTGTGGGAGGGTTGGCACTTGGCACGGTGACACCAAAAAAATCATTATAAATTATTCTCTGCATAAAACCGGTATCAGTAAAATAATTGTTCAAATACCGGTATTAAAAATTGTCAGTATTATTTCATCCCTAGTCTTAACCACTAGGCCACCCAGGGTACCCATTTATCTACCAACCACTTTATTTTTGTGGAAGGATGAACAGCTGGGTTTTGCTGCGCGCCGTCTGCTGTCACTGGGTTTCGAACCCATGGCCGAGGCCAATGGATTCGTAGTCAGCGACGCTAACCACTACACCACCGAGGCGCATACTATATGTAGTGTATATATATATATGAAAATTATTTCACGAAAAGTTTGAACAAAGATAGTATAAAAATGTGGGAAGCGGCCCACGAATCAAAACCCGTGAAATTTGATTTTTTTTAACTTGGTTGGCCTCTCTCTACCCTCCCTCCACCCCTAGCGCCCCAAAAAATTTTATGAAGCGTCGTTTCAGTGGATTATACAGTATGTAGTATGTAATAGCTTTTGTTTATTTCTTTACAAAATAGGTTTTTGGATTTTGATTTACGTATAGAAATTTGTAATTTTTTTTTTTTTTTACAAAATTACTTAATAGATGAAATAATTAATTAATTGCAAAATTAATTACAAAATTAATTAATTTCGTTAATTTTAACAAGTTTAACATTTATTTTCCGTTTTCTGTGTTCCTAAATAAGGAGTTTGTTCTGATTATTCTTGGTATTACAGAATGCTTGATTTTTGTCTATGTATCAGGTTGTAACATAAATTCTGCTCGATAAGAAAACGGACGACAGATAATAGAATAACCTCAAGATAATGTGAAATAGCTTTATAAATGTTGCAAAATACATGTGGCGACAGGTTCGCACAGGTTTTATCACGATACAGAATAATACAGAATGACTTAGCTAGTGTAGGCTTAGGCTAGTGTAGGATTAGGCTAATGAATATTTTCTCTGGTGTTTTTCATACAGTTACAACGCCACCCCTACGATATTACAGTAATTGAAAAAACATGGAGCCCACGAAAGAGCATATTCGACACGTGATGCTGTATGAGTTCCATAAAGGATCTAACGCTAGTGAATCCGCAAAAATCATTCAAAGAGTTTATGGAAATGATGTTGTGAGCAAATGAATGTGTTGGAGATGGTTCGAGAAGTTCAGAAATGGAGACTTCAGTCTGAAAGATTATCAACGAGCAGGACGACCAAATGAGTCAGATGAAGAGTTGCTGAAAGCAACAGTGGAGGAAAACACAACGGTAACTGTAAGAGAACTCGGCGTTAGCCATATGACCATTCATCGTCATTTGAAGCTGTTAGGAAAAGTATCGAAGGTTGGAAAATGGGTTCCGCATGATTTGTCACAAGCGAATTTTCAACATCGAATCGATATTTGCACATCACTGCAGTCTCGGCAACTGCAGGCACCGTTTTTGAATCGGATCGTCACTGGGGATGAAAAATGGGTCCTTTATAACAATATTAAGCGTCGACATCAGTGGCTTAGCCGTGAAACAAAGCCTGAACCTCAGCCAAGGAATGGACCCCATCCAAAGAAAATTTTGTTATGCATTTGGTGGGATATGCAAGGAATTATTCATTTTGAGCTTCTGCCAGATAACCAAACAATCACAGCTGAAGTCTACTGCCAACAACTCCAACGATTGAAGATGGCGTTACAAGAAAAACGCCCTGCATTAATTAATCGCAGAAGTGTTCTATTCCACCAGGATAACGCGCGCCCTCACACTGCTCGAATCACCACTGCCCAATTGGAGGCATTTGGTTGGGAAAAAATGCCTCATCCACCTTATTCTCCGGACATCGCACCTTCAGACGACCATTTATTCAGAAGTCTACAACACCACCTAGATGGACAAAAGTTGCAATCCAGGGAAGCTATCGAAAACGAAGTGATCGCTTTTTTTAACTCGAAACCAAGGGATTTCTTCGAACGCGGCATAAAAAAACTTTTCTACAGGTTGGGGGAGGTTATAGAAAAAGAAGGGATTTATATTGATGATTAATTTGTCATTGTCATTCAATTTTTGTTGTGAATAAACTAAAAATTTGAGCAAATTTGTCCTTATAAGTCCGTTAATTTTTGTTCTGAATGAACTAAAAATTCGAGCAGAATATATGTTACAACCTTATACAATTATAATATTATATACACAGACTTTGCCAAGGCGTTCGACAAGTGTGACCATGGGATCATAGCACATAAATTAAAATATATGAGAACTGTAGGAAAAGTAGGAAAATAAAAAAGATGTTAACTTCCTTAGTGAGCGGCAACAAGTCTTACAGTCCAAGAAATATATTCATCAGAATCAGAGGTACGTAGCGCAGTACCACAAGGAACAGTATTAGCTCCATTACTCTTTATAATTATGCTAACTGATATAGACGATGAAGTTACCAATGATAGCACAGTAACATCCTTTGCTGAGAGACACAAAAATTAGTACAAAAAATAGGAAACCCAGAATAAGATAATCTCCACAAACGGACACGAACAGCATTTAAAGATGGTTAGAAGAAAACAATATGAATTTAACATCTAGAAATTTCAACTATTAAGATATGAAAGAAGTGAGGGACTAAAAATCCATGAAATACTATGCCCCAAATGGAGAGGAAATTCAGAGAAACTCTAAAGCAAAAGATTTAGGAATTGTAAACAATGACTGATGATGCGAAATTTGAAACACAAAATAAGATAACAGTAAACAGAACAAAAAGAATAACTGGACAGATATTGAGAACCTTTAAAAGAAAGGAAAACAATGTAATGATTCCTCTACTGAAAGCCCTGATCAAACCCAAGCTGGAGTATTGCTCAGTCTTAACATCCCCGTATAGTAAAAAAGACATTAATCAACTAGAAGGGATTCAGAGAAGCTTCACAGCCAAGATTAAATGATGCAAAGAACTAAATTACTGGAAACAATTACGTAAATTAAATATATATACTCGCTAGGAAGAAGAAGTGAGAGGTACGCCATAATTTACATATGGAAAATTATATAGAAACTAATTCTAATCTCAAATTGAATTTTATGGATTATGACCATTCACCTATGACCATTCAAACAACACTGGGAAATAGGAACAGAAAAATGTGTAGTGTTTTCAAACTAAAGGCTATAGACAAGGAACATCTTCAAGCCTGAACGAAAACAGCTTTGTTGTGAGGGGGGCTAAGACTATTCACCCAACTGCCCAAAGTACTTAGGAACACAAATGGTGTAGTGGTGGAAGGCTTCAAAAGACGGCTAGACACCTGGCTCAGGACAATTCCTGATGAATCGGATGTAACATATTGTGAAATGGAGAACTCAAAGAAGCAACTCTCTCCTGCACCAAGCCAACTCTAGAGGTGGGGCCACGAACCTGACCATCATAAAGTGAGGAATCACCACTCAGGGCAGTGTAATGTAAGAATACATTTCTAAATATATAGCTATATTAGCTATATTTAGATAGCTATACAAATATTTATCTACATATTGTGTGTATATACACACACACACACACACACACACCTTTGGTTAGCTTCCGCCCGAATTGTTCATTCTGACAAAGGTCAAGCTTTTCACTCGTATAGTTTAACGTGGAATCCGAACCACGCCCCACCAGCAGCCCAGCGTCTTAACCACTAGGCCACCCAGGGTACTCATTTATCTACCAACCACTTTCTTTATTGTGTGGAAGGATGAACAGCTGGGTTTTGCTTTGCGCACCGGCTGCCATCACCGGGTCTCGAACCCGGGGCCGATGGATTCGTAGTCAGCGATGCTAACCACTACATCACCGAGGCGCATATATATATATATATATATATATATATATATGGTGTTTCATAACATGTGGGACGCACTTTCAGGATGAATTCAGGACCTGAAAACAATGAAAAAAGGTTTATATAAACATATGCTCGAAATCGCTTTGTTTCCGAGTTACAGCCCGTTATATGTTCCAGCAAGTATCCGCCTTACCTTTAAAGGAAGTGCTCAAAATGACCGCCTTGCGCTTGAATACACGCCTGAACACGCCTCATCATAGACTGCCTGACGCCGTCAAACATTCCAGGTATTGCTCGGATTTTCTGGCATCCTTGTTCTACACGTTGGCGAAGCGTTTCAATGTTGTCAATGAGCGTCACGTAAACGATGGATTTCAGCTGACCCCAGAGGTAAAAATCGAGTGGATTCAGGTCCGGGGAGCGAGCAGGCCACGTAATGGGTCCTCCACGGCCTATCCATTTATCGGGGAAATGGTCATCCAAATAGTCTCTGGCTACTCGACTAAAATGAGGCGGAGCGCCGTCATGCATAAACCACATACGATGTCGGACACCAAGAGGAACTTCATCTAGTAAATCGCTTAAATCATTCCTTAAAAAATTGAAATAGGATTCTCCTGTTAATCTTCCAGGCAAAACAAAAGGACCGATTAAGTTGTCGGCAATAAGTCTTGCCATACATTGATACTAAATTGTTGTTGGTGCCTTGACTGGATGATAGCATGCGGATTCTCTTCGGCCCAGTGATGAGTGTTGTGAAAATTGATCACGCCATTTCTTGTGAAGGCATCATCGTCAGAAGACAACACGGAGGATAGAAAAAGAGGATTGCGAGCACACTGTTGAAGGAACCAAGTACAAAAAGCCTCTTGTGGTGGAAAATCAGCTTCAGTAAGGCCTTGTACTCTCTGAATGTGATATGGGTAAAGCTGTTGTTCCCGTAAAATTCTCTACACAGTTGTGTATCTTACACCCTCTGCCGCTGCTATCCTTCAGGTGCTGACACCAGGATGTTCCTCCACTCGATTCAGGACCCGCTCCTCCAACTCAACAGTTCTGATTGATCTACCACCATCTGAAACTCGCGTGTTGAATGATCCTGTATCACCAAGACGCTCGTCTAT
>JAJOZX010003030.1:535000-540000 GCA_023014485.1 Bathynomus jamesi
CCTCCACGAAGCCTACATCCATCATCTCAAGAGGCTTAACGAACAACGACAACTAGAATCTGCGTAATAGGTTTGTCTTCAATCCGCCTTCAACAAAGGTTACGTTACCATAAGATAAGTACCCCTTTCTAAGTACTCTTGTGAAGCCTACATTAGCCTACCACCGAACAGTAGGCTATACTCCCAAATTGTGTATTTACGCGTTCCAACTGACTCTCGTGAAAGAACGCAGTAGGCCTATCATCCAATTCAAGTGTCATTTCAATACCGTTATTTCCGCGTATCATCCGTCATTATGTTCAAGTCATTTATATTTATATGTTAAATAAATATTCTCTTGACGTAATCATTTAACATCACATAATGTTCTTATATATAAATGATATTTGTGCAAGCATTTCAATCCATTATTATTAGGCCACATCAATTATTCTATGTGCATCCATGCAATCATTTAGCCTACTTAATCAGTGTCAAGTATTCCATTCAATGTACCAAACGCACGTGCATTCTTTAGTTACTAGGCCTATTCAATGTTACATGTCGCATGCCATTTACATACCATCGATGAGTATTACATTATTTATTACGTGTCAATTAAGCTATTAACATTTCATTTTATTAGCTAAGCCTATGCCATAAGCATAACGTAAAACTACCAATTAATTACTGTCAATTCTTTGTTATATCACAGTGAATAAAATAACGGACTTATCTTACGTTATTTATTCACAGCGATCCTTGTGCTTAGCTATTATTGACCATTTCATTTTTTTGCAGCCACATTAAATAATTTCTATGTAAATACGGTATTCATAAATTCAATGTGATTTTCTGCAGCCATATCAAATTTCTATGTACGTACGGTTTCATAAATTCAGTGAAATTAACTAGGCCTACTGGCAAACAGTGATATTCGTTCCGCGCGGTACTTTAATGCCTTACTGTCTCGCGGTCATGTGCCGTCGCACAATCACCGCAACTTTCAAATTCCCGAGTGCGTCCCCCTGAGTCGAGTCTCACTGCCTCCTGACGGCAGGGGCGCGGCGACCCCTTAGAGAAGCCACCACTGGCATTGGGTCCTGCTCCGTCGTCAAACGGATCGTGGAGGGACTCACGAAATTCACCATCTAACGCCTCAGGACAACACTCACCCCCCACCCCCAGCGCTGCAGTCAGTCCCAAATTCGTTTCAAACGGCGCATTCTTTCGTCACCACCTCGGCCAAAATATTCAACGGTCCCGTCTCGGCCGTTGTACGGTAAATCATTTGGCGATAAATCTGGTGACGCGCCTCATTGCATCGGCGATTTTTTTCCGTAAGCACGACGGGTTTTCCCTTCCCCATTCCCTACGGGAAGGCCTAAAAAGAAAGCATTCTTCAATCAACGAGCAGAGCGCACACATGCATCCACGCAAAACAAACACTTCAGGCACAGGGTTGGCGATCCCCTGCCTTCATCAACTGTCTCTTTGCATCATTCCGTGGATTACTTCCTGCTGCTCGTGGACTCGAACGACGTTTCTTTTTCTCCATTCGGCAGGAGCGACCTCGACGACAACATTCACACGACGAGTTACGGGCACAGCATTCGAACTCAGACAGTTCCCCGGCCCCTCTCGTTTCCTTCGTCCACTCTTCATTGCTCCACATTCCTGCCGAAGCCCAATCCCTGCGGCAGGAGCGACCTCAACGAGAACAACCACGCGACGAGTTACGGGCACAGCATTCGACCTCCAACAGTCCCCCTGCCCCTCTCGTTTCCTCCGTTCGCTCCTCACTGTCCCCCATTCCTGCCGTACCCCAACCCCACCCCCCTGCGGAACCCCCACCCCATACACCAGCGCTTCCTCTTCCCAGCATCTGACGACCCTTCATTCCTTCCTGCGTCAGGAATACCACGACATACCAGGCCAAGCGTCAAATCTCGGAGTGGCCTCATCAGGTCTCCCAACAGAATGGTATTTCTTCTCAGTATCGTTCCTTCGTCTCTGAGAGGGAACTACTTGTAGCGGATCGACAAGAAATAGACCAACAAATCGACAGACATACTTTCTTTCCACGCTACCATAAAACAGTTTGGAACACACGTGGGCTAACAAACAATGGAAAGTCTGTTCTTCCCAAGGCGCGAAAGTAAGTTTTTATCAACCCAAGACGCGTTTACAAAGCGTCTTAAATAATGATGAAGTCTACGTCACAGGCCTACGTATAAAAGGAGCTTCCACTTATACTCACTCTCACTCACCGTACGCTCACCATCGAACGTCACCAACCGCTTTCCCCCCCGGCCCCTGGCCGGGGGCCACGGCCGCTACTTTCTTCAGGGCCTACAATTTGTCTTCACGTAAGATCTACAGACCACCTGCAGAAGCAATCTTTCGAGGCCCAACCGGAATCACTTCGGGCCTGCGGTTTGCCGGGTCGGCCTTCAAGTTTCTCCACGTTCCTCGAGATATTCAGCACCACAGGCCTACGCCTGCACCTCACAAGGCCAGCCTGCACCTCGAGAAGTAACATCACCTCAGGCCTCCACGAAGCCTACATCCATCATCTCAAGAGGCTTAACGACAACGACAACTAGAATCTGCATAATAGGTTTGTCTTCAGCCGCCTTCAACAAGTTACGTTTACCATAAGCTAAGTACCCCCTTTCTAAGTACTCTTGTGAAGCCTACATTAGCCTACCACCGAACGTAGGCTATACTCCCAAATGTGTATTTACGCGTCCATGACTCTCGTGAAAAACGCAGTAGGCCTATCATCCAATTCAAGTGTCATTTCAATACCGTTTTTCCGCGTATCATCCGTCATTATGTTCAAGTCATAATTTATATGTTAAATATTCTCTTGACGTAATCATTTAACATCACATAATGTTCTTATATATAAATGATATTTGTGCAAGCATTTCAATCCATTATTATTAGGCCACATCAATTATTCTATGTGCATCCATGCAATCATTTAGCCTACTTAATCAGTGTCAAGTTTCCATTCAATGTACCAAACGCACGTGCATTCTTTATATCACTAGGCCTATTCAATGTTACATGTCGCATGCCATTTACATACCATCGATGAGTATTACATTATTTATTACGTGTCAATTAACTATTAACATTTCATTATTAGCTAAGCTATGCCATAAGCATAACGCAAACTACCAATTAATTACTGTCAATTCTTTGTTATATCACAGTGAATAAATAACGGACTTATCTTACGTTATTTATTCACAGCGATCCTTGTGCTTAGCTATTATTGACCATTTCATTTTTTTGCAGCCACATTAAATAATTTCTATGTAAATACGATATTCATAAATTCAATGTGATTTTCTGCAGCCATATCAAATTTCTATGTACGTACGGTTTCATAAATTCAGTGAAATTAACTAGGCCTACTTGGCAAACAGTGATATGCGTTCCGCGCGGTACTTTAATGCTTACTGTCTCGCGGTCATGGGCCGCGCACAATCACCGCACTTTCAAATTCCCGAGTGCGTCCCCCTGAGTCGAGTCTCACTGCCTCCTGACGGCAGGGGCGCGGCGACCCCTTAGAGAAGCCACCACTGGCATTGGGTCCTGCTCCGTCGTCAAACGGATCGTGGAGGGACTCACGAAATTCACCATCTAACGCCTCAGGACAACACTCACCCCCCACCCAGCGCTGCAGTCAGTCCCAAATTCGTTTCAAACGGCGCATTCTTTCGTCACCACCTCGTCCAAAATATTCAACGGTCCCGTCTCGGCCGTTGTACGGTAAATCATTTGGCGATAAATCTGGTGACGCGCCTCATAGCATCGGCGATTTTTCCGTAAGCACGACGGGTTTTCCCTTCCCCATTCCCTACGGGAAGGCCTAAAAAAAAGCATTCTTCAATCAACGAGCAGAGCGCACACATGCATCCACGCAAAACAAACACTTCAGGCACAGGGTTGGCGATCCCCTGCCTTCATCAACTGTCTCTTTGCATCATTCCGTGGATTACTTCTTGCTGCTCGTGGACTCGAACGACGTTTCTTTTTCTCCATTCGGCAGGAGCGACCTCGACGACAACATTCACATGACGAGTTACGGGCACAGCATTCGAACTCAGACAGTTCCCCGGCCCCTCTCGTTTCCTTCGTCCCTCTTCATTGCTCCACATTCCTGCCGAAGCCAATCCCTGCGGCAGGAGCGACCTCAACGAGAACAACCACGCGACGAGTTACGGGCACAGCATTCGACCTCCAACAGTCCCCCTGCCCCTCTCGTTTCCTCCGTTCGCTCCTCACTGTCCCCCATTCCTGCCGTACCCCAACCCCACCCCCCTGCGGAACCCCCACCCCATACACCAGCGCTTTCCTCTTCCCAGCATCTGACGACCCTTCATTCCTTCCTGCGTCAGGAATCCACGACATACCAGGCCAGCGTCAAATCTCGGAGTGGCCTCATCAGGTCTCCCAACAGAATGGTATTTCTTCTCAGTATCGTTCCTTCGTCTCTGAGAGGGAACTACTTGTAGCGGATCGACAAGAAATAGACCAACAAATCGACAGACATACTTTCTTTCCACGCTACCATAAAACAGTTTGGAACACACGTGGGCTAACAAACAATGGAAAGTCTGTTCTTCCCAAGGCGCGAAAGTAAGTTTTTATCAACCCAAGACGCGTTTACAAGGTCTTAAATAATTGGCATGAAGTCTACGTCACAGGCCTACGGTATAAAAGGAGCTTCCACTTATATACTCACTCTCACTCACCCGTACGCTCACCATCGAACGTCCACCAACCGTTTCCGGCCCCTGGCCGGGGGCCACGGCCGCTACTTTCTTCAGGGCCTACAATTTGTCTTCACGTAAGATCTACAGACCACCTGCAGAAGCAATCTTTCGAGGCCCAACCGGAATCACTTCGGGCCTGCGGTTTGCTGGGTCGGCCTTCAAGTTTCTCCACGTTCCTCGAGATATATTCAGCACCACAGGCCTACGCCTGCAATATCACAAGGCCAG
>JAJOZX010003030.1:545000-559540 GCA_023014485.1 Bathynomus jamesi
AGTCAAAGTGTGTAACCAGCCATTTTGCGTAATGGCTGAAACTTTTAGTCATTTCACGAAATGGCTGTTTTACTTGGTCATTTCGCGAAATGACTAAAATCTTCAGCAATTACGCGAAATGGCTGAAATTCCACCTTGGTCATTTCGTACAAGATCATTTGCCCGGTTAGGTCAACTGTATGCCCTTGACAATTGGTTAGGTTAAGTTGTGTTATTTTCGTTAGTTTTGACGAAAATAACACGACTTAACCTAACCAATTGTCAAGGGCATACAGTTGACCTAACCGGGCATACAATTGACCTAACCGGGCAAATGATCTTGTAAGTTGTTATTTTCGTTAGTTTTAACGAAAATAACACGACTTAACCTAACCAATTGTCAAGGGCATACAGTTGACCTAACCGGGCCTTCAATGGCGGACATCGGAATAACATTGAAGGCCCGGTTAGTATTTGAAAACCTCTATATTGAAAATTCAAATTCAAATGTGTTCAAATGTTCAAATGTGTTCAAATGTGTATTTGAAGAGTGTTTCTCACTTATTTGAACAGACCTGTGGATGTATATATGTTTTAGCAGATTTAGTTAGTTAAATAAAGGTTTCCAATTTTATTGTGATGTTTGTTATTTCTATGAATTCATGACAAAAGTCATTTTAGCCATTTCGCATAATGGCTGAAGATTTTAGTCATTTCGCGAAATGACCAAGTGAAACAGTCATTACAGAAATGGCTGGTTACACACTTTGACTGTAACATATATATGCAAAGAGAGAGAGAGAGAGAGAGAGAGAGAGAGAGAGAGAGAGAGAGAGAGAGAGAGAACCCAAACATATGTCGTAAACTTTTTACTTATTAATATGTTGACATTTGGTCAGAGGTCACGGTAAAAGGTACGAAAGTGAGAAGAGCTTCACTGTTTCATTGTTTACAACTTCAGCAGCTCTGAATTTAGTTGATTTGTGGAGAGAGTTACAGAGTTCATTTACATTCTATATAATTTAAGTGATGATGGCTAGTCATTGAGATTTTGCATATAGCGAGACACGACACGATTTTCAGTTCAGTTGGTGATGAAATATGAGAAAGGATTTTAAAGCTGTCTGTTCGTTGAGAGGCTGTAACCTATCTAGTTACTCAGTAATTGTTACTTTTTAAGTAACAGTAACAGTAGCTTGAGTATCCTGTAACGATAACTAATTGTATTTTCCGGTCGAGTAATTGTAACCGTAACTAGTTACAGGAAATTATGAATATGCGTAACTTGTACTAGTTACTTTTTTCTTTGAGGGCAAACAGTTAGCAACTACTTATTTTCATAAGTCTTGCTCGATTCACATACAGGGAGTCCCATAAGTCCGGTCTTATAGGAAAATTTATTCTAAATTAAATTTACAAAAGTAGTACATTAGAACTAAAATAAATGTTCAAATTGATGTCTTGTTTTGGGACCATTTTTTTTTTTAGTTGCAGGTAGAATAACACGCAATGGCAATATAGAAGTGAGTTATTGTGAGAATATTGTGATATTCCAGAAGTTATAAAAAATAATATCTAATGATTACGTTAATGGAGCTGGATTAGATTTGGGTTTTGGGTAAACATACAAAAAAGGTTGGGAACCACTGATTTAGGGGGTTCCCAAACCTGGCAGTTTTAGCTAAATTGTAAATTTAGCTACAAATGGGATGGGAAATTTAGTTGCGATAAATATTGTAAGGAAATTTATTAAGTATTTCGACCTAGTATGTTTCATGGACTGCTCTCGATTTTCCTATGAAATTGCAAACAAGGGGAGTCGATGACCCTGATTTTGTTTCTGCAATCGGTTTTATTGAGAAACCTAACCTGACCTAACCTAACCTGACCTAACCTAACCTAACCTGACCTAATCGAGTTTCTTATACTATTGTTTTTTGCAAGATATCGCACTAATTCTTGTAATTTTTTGTGAATTTGCATGACGTAAGCGCCACACCAGCTCGGACTTATTTAAAAAGATGTTGGAGTGTATTGCGTCGTTTCAGTAAATAAATTTATTCAATATCCAATAACATTTTTCTCCATCATTTCTAAAGAAAACCGATTGCAGAAACAAAATCAGGGTCATCGACTGCCCTTGTTTGCAATTTCGTGGGAAAATCGAGAGCAGTCCATGAAACATACTAGTCCCAAGTATTTTCTCAAATACATAAGTTAGATACATTGAAAGTAAATAAATTTCACATTTACTTAACAGATCACGTCATTATTTACTGCAAACCATTCAGTGTGTTTTTCAATTCTTGAATATTATGTTGGTCCAAATTGGTAATATAACTAATTATGTATTTATGGCTACTGATGATGGAGACAGTGAGACTCGAAAACGTCTGACCAAATGTAATATATGATAAATAAAATGTTTGGGGCATATATTTAGGTCTTCTTGTTCATCTCCAGATTATATGTATATATAGGCCAGGATTAAAAGTGGGTCCACCAGCTTGACCTTCGTGTAAAGAGAGACCAACGTACGGAACTGCTACGAGGTTACGAGGTATATACATTATATACTGCATATATGAGAAGGGATACTGTGGAGAGGAGAACACACGTTGATCCAAATAATATATATATATATATATATATATATATATATATATATATATATATATATATATATATATATACCGGGTAAGTCAAAAGTCTCCATACATAGGCAAAATGGTCATGATAAATAAATGATTATTTATTTTTTATTTTTTTGTAGGTGATGTGCTGAGATGCCTTTCCTTTGCATGTGCCATCCGTATGTGCATTCAGTGTAATGGTGCCCACATAGAGCATATTTTGTGACTTACAAGTGATTGCATAATAAAGTGACCAGTTTGCCTATGTATGGAGACTTTTGACTCACCCTGTATATATATATATATGTGTGTGTGTGTGTGTGTGTGTGTGTGTGTGTGTGTGTGTAAAAATGAACAATGAATAATACCTGTATAATCTTTATGTAATCCTGTATATTCTTATACACTTATATTTATATAATTTTTATATTCAAATATTAATTTTTACATAAGAACCAAAATCGCCTAACGCGAGTTTGGATAAAATTTTGATTTGCTTTCTATTTTTGCCAAATAATTAGTGATTGTTTCATTTTTTTAAGATTCCTTAATATTTACTGTATACTCGTATAAGTATATATATTTAATTAATAGTTTCACTCACTCTTTGTACAATGACTATAAACCTTTCATTACTGTATTTCTCTAATTCGTTTCTTCTAATTTCTCCCAATAATGACTTGTACTGTACGTACGAATTAAATAACTATGGCGTATTAATTATGAATTAACGTATTGCATAATTTGATAAATTATGACGTCATAAAGTAACTTAATTCTCTACGTTTTCCATACCTTGAATGCTGAATCACGTGTTTAGTATGTGGATATCTTTAGAATATAATAGAATAGAATAGAATAACCTTTATTAATAATAATAAAATAAATACATTTTTTCAATTTACAATGACATGAATAATTTTGAAGCTCGACTATTTATTTAATTTAATTTGGCCCTTAAGCAACTTGTTGTTATTAATTAATAATAGTAAATAAGTAAATAAGTATTATTAATAGTTAAAACATGTATTACAATATTATACAATATTAATGGACAATATTAAACAATATTAGTGGACATTAATCCTAGATTTTTGTTAGTGTGCCATTATTAATCGGGATTTCAACTTGTTTTTAAACAAATTTACATTCACAATATTTTTTATATCGGCATGCAAGTCATTCCATAGTTTCAATCCAATGAAAATGGGTAGTTTTTGAGATGAAGACAATCTAAATTGAGGTATAACAAGCTTTGATCTATTTCTGGTCTGATGCGAGTGGATTTCTTGATGAGTTACAAAATATCTATTTATCCATTGCAAATTAATGATTTTGTTCTTACACTCGTAAATAAAAATAAAATGTGCCAGTTTGGTTATATCGTTGAGCTTTAGTAGGTTTAGCTCTTTAAATAAAGCACTAGAGTGATCAAGGAAATCAGCATCAGATAATAACCTTATTGCTCGTTTTTGGATGACAAATATACCATTTAATGCGTTGTTAGCGGTTTCCCCCAAACAAGGGTGCAGTATGTTATATGAACAAGAGTATGATAAAGAGTCAATAAAACTTGTTTAGGTACTACATTTCTAAGTTTACTGGTGGTCAACCATTTCATTACACTGATGAATTCTGAATGAAATATATTCTTAGCTGTATTAACATCTTTGCAAGAAAAAGAGACAGTTGTATCATCTGCAAACATTATGAAGTTCAGTATATCAGATGAACGTGGAAGGTCATTTATATATAATAAAAATAACAGTGGACCCAGAACTGAGCCCTGTGGCACACCATGTTTGACAAGCGCTTTAGTTGAGCAAACCTTATTTACTGATATAATATCTATTGTACAAATAACTTTTAAACTAATCACTGATTGCTCCTCTGAAACAGTATTCAATGTTTGGTAAATTCTTTAATAATAATAAAAACTTCATTCTCTATAAGTCATTATTTATATTTGTGTCCTGTCTGGTGTTATGTAGTATAAATATTATTATTCGACCATATTCATCCATACGTTCATATCTTATCTTGACCGTTATCCTTTATTAATTTTATTACTTATTCATTCTCCTACCTATTGTCTACTGATGCCCTATCAACCTATCAGTCCATGTTTACTCGTGTCTATATTACGCACACAACCTATTGTGTTACGTACCGATATGTGTACAATACTTTGTGCATTCGTACATGTCCCCTGATGATCATGATTACGAACATAGTTACGTACATGTAAATACGTCCACATGTATTCTTTTTACTTTTTCTTTTAAGTGCGTTCACCTCTCGCAAGCTGTTCATTCATGCTGATTCAAGGTGTTCGAATTCCGATGACGTCGCCAAAAGCAAGCATCTGAATTCGAAATCTTCTCTCTTGTTTCTGCTACCAATTTATAACGTTAAAATGTTATGTTATATTATTTTAATATACTGTATTGTTTTCCTGTCAGGCCACTGGTTCGTTATCGGCTTATGTCACATTGTTATCCCCGTTCTCATTACTTGTACTTACTATTTCTACCTAATTGTCATTCAAATTCTATATTACTTATGTATTACGTTATCATAAATGTCCGTGTACTTCCAATGAAAAGTACATCGTATTTTTCTCCGCTTTCCTCATCGCTGGCTAATTAGACTTTCAAACTCTGATAACCAACTAGGTTCTAATAATATTTGACATAATTTGGCGTAATTATTGTTAACTATACTGTAACCAATGTTCCCTCTAAGGTGTGCGCGTGTGCGCGTGTGCGCGCGCACACGCGTTGTGAAACCCGCGCACACAGCAAAATAAAATGCGCACAGGCTGAAGCGTATCATGAGTCACGACAGTAAATGAAGTAATTTAAAAAATGTACCGCCACACAAGGTCTGACCATTTGCATCAACATACTCTAGACGCCTCTTTAAGTATTAACCTTTCCGACCGACTTCGCCGACGTCCGCGCAATTGCGCAATACGGATTTTTTTTACTATATGTATTTGCATTTTTTTTTCTTTTATACATTAAATCATTGAATATAAACTTCTCTTTCTTATTTTTGCATAAAAACGAATAGTAATTATCTCATAATTCATAAAAAATAATTTTTTTTTTATTTTATTCCTATTTTGTGAATGGATAAAATCATGTATTAATCTTGATAGTCTATTTTAAATTGCTAAATGATAAAAATTGTTTTGAGAAATGATAACTAAAATAGTAATTTTCAATTAATGTTATTTTAATTTTTTTTCTTTATTTTGTTAAATTTTATTTTACTATTTTTTATTTTATTCATATTTTTAGAATGGATAAAATGTTTTCTTTTATAAGAATATATAATATCGTAAACAGTTTTTTTAATATCCATTTAATAGTACCGTAATGATCGAGCTATCACCTTATGGAAATAATATTTATTAAGTATTTAATATTTATATATATTTCATTTTGAAGATAATAGCGCTCAGAAAAGTTTGCACAATTTTTTACCATGAATCTAAATGTACGCACAACGAAAATTTCTTGCGCACACGGCCTAAAAAAAATTAGAGGGAACATTGACTGTAACTATATAACATTGTTGTTAATCCCCTTTAAATTATAGAACAACGGTTAACTCTCCTTCATTATATAAATTGTATAATGTAATTAATATACTTTAATGAAACTGTAATTAACGATAATAAGCGAATGTGAATTAATTGGTAATTATAATCATAGTTATAATAAACCAAAATTACAATGTACTCAGTAATATATTTGGGATTGTACTCAATGTACTACTCCGACATTATGTCGCCATTTAGGAATGTATACTCGGCGATATTATTATTTTTTTTATTTAGTTTTTCGTTTCATTTTGGAATCTTTCAAAATTCTGACATGTGTTAAAATTATGCTTAACGTCCAAGAAGTGTTTAGATCTCCAGTTAAAGGGGGGAACTTAACCTTCAACTGCACTCCCCCAAAATTTAGACTTATTTAATTCTTGTATTGTAAATTCAATCACTCCTGTCTAAGCAGCCCTTCATCGAGGAGGTTGGAGCCCTCCTCGAGGAAGCCGAGGGCCTCCTCACTTCTTTTAAATTCCGGCCTGCCATGGTCGAAAGAGGTCGAACCTCTCTCCCTGTAAAATTCTAATCTAATTTAGAGGCTGAGCATTACCTGCACATTTTAGCAGTAAATTACAGTAAGAAAAAGTCTTTATCTTCGCCTTAGAGCCGTACTCTCTTCAGAAAACTTAGTCTTAAATAGAGAAAACTAATTTCCCGATACGTTATAAGAAGAATTGGGGAACCGTCAGATAATTTAGTAAGTTTCCCAGAATCCTCCGAGTCACTATAGAAGAACTCGGAGAGTAGTATAGACGAAACTACCGCGAGTAACAAATCCGTTGCTGCCTCCTAACCAGAACCCCCGTCGACTTCGAACCAACCAAGGCATAGAAGAGGGGGTTAACATATATATATATATATATATATATTGGTTACTTCGGATCAACCTGTGTCACATCCCTCTGCAACATCCATTCTCATTTGGGAGATTTGTTGAAAGAGAGAGTTGTTTCTACTGTCATCCTGACCTCATAGCAAGTTACGCATGCCTGGTCAGGGACTTTACAAAGAAAGATGTCGAGTTGACTTTTGAAAGTATTTGCGTTGCTGTGTTAGAATT
Organism: Bathynomus jamesi; assembly: GCA_023014485.1. NCBI lineage: Eukaryota > Metazoa > Arthropoda > Malacostraca > Isopoda > Cirolanidae > Bathynomus > Bathynomus jamesi. The sequence goes on from JAJOZX010003030.1 coordinate 552,289, forward strand.
GTTTAGTTCTTTCAACAGCAGTTATTCTGAAAGTATTTTTCCATCTCCGCTTTCATGTCCCTCTCTCCCACCGCAGTTGGGCTGGAACAGAATCTACCTCATCTCTCATTCGAGTAGTTTTTATTTCATTTAACAACCCCATCTGCATTTTAAAGTTTGGCGTATATCTCTCGAGGATTTTACTGTATGGATATTATGTTGTATTCCCATGTTTTCTTTACATATATATATATATATATATATATATATATATATATATAATATATATATATATATATATATATATATATATATAGGGCGTCCCAAAAAATGTATACACACTTTAACAGCTGATAGCTCAATTGATGTTTCTTTCTTTCCAAGTTAAACCCATTAGAATTAATAATGGCAGTCAGACTAAGCTTTGAACAAAGGAAATTCATTCTAAAATGCTACTGGAAGTGTGAAAACGCAGTTGAAGTGCAAAGACAGTTTAGGAGGGAGTTTCAAACAGATCCACCAAGCGACTTACCATCACTCGAATTAGAGATAAGTTTGATGCCGATGGAACTGTTCAGAATGTCCACAAGAAGCGTTCCGGAAGACCACGGACATCGACAAGCCCCAGAAAGCAAGAAAGAGTACTGGAAACGTATCACCAAAGTCCAAGAAAATCTGTGCGGCAAGCGAGTCGTGAGGTAGGAATTTCAGAATCGTCTGTCCAACGCATTTTGAAGCGCTGTCAATGGAAAAGTTACATTCCAAGATTAGTCCATGCTATTAATGAAGATGATCCGGACCGAAGAGTGGAGTATTGCGAGTGGTACTTGGCACGATGTGGATGTGGATTGGACGAAGGGGTTTCGTAGAATACCCTCCGCGTTCACCAGACCTCACACCACTATACTTTTTTTTTGGGGATACTTAAAAGACAAAGTCTACGCTATAAAACCTGCAACAGTCGCTGAATTGAGAGCAGCCATTGAACGAGAATGCACACAAATACCAAACGAAATGTTTCGTGATGTTTGCGATTCCATTGCTTCGCGTTATCAGCAGTGCCTGGACCAGAACGGACGTCAGTTTGAAAACAGGCGTTGACAAAACAATTAAATAATGTCTGTAGATTCTATTACATTTTGAAAATGAAATGTATTTTAATAAACACTGCCTTTATAATTATTTAAAGTGTGTATACATTTTTTTTTTTTGGGACGCCCTGTATATATATATATATATATATATATATATATATATATATTATTATATATATTATATATATATATATATATATGTATATATATATATATATATATATATATCCTTATACATTTAAAAAATACCCTACAAATTGGTCCATTTTTTGGATAAAATAAATGACCCACAATGTTTCAATCATTTTGCAACAAGGGGGTGGGGGTTAGCCCCCAAGTTGCACAAAGGGGGGTGAGGGAGAATGACCTCCCCCAAAGGGAGGTCGTAGGGCAGGGAGCCGAAGACTCTGCTTGTATACACACACACACACATATATATATATATTATATACATATATATATATATATATATATATATATATATCTGATACAACTCAGAATGGTTCTTTGATTTAGCTTTTCCGGAATACACAGACCTAATGTACCTGAAACAAAGACCCCTTCTGGGATAATTAAAGCCACTATAGTTCGAGAGAATAAGTAGTTGTAAATGTCAAATATTAAAGTTTTTTCTTTTTCATGATGGAAGCCCAACGTGGCCCCCAAACCATACCTTCCCTCACCAGCTATCTGCTAAGTAGATAAGTCGGATTGAATTCACATCAAAGAAAATGGGTAACTATTGTATTTTAGTCAAAATCCAAATCTTAAACGTCAACCAGCAACGTTTTATTATATATATATATATATATATATATATATATTATATATATACACACTATATTTTATGAGAAATATTTGGGATTTTTATATGTTTTTTATTTCCTATACGTTTGTGTGTAGTTTTCAACTAAAATTTTGAAACCTTTTAAACTACAAAGGAGTTTTTACCTCTGAGAAAAAGCATACTTTGTAAGAGGATGATATATATATATATATATATATATATATATATATATATATATATATATTCTCTCTCTCTCTTTATCTCTGACTAAAAATGTTATCATTCACATCATTTTTTTTTTTTGGTGTGTGTGTGTGTGTGTGTGTGTGTGTGTGTGGAGGGAGGAAATTTTTGTTTTATAAAGTGCTTTTATATTTTCATTTATATATATTTTTTAAACTTATTTTATAGTACCTCGTTTTCATGAATTTCATGGATTTGTTTGAGTGCAATAAACACACATAATAAGCCGGAAAGTTAAAAGACAATAAGTGGGGTGCTGAGAACTAGTGAGGTTCGAATATTAATAAATTTGCGTGTTCTTTGCAGTTGAATGTATATAATGTTACGGCATGCGGGAGGGGCCCCCTTGGGGCATGGTTTCTGCGAGTATGTAGAAGAATTACGGCATTTGGAAGAGTGAGGCCATCGTGTAATGGTATCGCATCTGACCGGCAATCGGAAGATCCCGGGTTCGATTCCCGGGTGGTTACCTCATTTTTTCATTTGTTTCGTTCTCTCTCTCTCGTCTTGCGCGGAATATCTCCTATACAAGCGTCGTTCTTACGTTATTTATACTGCGTGTTCTTTGCAGTTGAATGTATATAATATATATATATATATATATATATATATATATAAATGGAATGAACTCAGAATGGTTCCCTGAGGTTTTTTATGATACACACAGACCGTGCATGGAACAAGGAACTTCTGGGATAATTAAATCCACTATAGTCCGAATAAGTAATGGTAAATGACAAATACTATAGTTTTTCTTTTCCATGATGCAAACCCGACGTGGGCAACGGGTCACTCGCAAAGAGGTCCCAAAAATATAGCTTCCGTCACCAGCTATCTACAAAGCAGATTGGATCCAGCTTTGGGACAGGATCTAGGATTTAAAGCAGCCTAGCCCAGCTACATTTAGAACCTCGATGTAAGCAAAAGACTCGCTGCCTTCACGTCAGATTGAATACATCAAAGAAAAAGGGGTAACTATTATATTTTTAGCCAAAAACCAAAACTTAAACCTCAACTGGCAGAATTGAGCGTCCACTTTTCAAGGCACATAACATGTCCGTTTCATGATGGGAATGAACTCAGAATGGTTCCCTGAGGTTTTTTTATGATTTTGCCAGTTCAGGTTTAAGTTTAGGTTTTTGGCTAAAAATATAATAGTTACCCCTTTTTCTTCGATGTATTCAATCTGACGTGAAGGCAGCGAGTCTTTTGCTTATATCGAGGTCCTAAATGTAGCTGGGCTAGGCTGCTTTAAACCCTAGATCCTGTCCCAAAGCTGGATCCTATCTGCTTTGCAGATAGCTGGTGTGGGAAGCTATATTTTTGGGGCCTCTTTGCGAGTGACCCGTTACCCACGTCGGGCTAGCATCATGAAAAAGAAAACACTATAGTATTTGTCATTTACCATTACTTATTCGGACTATAGTGGATTTAATTTTCCAAGAAGAGGTCCTTGTTCCATGCATGGTCTGTGTGTATCATATATATATATATACAGGGTGGGGCACGGGAATCAAGTGTTTTTTGAATAGCTAGTAATCGGCCATTAGGAATGGGAGGGGCGTGCGGTAGGTAGCATTCCATTCCTGGGTTCATAGCATTTAACTTTAACTAACACTCACCTTTATCTTTCAGGTGCCATCATGGAGCAGTGGACGTTAGAACACCGCATGTTCGCGTATGATCATTTTGTTAGGAGTGGCGAGTCAGTGACAGCAGTTCAGCGTGCGTTTCGCCGCAGATTCAACATTCATCGAAATGACTCTGTTCCGCTCGTGACACAATCTTACGTTGGGTTAACAATCTTCGAACAGGAGGCTCAATAATGAAAACAAAACCGAAGGGGCCGCAACGCACTGTGCGTACTCCAGAGAACGTTGAAAGGTCAGACAAGCGATGTTGCAAAGCCCAGGCCGCTCTGCTCGGAGACATTCAGCTGCACTCGGAATCAGCAATCGTACTGTTAGACGGATTTTGCATGAAGAATTACATTTTCACCCATACAAGTTAGCGATGGTGCAGGAATTGAATGTAAACGATTGCCCCCAACGACTGAATTTTGCACAGGAAATGCTTGCACTTTATGAGCAGAATGAAAACATGATGGTGGTAATGAGTGATGAAGCCCATTTCCACCTTAATGGGGCCGTCAACAATCAAAACTGTCGGTATTGGGCTGCTGAAAATCCGCGACAACTCCATGAAAAACCGCTGCATAGCCCTAAGGTTACAGTTTGGTGCGCGGTGGGAAAGTTTGGCGTCATCGGTCCCTATTTCTTCGAACAAAATGGGTTACCGTTACCATAACATCTGGGCGTTACATTGAGATGGTGAACACCTTTTTCATCCCTGAGTTACGAAGAAGGCGTATTGCTCGTCGACATTTGTGGTTTCAGCAAGATGGGGCCACGCACACACCGCCGAGCGTCAATGGCTGTTCTTCGCCCCCTTTTCCCAACCATCTCATTTCGAGATTTGGTGACATTGCATGGCCCCCTCGGTCCCCTGACTTGTCCACATGTGACTTCTTTCTATGGGGGTACCTCAAGTCACGTGTCTACGAGGACAAGCCCCGTACATTAGATGCATTGAAGGAAGCGATCCGTCAACAAATCATCCAAATCAACAGAGACCTGCTGGGAAGAGTGGAGGCCAATTTTCGTAACGCCTTCAACAATGCGTCGACGGCCAAGGACATCATATGCCAGATATAATTTTCGGTACATGATTATTATGACATGAAATGCTATGTTCTTACGAATGTTGTTCTACCAATATATTTTCTTTACAAAAATATATCATTTTCCTGATTATTCCAAAAACACTTGGTTCCCGTGCCCCACCCTGTATATATATATATGTTACATATATAATATATATATAGATTATATATATATATATATATATATATATATTATATATATATATATATATATGTATATATATATATATATGTGGCGTTCCTCAGGGTTCTGTATTGGGCCCCTTGCTTTTTCTTATATATATTAACGATTTAGATGTCGGCCTAGTCAGTACAGTTTCAAGTTTGCGGATGACACGAAGCTGGGTGGTAGGGCGATTAATGACGAAGATAGAGGTAAAATTCAGGAAGATCTGAATAAAATCGTTGATTGGTCAGTCACATGGCAAATGAGATTTAACGTGGATAAGTGCAAAATTATGCATATAGGTTCGCGTAACGGTAATTTGCGTATAGTATGTCAGGGAAAGATTAACAAGCGTAGAGCAGGAAAAAGATTTAGGAGTTATAGTCACTGGTGATTTAAAAGTAGCGAAACAAAGTACAGCGGCGGTCAATAAGGCGAACAAAGTGTTAGGTTTTATAGCTCGAAATTTTGAGTACAAATCGCGCGATATTATAGTTCCTCTTTATAAATCATTAGTTAGCCCCATTTGGAGTACGCGGTCCAATTTTGGAATCCGCATATGCGCAAAGATATAGACAAAATCGAAAGAGTTCAAAGACGAGCAACTAAGATGATTCCGTCTCTTAGGTCAAAGTCGTACGAGGATAGGCTTAAAGAGTTAAATTGACTACACTCGAGACTAGGAGGTTAAGGGGTGATCTAATCCAGGTTTTCAAATTATGAATGGGTTTGATAACGTAGATAGAGATAGCTTTTTCGAAATATCTCAATATAATAGGACTAGAAATAAACGGGTGTAAGTTGACAAGTAGAAGGTTCGAGACAGCAGTTGCGAAAAACTTTTTTACGCATAGAATAGTAAATAGCTGGAATAGTTTGCCGGTAGAAGTAATTAGTAGCACGTCTATAAACATGTTTAAGAATCGATTGGACGCGCATGTTGATAGAAAGGGTATAGTTTAAGGTAGTAAAATTAAGGCTTTGTGGGATAGATCCCACAGCTCAACACAAGTGCTGTGGGATTAGGGAGCAGCGTCTTGGGTTAGGGGATACTCTCTGTCCTTACACACCCCATTTAAAGAGATCCTCTGCCGAGCGGTGCCCCCCATAGTACTGTGAGGTATTGAAAAAACTCATGATCTTCACTTGCCCCACAAACACCTTTAAATGGGAGACCCATAATGGGTGCACACACATTTCTACATTACTGTACAGTCTTTACAGCCACACCTACACTTTTCCTCGTAAGTGTAATATGTAATGTATATGGTTGTAAATTTGACTTGGTCCGCAATCGATAGAACCGTGACTTGATGATACCGTAATGAAATTGACTGGATTCTTTGGATCTGATATATTTGCATGTCCGTTATATAATAGATATAGAGTGTAACATATTTGTGGATAGTAGTCTTATGACTTGATCCTCTGGATCGAGAGATTCTATCTTAGTTTTAAATCGATAATTAATTATTTTTAAATTGATAATGTATATGGTTGTAATTTTGACTTGGTCCGCAATTGATATGGACCGTGACTTGATGGATACCGTAATGAAATTGACTGGATTCTTTGGATCTGATATATTTGCATGTCCGTTATAAATAGATATAGAATGTAACATATTTGTGGATAGTAGTCTATATGACTTGCTCCTCTGGACCGAGAGATTCTATCTTTAGTTTTAAACCGATAATTAATTATTTTTAAATTGATAATTATTTAGTTTCGTAAAAATTGGTCGTTGCCAATTTACCGGCAGTTTTTAAATAAGTTTCTTATTGTTTTTGTGGTTCGGAACCCACGTAAAATTGTAGGTCCCCTCCGCCACCACGGAGGACATACACAATACACGATTACGAACACAGTTAGGTAGACCAGCCATGAGTGGATCCTAGGTCTTTGTTGGTCTGAAACATTATAACGAATAAATGAAAAATGAGGCGAACCGCCCGGGAATCGAACCCAGGGCCTTCCAATTGCCGGTTGGATGCGCTACCATTACACTACGGACCTCGATCAATCATAAATCGAAATTCTCCTACATAGGGCAGAAACCAATGCCCTGAGAGGGCACCCTCACAAATCGTGAATATGTGCATTTAACTGCAATGAACACGCAGTATATAAATGAATTTATATACTGCGTGTCATTGCAGTTAAATGCATTATATATATATATATATATATATATATATATATATATATAATATATATATATTTGGCAAAATATAGGTTATAATGTTATAATGTTATAATGT
>JAJOZX010003031.1:0-5000 GCA_023014485.1 Bathynomus jamesi
ATCGGAGGAGAGGACCTGGAGTTTTGCTCGCAGGGCAGCGGAGTGTGGAGAAACGCCGAGCAGCTGAAAGAGAAGAGGAAAGAAGAAAAGCCGCGAAGAGATGGACTCACTGCAAGCAAAAGGAACGGTGAAAGTGGGTCTTCTTCTTCTTCGGAGTCCATGACCGAAGCATCCAATGATGATTCCAATATTCCTCTCCTGGTCCTTCGGCTCCTCGATCCGCTCCAAGGACGGCCAAGTGTCGGCAAGGAGGATCATCCAATATCCCAATTTTGCTGCAGCCCTGGATCGAACTGGAACCTCAGTAAGCCAAGCGATGCACATTGTGGCTCGAGCACTCGCTGCCGCGGGAGTTGAGTTTATCTTCGGTCACCTTGTCCTAAATCAATCTTCACCGTTCACGGGAGAAGTCCAGGAAGAACTTGGCAGCCGGAGTTCAATCCTGAATACGCCCGCTTGTCGTCCACTTTGATGGCAAACTCCTCCCTGATTCGGATGGAGGGAAATCGGATCGCATACCAGTGGCTGGTCAGCGGGAAGAATCTTGAGAAGTTGTTGGGGATCCCAAAAATCCCTGACAGCACGGGACAGCGGATGGCTGGAGCTGTTCTGAAGGTGCTGGACGATTGGCCGCAAGTTCAACCATGGATTGCCGGTCTCTGCTTCGACACAACAGCGGCGAATACCGGTATTCACAGCGGCGCTTGTACGATTATCCAGACCAAATGGACCGCCGCGTTCTTTTCCTGGCTTGCAGACACCACATGATGGAATTGGTAATCACCTCAGTCTTTGACCTGTTCTTCAGGTCTTCTGGCCCCGAAATTGCACTGTTCGCTCGCTTCAAATCCCAATGGGAGTTCATCGACCAGAAGCAGGCTTCTCCGTTCAACGGCGATGGCCCAAGCGACATCCTTTCGGAATGGGTGGCGTTGAAAAAAGAGCAGATTGTCCACTTCATTGAAGACCAGCTTGAAGTTGGCCACCAAGAGACGATTACCGGGAGTTCCTGATCCTCGCTCTGGTCTTCCTCGATGGTCATGGCAAATGAGATCTCCGGTACAATCGTCCTGGAGCATACCACCGGGCCAGGTGGATGGCCAAAGGCATTTACTGTCTTAAGATGTTCATCTTCCGAAGCCAATTCCACCTGACCGCTCACGAGGTCCGGTCACTACGCAGGATAAACGTCTTTGCCGTCACCATCTACCTCCAGAGGTGGTTCGAGGCTCCATTGACGGCGGACGCGCCGTCAATGACCTGGAGCTGTTGGAGGACCTAGAGCGGTACAAGGCGGTGGATCATGATGTAGGTACTGCCGCATTGACGAAATTCCGGGGCCACCTCTGGTACCTAAGCGAAGATTTAGCCGGACTCGCTATGTTCTCCTCCAAAACCACCGATGCAGAGAAGACGGCCATGCTCCAAAACCTGCACAAGAAGACCGAAAACCCAAAAGATCTGCGTCGGCTGGATGGAAAGTGTCTTGACCGTGAGACGGTCGGATTTGAGCACTTTGGTCACGAAAAGGACTCAAAACCTTTTTCATTGCCTGAAGCTGCCGGTTCCAAAAACCCCCAAAGATCTCGAAGGATGTGCACCATCGTTGAAGTCTGTGAACGACGCGGTAGAACGGGCGGTGAAACTGGCGGAAGATTTCAACGAGGGCCTGACAAAAAACGAGGAGGAACGGCAGCTCGTGTACCAAGTCGTCGAATACCACCGCCAGCAGTTCCCCTCGGCAGACAAAGATCCTCTGTCCCCCGAAATGAAATGTGCCATTAGAAAGAATTTACATTTCATTCTTCCATTCTAGAATGATTAATGCTGAGCATTTACGTTTGTTCATATAGGGTCGAATAAACAAGGTCAATGAGGGGACCCTTCCCCTCCTAATAGGCCAATGAAATTTCGCCCATGTTTTCCTTTCTTCAAGTGTAATTAATTAAAGGGGTGTGCGATTTGACTCTTGCAAATTTTTATTTTCACATGTGAGGCTGGGACACCCTATATATATATATATATATATATATGTATGTATGTAATGTATGTATGTATATATATATGTATTGTATATGTATATTATGTATATAATATATATATATATATAATAATATATATATATATATATATATATATGTATTAGGGTGGTCCAAATCCATAGGGGGAAATTTCAAAATTGTCTTAGTCTCCTCAAGTGTGGTGTTTGTCCATTTAGTGTCCACATGGTCTGTGCAAAATTGCAGCGTGATTGGTGAATATTTAGAGGTCGCCCCACTCTGAATATATATATTATATAATGTACTTTTTCTTCCGTAGGTCCGATGGCTCAAACTCGATCAATTCCAAAAGTTTGGCTTCTAGGGATGGCAACTGGAACTTTATCCACGTCAAGGCTCCCTACATGCCTTGACGCCCTCTTCTTGGGGCAATACACCACATCAATCAAAAGCAAACCACCTCCGACAGTCTGAACCAGGCATGCCAGAGGGTGATTGAAGTCTGGACCCGAGCGTGGATCCCAACTCAACGGATCGACTCCTGTGTCCGTAAGCTTTCAAAGCTTTTAGACCGCTACAAAACACTCAAGAAGCACAGGACCAGGCAACGTGCCAGCGATAGAATGAATGAAGACATCTTCAAAGCGGACATCCAGGAACTGTTTGACATCGCAACCAGTGATGCCATGAGCACAATCGTCAACGTTGAGGACCGAAATTTCCTGTCCATGCAGCGCAAGGATGTCAATTCTTGCAGCATGGCTGGCATTGATAAGGAAACGACTACACAAGAGGACAGAAAGCGATCCAGAATGGAGAAGGAAGCCAAGAGGAAGGCAAGGCATGAAGCAACACACAAAGATTTGGAAGAAGCAGGAGTGTCATCAATTGATCTTTCCTCTTCTTCTTCCCTTTTTTCGCAAGACGACGACGACTATAGACCATCGGTTCCGATTCCTTCTTCGTCTGAAGCTCCGGCACCAAAGCGTCCCAAGAACAAGGTTACGAACATTTTCCAATCTCCAGAAGTCATTGGAGCAATGGATCGCACCAATCTTTCTGACCGGAATGCTGTTTTCGTAACTGGAGCTGTATTACAGGCCGCCGGGCATGATCTGTCTGGGATGACGTGCTCTCGGAGCTCTATTCATTGCTACAGAGAAAGTGGGTGAGAACAGGCAGCTCGAGAAGACCTAGAATCATTCTCTCTAGAAGACCCTGTCCTTCTCCATTGGGACGGAAAGCTTCTCCCCGGCATTGAAGGGAAGAAGACGAATGTGCATCGGATAGCAATCCTTATAACATTCAATGGACAGGAGAAGCTGCTTGGTGTCCCAAAGATGAAACAAGGAACTGGAGAAGCACAGGCCCAGGCATGCCTTCAAACTATGAAATTATGGAACGTGGAACAGCATGTGAGAGGTCTCATCTTCGATACCACTGCGTCAAACACGGGTTTACATCGCGGAGCCTGTGTCAGGATTGAAGAAGCATTGGGTCACGAGCTAGTTTGGATTGGTTGTTGACATCATATACTTGAAGTCGTACTTGCTGATGTCTTTGCCTCAATATTTGGCTCAACAGGAAGTCCTGAAACAGGCCTTTTTAAGTGGTTTCAAAAGGAATGGCCATCTCTCTCCCACGAAGCATTTGTCTCAGCATCGGACAGCTTGTTCGAGAACCCTCAACTCCAAGAGATGAGAAAAGAGATGCTCACTTACTTACCTAACGCTCTTCAGGCAAGCCAACCTCGTGACGACTACAAGGAGTTCCTTGAACTATCTTTGCTCTTCCTGGGGGGAAAGACTGGTGGTCAACTCTTTATCCGAGCTCCGGGTCCCATGCACCAAGCGAGATGGATGGCGAAGGCAATTTATGCGCTCAAAATCTACCTCTTTCACTATCAATTCAAGCTCACAGCACGCGAAGAACGAAACGTGACTCAGCTGGCTTTATTTGTCAGTCTGATTTACGTCAAGTACTGGCATGAAGCGCCAATGGGGACACAAGCTCCTCTCAATGATCTCAAAATGCTGCATCTTCTGGAAAAAATCCACACGGAGGAGCTGCACAAGCGGCGAAGACAGCTCTAAGACGCCACCTGTGGTACTTGTCGGAGCATCTGATTGGACTGGCCTTCTTCGATAATAGGATCGATCCTGATACCAAAAGGAGAATGGTTCAACACCTCCAACATCCCCAAAAGAATGGCTGCCCCCGACGAATCGACATGGCGGAAGCTGGTGTTGAAAATGATGTGGCATCCTTCATCACGAAAAGGACATTGACCCTCTTTGATGCCTTGAAAGTTGGAGGTAAGGAGGAAGCGCGCCAGTTACTTCAAAAAGATCCACGGGAATGGCCAAATGACAAGAACTACAGGGAACTTAGAGATCGCGCCTTAAAGATGAAAGTCGTCAATGATGCTGCCGAGCGAGGTATTGCTCTCGCACAACGCTACAATGACACTTTGACACGAAACGAGGACCAGAAGCAGTACCTCCTACAACTCGTAGCCACCCACTGAAAACAGATACCAATACCATCCAAGGCGACTCTGATGCAGAAGAAATAATGAAGATACACCCATTATCATGTCCTATTGTCTTAGTTTTCTTTCATATTCTTTGAGAACCAAAAAAAAAATTTAGTTATTCAGTTGTCTATATATTTTCCCAAATTTTCAAAAAGGGGGCAAGTGGGGCGACCCCTAAATATTAACCGAATAACTTGAAGCTTTGCACAAATACTGTCCACACCAAGAGGCATAAAACCAACCTTGTGGAGAGAACTTAGTCGGTGCTTTAACTTTTTGGACCACCCTAATATGTATATATGTATATATTATATATATATATATATATATATATATGTGTATATATATATATATATATGTGTATATATATTTTGTATGTGTATATGTATGTGTATATGTATATATATATATATATATGTATATATGTATATGTATATGTATATATATTTATGTGTATATATATA
>JAJOZX010003031.1:12500-290000 GCA_023014485.1 Bathynomus jamesi
ACCTTCATTAAAGTATACTAAGCCTATACAGGGTGTCCCAAAAGTCCCTATCTATTTTGTTGAAATAGGCTGAATTTCAAATAAATGTCACACTGACCTGAATACAGATGTATTTCTATACAAATTACAAGTATTACACCATTAAAATCTTTAATTAGTAGTTTCCACATGTGCTCCATCTGTATCTCTGCACATCTCAAAGGTCAACTGCATTGCTGAACACATTTTCGAGCATTTCAGGGGTTATTTTCTCAACTGCTTGCCTAATGCGATCTCGCAGATCTGGTAAATCTCGAATATTTCTGCGATAGACCTCTGATTTAATGAAACCCCAAGCAAAGAAATCCAATGGGGTTAAATCCAGAGATCGCGCTGGCCAGGGCCTATTTCCCCTACGTCCAATCCAATGATTTGGAAGATGCTCGTTTAGGTATGTCTGAACAATTCTGGCATAATGACATGGTGCCCCATCCTGCTGAAAGACTACATTGTCGAGAATGCCATCTTCAAGAAGTTGAGGTTCTAGAAAATTTTGAAGCATATCAAAGTAAACAGGCCCTGTCACTGTAGCCTCTGCAAAGAAAAAGGGCCCGTAAATCTTAGACTTCGCCATTCCAAGCCACACGTTGACTTTAAGCGAGTTTCTTTCCCATTCAGTGAACTCAGTTGGCTTTTCATTAGCTCAGATGCGACAATTATGTCGATTGATTTTACCACAGGTGTGAAAAGTCACCTCATCGCTAAACAAAATGTGGTCCATTAAATTGTTATTTCGAATTTGTTCGACCAGTTCCGCACACATTGCTGCTCTTTTTGGAAAATCTTCCTCGTGTAAGCTGTGTAACAGCTGACTGTGATAACACTTCAGCGTCGAACGGAAGATTCTGTGAACAGTTGTTTTGGGTATGGTCAATCTGTGGGATGCTTGGCGAACTGACATTCTTTGATCGTCTTCGAACATTATGCAAACAGATTCATTGTTTTGTTGTACTGTTCTTGGGCGTCCACTTCTTCCTTCATCATGCACAGATCCAGTCCTTTTGAATTTGTTCACCAATTCACGAATTGCTTTATCTGTCGGTCCAGGCTTATGAAACCTTCTTGAGAATCAGTCTCTAATTTCACATTTCATTCCTCTGATGCGACATGTTACTATCATAAAGCGTTCATGCACATCCATCACCAATGATATGGATCTGAAAAAATTAATTAAAAATTTAAAAATAATTAAAATAGAAATCTAATGCATGTATTTGTCTAGAAAGGTGCATGCAATCATGTCATTAAAACATTCATTTGAAATTCAGCCTATTTCAGCAAAATAGATAGGGACTTTTGGGACACCCTGTATATAGATCATATGTTTGCATATAAATTTACTCAAACATGTATATCATTTTCGCAGGCATGCAGGAGTGATGCAAGCACTCAAGAATGCCTTCAGTGAGACGACTGACTACAAGAGGAAGATTCAAATACTAACACACTCACCATACACCATTCACAGAACAGCATCTTTCTTCAATGCATCTACAAGAATGATTTCAACCAGCCACAAAATAAAGAAAGAACATGGCATATTACCAGAAGTTCCACATATTAGCAAAGGTCGGGTTATAACAAAGAAAGAGAAGGAAGCAGTGTGCACTTTCTATGAATCAGATGAAATAAGCAGAATATGTCCAGGCAAGAAGGATTGTCTATCAATTAGAAATGAAGGAGAGAAGCAACTACAGCAGAAACGATTGGTGCTTGGTAATTTACGTGAGATTTTCGCTGTTTTCAAGGCAAATGACACTAATCCAAAAATAGGTTTCTCATCATTTGCTGCATTGAGACCCAAGTGGTGTGTCTTGGCAGGAGCTGGAGGAACACACTCTGTGTGTGTCTGTACCTACCACCAAAATCCCAAACTTCAGCTATCAGCTTTGGGGGAAAAACAACTATCATATAAAGACCTCATTCTCTATGCAGTTTGTGACAGTGAAAAGGAAGAGTGTATGCTACAAAAATGTGCATTGTGTCCAAGAGAAGGTGTTATTGCATTCCTTGAAGGATTGGAATCTGTTCAGGATGCAGTTGGCACCATAATTACATACAAGCAGTGGACTTCCACGGATCGGACAACCCTTATTAACATCGGTGAATCCCTTGAAAACTTCATTAAGTCTTTGGCAACTAGAATTTGTGCACTAACAAGGCACACTTATGTGGCTGATGCACAAGCAAGTTTCCTAAAAAAACTGAAAGCTAATCTGATGGTCACTGAAGGTATTCTCCTAGGAGACTTCTCTGAAAACTACTCATTTATTGTACAAGATGCTGCACAAGGTTACCATTGGGAAAATAGTCAGGCAACAGTTCATCCATTTGTGTTCTACTATAAAGTAAATGAAAATGATGTTGAAATTAAAGTTAAAAGTTATTGTTTCATTTCTGATGACATGAAACATAGTACAAACCATGTCTTTGCGTTCTTAAAGCAACTGATCCCCATGATAAAAGAAGAGAGCTCAGGCCTGCGGAAGATTCATTACTTTACTGATGGTTGCGGAGGGCAGTATAAGAATAAATATAACCACCAATTTGTGTCACCACAAAGAGGACTTTGGACTGGATGCTGAATGGCACTTTTTTGCAACTTCACATGGCAAAAGTGCTTGTGATGGAGTCGGAGGCACAGCAAAAAGAATGATGGCTTGTGCCAGTCTTCAACGTACATTTAAAGACCAAATTCTGACACCACTTGACATGATGAAATTTCTGGATGAGAAAGATACCAGCACAAAATTTGTATTCTTATCGAAACAAAATGTCCAGCAGACAACTGAATTCCTGGAAAATAGATATAAAAATTCTGTAACCATCCCAGGTACTCGTAGATTTCATAGATTTGTGCCTATTAGTCATACCCAGTTGGAGGTTGGTGAGATTTCCTCAGGTCCTACAAAAATTATGACAGTTGTGCATCCATCGTTTAAAGATAATTTACATGAGCAAAAGCACATTTCAACTGAAGATATACAAGTTGGGGTATATGTAGCTTGTAACTATGATAATAAAATTTGGTTTGGATTAGTGGTTGAAGTATCAGAAGAATTTAGTGATTATAAGGTCAATTTTTGTATCTCCACATGGAAGACGTTCTAAACATAGTTTCCCTTCTCGTCCTGACTCATGTTGGATGTTATCATCTGATATTATCCAGACAATGACTGCTCCATCATTGACAGCAGGTTCAAGAATAATTCAGTATGCCTTTGATGATCATGAGATGCTAACAGCTGAGGGTAATCATGCAGACCTGTTTGCCACAGTTTCCTGTTCTTGAGTCGAAAGTGTACAGAGCTCTAGTTTAATATGTATCTATAGAATACAGGTCTACATAATATGATACTCCTTTTTTACTCCTATTTTATATGATACTCCTATATATATATGTTTGTATTAATGTATTATTAATAAAAGTAATTATAAAAAAAAGTAAAATATTTCTAAGGGTGGAAAGGTGTGGTTGTAGGGGTAGAGGAGACCACAATAAAATAGAGATCTATATCATAGTTATACCTATGGTACCTAGCTTATATCTAAGTGATTTTGTATCACGTTTCTAATAATATTTATTTTTGCTTAAGTAGTTTAAATAATGAATATCTCTAGATTTTAACAGTACATATATGCATATACGGTACATATGGTGATTTTGCTAGAAATTTGAAAAATAGCCAATTTGAAAAATTCTTTAAGACAGTATAGTTGGTGAATAAGATACATTTTTATTGTTTATATTAAAAGTGCAATGATGGAACTTCATTTTGTGTAAAGAAATGTTTCCCCAAAATGTGTGAACTTCAAGGTCAAAAGGTCAATTCATTCCTTGAAAAAGGGTGAACATTTTTATTTGTTCTCCTATTGCTGATTTCGTTGCGTTTTTGGATTCTACAGCTCATTCTGAGTCCAAAAACATATAGTTTCATATGGTTACGATAATTAGTGAATGTGTGAGGTGCATCCAAAGATGCCAACCTTGAGCTATTTTGACCTTAACCTTGATTTTTCTGACCTTCATAACTCGTGAAGTAATAATGGTCGTAGAAAGCTGAAACTTTCACAGCTGACTTTCTTGCACAAACTTACCTTATACACCAAATATAAGCAAGATCTGAGATGGTCGGGTGTCAAAATGAAAATTTTTTGCCTCACCTGTGCTGGAACCCTCCATTACTTATTTGAACTACAGTGGATTTGATTTTCCCAGAAGAGTTCTTTGTTCCATGCATGGTCTGTGTGTATTATATATAATATATATATATATATATATTAGGGTGCATCAAAATCACCAATGACATAGTTGCACTTTGTCCCTAAGTTAGAAATGTTCCAATGGTTAAGAAAACCTACTATGTGAATTATTTTTGGATTTGAATGCCATTTATGGGGTCCACACAGACTTCCTATATGCACACCAACCCCACAGTCATTCTGTGATTTGAGATCCAAATAGTAGAAGTTTAAAAATTTTGTTCACTACAAAAATCAGCCCAAGAACATGTAAGTGATATTTCTAAAGGTCATATATACTTCTAAAAAGTGATAGAAACTTCTATAAAGTGATAGAAACCTCTACAAAGTGCTAGGAAGTGGTGGAAAGTTATAGAATATTCTAAAAGGAACTGCAATGTATAATCTGATATGCAAGTATTTATGATAAATGTGATTTTTGTGTGTTTATGTTAAATGTTTATGTGCAAGTGTTTATGTTAATGAATTTTGTGTTCTCTCTTTACACCTGTCGTGCATTATGGCCAGTTCAGATAGCACAAATGATAAATATGCTGTTAAAACTCGTCAAACTGCTGCCATTTATAGTCTTGGTGCTGGAATCAGTGATGCAGATGCAGAGATAACAGGATCTAGGCTGCCAACATGTGAGCAAGTGTTGCAATGCTACATGTTTCATCAGCAAAAGGTCTACTGTTTAACCATACAAAATGGAACAATGCTAAATTTGTCTTGCAAAAAATTACTCCATTTTATCAGAAAGGCAACACTGCCATGATTACTGAGAGGAAAGCTGTTGAAAAAATTATAGCACTATCCGCAAAAAATGCAAAACTTAGGGAACTTCCAGTGAATCGGCGTTCTTCGCCTGGTGCAGTTGCGAAGCTTAAGGGGATTGAAAAGGAGTTACAAGAAACATTTCAGTTGTGGCCAAGGAATGCTGAGCAACTCATAAAAGATCCTGAAGATCTGGAGTTCTTGCAGTCAATGAAATCAGACAGAGTCGCATCATTTGGAAGCCATGACAAAAAGCTCGCATCAAAAGTCCAAAGAAAGCAGGAAAAGGAAATGATGCAAGCAGAACAACAGCTTAAAGCTCATAAAGAAGCACAATATCTACAAGCAAAGTTCAGATTGAGCACAGTGAGGAAAGCAACAGTGATGTTGAGGATAAAGAGGGCAATATAGAGGATTACAAACCAAAAACACAAAAATCTCACCAAGCAACTTGTTTAGGAACAACTGCTTTTATAAGTCATGACATACTCAAATCCCATAGGATGGTTTCCCTGTCTACATGCATGAAGATCACACCGCCCAATAAGCAGCATTTACCAAAGCCATCATTGAGGAATCAGGTGACAAAAAAAGTTTCACACTCATATTCTACTGCCGACAGAGCAAGACATAAGGTTGGTGAAGAGCTTGCATCATTGGTCAAAGAGTCCTGGGTTCCACCACAGTTCCTGTCTCTTCACTGGGATTCTAAACTGATGTCAACTCTGTCATACCAAACTAAAGCTGAAGAGAGGCTCACCATAGCAGTTGGCAATTCCTATGACATCAAACTTCTTGGTGTGCCTTCCTACAAGCCAAATACAGATCAGCCAGCTGGTCAAATCACTGCTAATCTCACCATGGAGCTTCTCCGATAATGGAATTGTGTTGACTCAGTAGTGAACATGACTTTTGACACAACAACTAGTAACACTGGTCATGTGAGTGCTGCATGTGTTAGTCTGCAACAGGACATAGGTTGAGCTTTACTGTGGTCAGTTTGTCAGCATCACATTGGCGAGGTAATCCTTACACAAGTCTTCAATGATCTGAAAATAGAACCACCAATGTCACCAGAAGTTACCATATTCTGTTGGTTCCGAAAGCATTTTGACACAGTTCTGCACAACAATAATCAGGCACTTAATTTTTTGGATGGTACCTCTTATTCAGATGATGTACAAACCATAATCCATGACTATAGGGCCAGAGCGATTTCATGTGTGCAGTCTGTTGTGAAGCATCAACGTGATGACTACAAAGAATTTTCTGATCTTTATTTGCTCTACTTGGATGGGACAAGTAGAGAGTTTTCATTTCAACATCCTGGTGCTGTACACAAGGCTAGGTGGATGGCCAAGCTTCTCTACTCCATTAAGATGGTGCTGCTGGAGGAGCAGATCAGCTCTCTTCCCTCTGGAACCATTACCACGGAAGCACGACCCAAACTGCGTGAGTTTGTCAACTTTGTTTGCTTCTGTACAGCTGGTGGTGGATCACCTGTTCAAGCGCGGTCGAGGCTCCATGGAATGACCTCTGTCTTTACCAAGACATCCTCAGATATGAAAAACTCAGCCCCAGCATATCATCTAGTGCGATAAAAGCTCTCAAGCATCACCTATGGTACCTGACTGCTGAGATGGTACCTCTCACACTCTTTAATGATGCAGTCCCTGAAGCTGAATGCCGCTATCTGGCTGAGAAACTTATAGCAGTAAAGCCAGCACAAGATCAAGCATCTTTACCACAACATCAATTTGGTACGGGATTTGGGAAACCCAAATTTCCAAACTCCATTTCCAGCACGACAAAGCTTGGCGACTTAATCAACGGAGATTCATGGTACATTTTCTCTGTTCTGGAACTTGACAGTTCTTTCCTGACTCATAATATCGAAAATTGGCCAGAATTAGCTTCCTTTCAAACATCCAGAGAACACATCTCAGCAGTTAATGTCATAAATGATCAGACTGAGTGTGGGCTGAAGCTAAGTTCTGATTTCCTCATGGCTGCCAGATCAGAACATTACCAAAATGTTCTACAAGTTGTTGAATCTGACAGAAAGAAGCTTCCTAATCTTCGAAAGAGGAAAACTAGAGACTAAACTAATTGTTCATGTTCATTTACAGTTCTTGAACATTTTTTATTAAAGTAGTGTTCTTTTGACTTTGACTTGCTTGTATTACCAATAATGTATAGTATCAATAATGTAATGTATAAACCAGAATGTAATGTCAGATGTCAGAATGTAATGTAGAAATCAATGTAATGTATCCCTGTTTTGATTATTTAATACATTTTTACTGGTTCTGATACTTTTGCAAACACGGAAACTGGGATATAAAATGTTTAATTTTTGGTCAGTTTAACTCCAATACTAAATATTGCATCAATGATGTGGACCCCCTAGATGACGACATAAATCTTTGAAATTTGACCAAATGTGCTATTTCAGGCATTGGAACACAGTAATCATAGGGACAGATTGAAATAAAACTTTTTGAAAAATCATGGGAAATTTGATGCACCCTAATATATATATATATATATATACCCCCGCAAGGGGGTTCTAAGCTCGTGCTCTTGAGTGCTCTTTGTGCTTGTTTGTACGTGCTTGTTCCTGGAGGTTTCACGTGCGCCCTCCCGGCCCTAGCACCCAAGGATGCTGGGGCTCGACCCTGCAGTCCTTGTCATCCTTGGTCTTTTTCCACTTCGACTGTCCCCCCACCCTTTCTTTTTCCTCTGTCTTTCCTCTCACTTTTTTTTTTGTTTTTCCGCCGAGATATGCCCTTTTAAATAGAGGCAAATCGGTTCTTCCCGAACTTAAAAAAAAAAAAATATATATATATACACACACACACACACACACACACACACACACACATATACCTTTCCTTTTCAACCTTTCAAAGGTTCCGTGAGATGATTCCTCATTTCATGAAGGTCAAGCTTGTTGCTGCTCCTCTTGAGTTGGCCTGGTGAAGTAGTGAGTTGGTTTCTTATACTCTCCACCTCGCATAGCCAGGTGTCTAATCTTCTTTTGAAGATGTCTACTGCAACACCATTTATGTTCTGTAGGTCTTTGGGTAGTTGATTAAACAGTTCTGGTCTTCTCACAACAAAACTATTTTCTTTCAGGGTTAACCCTCCGTTGGTGCGGTGGGGTTTTCATCACCGTTAGTGCAGTGGGGTGTGATCCACATGTGTTTTTGTTAATTTTATTTCTCAATTGACATTTTAATGCATTATTTGTCAAAGAAACTCACTTTACAATACAAAAACTTTTTTTTCAAGTATTTATTCTAAAATAATAATGTTCATGTACTTACTGGTAAACAGAAAAGAGAGCCTTACAAAATAAGTTTATATGTTATTGGGTAACCCCAGTGTAAACTTACTCATCATCACTGCTTGCATTCTCATCCTCATCACCCTCACCAGAGCAGTCAACACAAAGCATGATAGTGATCCATGCAGATGGGTGTACAACACTTCTTACAGCTACTTTTTGTTTTGCGATCCTTTGACCTGGGGCACAATGCGCATCTTTGTTGGGAGCCTTCACAATGGCATTTTGGAGGTACTTCCCCAGATGTACCAGATGGATCCTCCTCTTCAAGTCTCTTCTCAAACCCTTTGTTGTCTTTCGCTGGTTGATGTGGTCTTCAATCAACTTCTTTCCTAATATCTTCAGAAAATGTCGGCGCCTGATGGTTGTTTGAGAGTTGGCCATGAATACATTGAATGCATTTATTCCTGCAACATTGAGTATAGTATAAAAAACTGTAAGAGGCCAGCGTTGAGTATTTCGGGAGACGTTGTAGATGGAACACAGCTGATCGACGGTGTCCACCCCACCCTTAGTACTGTTGTAAAAGGTGATGATCTCTGGTTTTCTTTTTTCTTTAGTGTCTGCATCAATTGCAGCATCATGATGCATTGTGCTGAGAAGTACCACACATTTACGTTTCTTGCACATATGAGAGTTTAGTGTGACATCTTTCTGGAAGCCAAACAAACTTGTGTACTCTTCCCTACCTCTAATGGCAACAAACCCTGGAGGAATTTCTCTCTTGTTTTTCCTCAAAGTGCCAACTGATGTCAGTTTATGATTCTTCAAGAGGTCTAGCTGGTAAACCAGTTGTCCATTGTAATGTTTCTCCCAGATCCACTGAGATGATGAACCATTCGCCTTACGACTGATGCCGCTGAGTTATCTAATTTGAAAGGGCCTTCTGGTTGAATCCCCAAGTAGACTTCCATGTTTGACACATAATAGGTTTTAGCATCAGCCACCACAAATATTTTGATGCCATATTTAGCTGGCTTACTTGGCATGTATTGGCGAAATGGACAGTTACCTCTAAAGGTAGCCAGCATTTCATCTATGGTCACATATTCTGAGACAGTGTAATTGGATTTACAGTTATCAACAAATGTCTCAAAGAAATTTCTAGAGGCTGCAAACTTGTCCTCTGCCCTCCTTTCAGTCCGAGTGTGGATGTCATCAAATCTCAAACAAAGAAGCAGGAAACGAAAGCGCTGTAGAGACATAGTTGCTGAAAAAATCTCTACTCCTGTTCCATCAGTTGCCCAAACATCATCCATATTCATTCAGTTAGCTCTAAAAACTCCTAATAGATACAGCAATCCAATTACAGCTTTCATCTCCACTTCATTGGTATGTTTGGTTCGGCGTTTCTCTTTATATTTTCCTTGTTTTGTATCAATATAGATATTTGTGTATTTTATTAATTCATTCAAAAGATCTTGAGTAAAAAACAGAGACCAGCACTCACCTACAGAACGCACATCTCGTGCATTTCCTCTTGGTCCAGGTGTACCGGTTACTATGTTATGTGCACGTATGCGCCTTGGGAGAGTTGGCGGGGTTGCGTTACATACAGTTTGATTTTTGCTAATACAGGAATACCCCGCTTTACGATGCTTCGTTTTACGAAACCCCGGGTTTACGAAATTGTATTTGCGCTAAATAAAAAATTAAATGAAGAAATATAAAAGACAAAAATAAAATGCGTACGTCGCGCATACCACAATCTAATATTCTGCATTACAGCAGTGCTTAGTTAGCTCGATTTTAAGACAAAAATAATATGCTTACATCGCGCATACCATACTGTACTGTACTCTATTACGTATTCTGCATTACAGCGGTGCCAAGTTAGCTCGCTTTTAGCTCACTTTGCACTGTGGCAACGCAGCTGTTGTCAGTTTATATGTGCGCTTTGACAAGAGAGTTTGTGCTTTATTCACTCTCGCGCACGCTAAGTGTTTCACTGATATTCTTTTCGTACATTGCAATTACAGTACCCATCATCAATTATGCCAAAACGAAAGAGTGATAGTAAAGACTGTGACGTTAATCAGAAGAAACGAATCCAAAAGCATGTCTACTGACGCATCTATTAATGAAAACTAAATTTGCATATGTAATGTTTTGTACTATTTCTTTGTTCATTGCTTACATTTTTATTGTATTTCTTTATTCATTACTTTCGTTTGTATTATTTCTTTGTTCATTGCTTTCATTTCTGTTAATAAACATTTTTTTCTGCAAAATTTGCTGTTTTATAACCTTTTTTTTTTTTATTTTTTAAGAAAAAAACGTAACCCAAAATATAACATTATATGTATGGGAAATAATGCTCTGCTTTACGAACACCTGCTTTACGAACGGGCGCTAGGAACGGAATAATTCGTAAAGTGGGGTATTCCTGTATACTGTTTGCCTCTTGTCCCTTCCTCCTCTTCATTTTCTGTTTCTTCACGATATGTTACTTCTTTATTTGCTTTCTCATCCTCTTCTCCTTCATCCATGCTTTGTTCCTCTTCTTCATCATCCACTCTTGCTTCTTCACTCACTATATCTTCGTCTTCTGACTCCTCTTCGTCCAATTCCTCAATAAGTAATCCACCATCATCATCATCCTTATCTAGCTCTTCTTGTACCATTTTTCTCAACCTCTCTATTCGCTTCTCGTCATCCATTGTGATGCTGAAACAAAAGGATAGTCACTATAAATAAAAAGGCTTCAAAACCACCTGTTACAAACAAAGTACAAAAACAGAAATATACATTATGTTGTGTATAAGATAATTGAGCTTTGCAATAAACAACTTAGTAAAGTAAAAAAAAAACAACGAAAGTTACCTATGAGAATGGTGCGGTGGGGTGTGCTGCACCCCAAGGAGCAATCACTGTACGTCTGCTCTCCTTTGTGGCCAACAGGAGACTGAGCACGATGATGTATCAATTCAGTGAAGGTTCCTAGGAAATTACATGGGAAGGTGGCAGTATCACTGCTGCCAGACGTAAGATAACTCAAAGGAAATAACACCTGGGGTATGTAACACCCCACTGCACTAACGGAGGGTTAAGGATGTTCCCTGTCTCACCTTTAATTTGGGAACATGACATGGTCTTCCTTTTCTACTTTCCACCATTGTTTGGGGAGTTAAGGGTTCATAGCAAGATTAGGGACTAGTTTCTCCATTATTTTCCAAGTGTAAATAATGGTGTATATATATATCCTCTCCTCCAGTGAATATAGGTTTAGTTCACTTAACTTTTCCCAGTAATTTAGTTCTTTGCACCCCTTGATCTTGGCTGTGAAGCTTCTCTGAATCCCTTCTAGCTGTCTAATGTCTTTTTTTATATGGGGATGTTAGGACTGAGTAGTATTCCAATTTGGGTATGATCAGTGTTTTCAGTGGAGTCATCATTACATTCCTATCCTTTCATTTAAAGGTTCTCAGTATCTGCCCTGTTACTCTCTTTACTCTCTTTGCTCTGTTTACTGCTATCTTATTTTGCTTCAAATTTTGCATCATCAGTCATTATAACTCCTAAATCTTTTGCTCTAGAATTTCTCTGAATTTCCTGTCCATTTGCGGTATAATATTCCATGGATTTTCGGGCCTCTCTTTTTCTGTACTGTAATGGCTGAAATTTCTCTGTGTTAAACTTCATATTGTTGTCTTCTATCCACTTGTAGATTCTGTTCATGTTGGTTTGTAGAGATCCTATATCTTCTGGGTTTCTTATTTTGCTACTGATCTTTGTGTCATTGGCAAAGGATGTTACTGTGCTGTCTTTAGTAATGTCCTCATCTATGTCAGTTAGCATGATTATGAAGAGTAATGGAGCTAATGCTGTTCCTTGTGGTACTGAGTTGAGGAGTTCTGATTCTGATGAAGATACTCCTTGTACTGTAATGACTTTTCACTGCTCACTAAAGAAATTATATATCCATTTCCCTACACTTCATGTTATTCCCATATACTTCAGTTTATGTATTATGATTCCATGGTCACACTTGTCAAATGCTTTGTTAAAGTCTGTGTATATTACATCATAGTTTTCATTACTTTCAAGTGCATCAATAATAATGTTGTAGTGTTCCATTAGTTGTGATAGGCATGATCTGCCTGACTGAAACCCATGTTGGTTATCAGTGATTTTTTTTCTGAGTTTCCAAAAAGTCATAGGTTTTGTGTTGAACTATTCTTTCAAGTATTTTAGTGAGACGAGATGTAAGCGACACTGGCCTATAGTTTTTAGCCTCGGATCAATCATGTCCTTTATATATTAGGACTATGTTCATTAGGGTGTGACAGTTGCCCCAACTTTGTCCTACAATGCTGTTCAAAATTTTGGTGTTGCATATTGACATAAAAAATACCCACTTGCAATTTTTTGAAGATTCATGCATATTCGAGTGAGCACCAGCAATTTGAAAAATAGCGATTTTGCTTATATGGCATACGCGCCTATATATGAGATTACACAACCATCATAAGGGATATTAACACAAATCATTTGCCTGTCTTAATTAAAAGCTGTTATCACTAACACAAAAAAGTTAATAATTCTTATTCTCTCATGGTACATTAAGTGGTTTTATCATATATTCACAAGGTATTATTTCTTTAGAGGAAGAAACCATGATTTCTGTTCGGGAACAGATGATCGTTTGCGCTGATTAGGAACGTGGAGTCTGTCATTTTCAACTACTTGAAGGACTTCTTGAAAGCGCTCCTCATCCCTGGCAACATTAAGAAAGTCATGGCAAAGTTTTACACAACGCTCTGCAGCCTCATTGACGACCTGAAGCTTGTCCACAACCCGTTTCATGTTCAGGTAGTCGTCATGATCCACCCATTCACTGGCTGGACTGTGGAGAAACTGATAGGGCATGCCTAAAATGGTGAAGAACCGGCTTGAGTCAGGCCCAATTAGGTCCACCAGGGCAGTGCCACTTTCTGGGACGGGGGGAAGATATGGCTTTCCATAGCCCCCATGATTGAGCCCCACTCTCTTAGTAACTTCAGTGCCTTCATGGCAAAGAAGGGCCTTCCTCATCTCCGCTTTTGTCCTTTCTTGTACTTGGGACGAGAACAAAGCCAGTGGGGCCAACTCCTCAGTTAGGTACCAAGTGTGTCTACCGAGTGCCAAACGTGCTTTGTCAACTATTGTGGCGTCATATGGGGCAAATTCAGCCAAGGTTTCAACCAAATTCAAGTCATTCAGTGGCGCACTTGCTGGAACGGGGCAAACAATCCACCATGGGACAAACAGTGACTGTGAACACAGCAAACCGTTCTAACTTGCTGATTTGACTTTGTCACAACCTCGGCTTTGGGAAACTGCTCTTTGATCTGGCCTGACAAAAGAACAATCTTGAGGGTATAGAGCAGTTTAGCCATCCACCTTGCTTTGTGAAGTGTGCCAGGGTAGACCATTGTGAAGTTCACTGGCTCGGATCCTTTAGTTACAAGCAGCAGACAAAGCTCTACCAGCTCCTTGTAGTTGCCACGTGTAAATGGTTGGGCTAGAGATTCACGGAAGAAGTCAGCCATCTCCTGCTCGTGCTCCTCAAACACTCCAGGCATTGCAGGGTAGTAGTATTTCTTTTTTTCATTGTACGCCAGTTGAGAGAAATGGTTCTTGAACCTAGAAATGCAATTATTGGGATTATTGTATTTCGTACTAATCTATAATATTGTTTTAGGGGTATTAAGATTGATATGATCGATCATTTGCTTGGTGTTAGTATATCTTATGTCTAATAAAAGAAATTCCACTAAATTTGTTCATTAGATAATAATATTCCTTGTTATTTTGTAAAGCTTATGACTCACCTCTGGAAAACCATTATGTTTGGACTTGAAGAGCCCTCCACTTTCAAGCAATCCCAGCAAACACCTAGGAAGACTTCGCCCACATGCCTGCGACAGGCGCACCAGAATACGGCATGCTCTAATTCCTTTTGGAGGGAGACTCAAGCAGCTGTTTTTTGTCCTGAAAAAAAAATGTAATTGTAGTTTAAGGCCACCATTTCAGGCACGTGCTTTTTGCAGATTTCTGTTAAATCATTCACTGTATTTTGGTATTAATGTCATGATAAATTCACGCTGATGTTTGAAATAGGTTTACCTGTATTGGATGAAGTTGTCAAAAACCATATTAACGACATTCTGTTCACACTCCCAATCGACCAGAAGTTGTTTGGTTGCTGTTGATATCAAGTCTCCTTGAACCAGGCCAGCTTTTTGAGTCAAATGCAGAAGAGGTGGGACTCCAAGAAGCTTTGTGCCATTGACACCAGACACAAGAATGGGCAGGCGGTCATCAGTGCCTTTGGAATCCAGCGTGTCCATAAGTTTACCATCCCAGTGCACCAGTACTTTGTCTGATGGTTGCCATTCATCCATGATTTTTAAACTTATTTCTGACACGATGGAAGCTCGGTATCGGTGGGCCATCCTTGCATTTAGACTCAGCTTTGATGTATCTCCACCACATGCAGATACAAGGGAGTACACAATTGCACTCAGCTGGATCGGCGAGATGTTGTTTCGAACACTGCATGAAACAAGTTCTGCCGACTTCAGAATATCATGGGGCACAAAAATTGAAACTCCCTCTTTCACTGTTCTCCGATGTTTTCTCTTTGGTTCAGCAGTGCTGGCCTCATCAATGTCATCATCCTCATCAGAGCTAATAGGTGAATCAATATCAGCCTGTACATTCTCAGCATGATCACATTGCTCTCTCTCTTGTTGCTTCTCTTCTCGCATCTGCCTTTTCTGTCGCTTCTGAAGCTTTTCTGTGAGTACTTTGTTTACCCCAGAGTAGGTAGCTACTCTGTCACTTAGCATGCTTTTCATAAAGAGTATGTCAGTATCAATGGCATCTTGTTCGGCCTGAGTTTTCCCCTTTTTCGCAGCTGCCATGTCTTTCAACACTGTGTTCTTATAAAATTTCATTGTCAGGCTCAATTCTGATTTAAACTTCATAATTCCAGGATCATCAGCCCGTCTTCTATCCTCATTCTTTTTCATAAGCATCATGTAGTCTTTGTCATAGTAAGTTTTAATCACTCGGCCAATATTGTTCCTGCCTGTAATGGTCAGGACATTCGCCTTCTGGTAATGCAAAAGCACATTGTCAATGGTGGCAGATAAAGCCTGGTCCCAATGCATATCCCGAAGGTTTGCTAACAGACATAGTAAGACCTGCCTATTAGTTGGCAGTTTGCAGCCCTTTATTTCCTTTTCTTCTTCTTGGGGTACGGTGCCCAATAACATTCTGACATACTCATCATCTTGCCGTGTATCCACGATTAAGTTCTCTATTCACAACATCAAATCACTGTTAAGGGAAAAGAAAAGATCATCATTAAAATTAAATGCAATAAAATAATACGTGGAAAATTTGTGGGTCAGCGTTCCAGACCCGGAAATGAAAATCTGATAAAATGTGCTATTTTCACACTTATTTATGAAGTTCATAAGCTGAAATAGCAATACTTGCTGGTACGACGGTGCTAGCTCAAACATGCACCGATCTCCAAGAAAATTTACAGGGGTGTTTCCTAGATAAATACACAACACTAAAACTTTGAACAGCATTGCAGGACCATTTTTTGATTTTTGGAGGGCAACGGTCACACCCTAATGTTCATGCTCTTCAGGATGCCTGGTATTTCTCCCGTGTCTAGTGATTGTCTTCATATCCAATATAGGGGCTCAGGGATTGCATTCTTGCAGTTTTTGATCACTGTGGCATTCCATTTATCCAGTCCTGCTGCTGAGTGTTTTTAGTTTCCCTGTAGCTTGTAATATCATCTGTCATAAAGTCAGTCTGTTATACTTTTCCCATGTAGTTTTTCTTCAAAGAATGCATATCTATTGCATATCAGTTAGTCAGTTTTTGGGATACTGAAAGATGATTCATATTGAGCTCTTAATATTTCAGATACTTCTGTTAGATCATCAGATAAAGCACTGTTCTTATTTTTCAAAGGTCTGATAGTCGCATGGTTCTCAATTAGTTCCTGTATGATGTCATCGATACTCTGCAGTTAATCATTTAACATTTTTCTGATATCTCTACAGTTACTTAATTTTGCAGTCACTCTTTTTCTCTTTCAGAACACTGACTCTTTTGTCTCTCAAACCTGATTCTCTTTCTTCTTTGTTGTATTTTTGGGACATATCTTTCCACAATTTCTAACGTCTTCTCCTCTAAAGTCATTAGCATCTCTTCCATTGTCTTGCCCTCAAGAATGGTTTTCAAGTCTATTACTTCCATGCTAGATGCAACATCGTCTCAGCTTTGGAGTGAAAATTAAAAATTTTGAATTTGCTTTTTTCTGTTGTTCGTTTTCCTTTCCTGTTGTTTATATTGGTTGTTATTTCAATGTTGTTGTTGTCCAATAGTATAGTTGGGGATATTTCTACCATACATTATCACTTAGGTTGCTGTTGTTTGTAAATACCAAATCTAGGCAGTTATTTTTTGTTTTCTGTTATTTCTTGCATTAATATAAATTCATCAGCTAAAGCTAGTAGCATTTTTACCTGCTCCTGGTCTTCCTGTGTGCCCCCCCTTGTCCTGGTGTATACATACATTTTTTCCTGTCCTTTTATATTTCATGAATGGGAAATTAACCTGTTAGTGCCCAGTGGGTCATATTTGTCCCATGTTTTTAAAGTGCTCTAAATATAGTTCTTACTGACTGAATCACTTATAACATAGTCCTGTGAGAAGAGGAGGTCTGTATCAAACAGCTGAATACTCTTTATCACAATTGTGCCATAGTTTCTTTATTTTAGAGGTATTTAAATTTCGCATTTTTCACTTATTTATTTCTATTGTCCAATACTCCATGTTTGCTAGATTGCTGAAATTAATTTTAATTATTTTTTTTTACAGAAAGTACTCCTAACACACTGTTGTTCATTAGTGTAAAACAATATTACAAAATAAACCTATGATAAAAAAAATATTGAGTGAAAATTAATGGGAGGACATTTATGATCCACTGGGTGAAACATATCACAACTCAATGTACTTACTCCAGTTGAGGTTCTTGAATAGCTTTTTACAGAAGAAATATTACATCAGGGTCATTCTCTGTCAGATCAACCAGTGCCTAACACCCTCATCTCTCAGATTTTGCTGAAATTTGGTTTATAGGGTGTTTGTGGGCCTTGAATCCATTTCTGAAATTATAAGGTCAATCCGACCAACGGTTCAAGAGATATGACCTCGGGAAATTTGAGGTCACTTGCGAGGTCACTAACATTTGGCGACCCATAACTTGGGTAATAATGGTCACAATTATATAAAAGTATATATATTTAGAATCAGAAAACGACAAGGAATCCAAATATGCAAGTTTTAGAACTCTAGGTTGAAAAATAAAAAAGTTACACTGTAACCAAAATTTGAGGTCACGATTTGACCTCTGGGGTATCAAATGAGAATTTTTTTTTTTAAATGTAAAAAATGAAGGCATAGGCATTGGCTATTAGAATCAGCAAAAAAAAGTTTGTTTGTTAGTATTTTTCATGTAACTAACATATAAGTGAACACCATATTCATAAGTTGTGCGTCAATTCTACCTATTTTTTCACACTTAAGCTCATAATTTGACCTATAGAAATTAAAATTACATTTTTTATAGATATAAAAACAAAGGCAAAAAATGTAAAATTGTATTTCACTGCTAATCTACACTGGCAATAATAGTTATAATAGTGAAAGGGGAAGACCTACTTAGAGGATTCATGTGCTAGCCTAATACAATTTTTGTGCTCGATGCTCTCATCAATTTCTTTTTGTGGAAAAATGTATTGAATTCTGCTGCCTCCTCTTAGGGTAGGACAACTCATTACAGTTAATATATGATGTCCTGGCACTGCACATGAATCCTTGTTTGATGGATAATAATATGCACTTGATCCTGATGACCCAGAGGGATGTAGAAAGTTCACAGTGAAATCATCAAACTCTTCTCAATATTCCTCCACAATTCCATACCAAACTTGCATGTCATAAATGCAGCCAACATACTCTCCTGGTTTGACACATTTTAGGTTACCAAGCATTGCAGGTTCATTAGTAAAATGACTTTTCCTTATTCTTTTCTTTTCTTTTCTCCAATGCCACTTGAAATGGGATACACCATCAGTTCTTCCTTGTTTAGGGGAACAAATCTATGATATTTCTGAGTTCCAGGAATAGCCCTACTATCCTTGAATCGATGTTCCAACCGTTCTTCTGCATCTTTCAAATCAGCTGTAGTTACAAAGAAAAAATTTATCTTCTTGCTCAAGTTTTCTTCACAAAACTGAAACATGTGTTCTGGTGTAAGAATTTGCCTCTCTGTAGTTCTCTGCAAACTGGCACGAGCAGTAGCTCTTTTCACTGTTCCTCCAATCCCATCACATGCATTTTTGCCATGGGATGTAGCAAAGAAGTGCCATTCACAAGACAGACCAAAATCCTCTTCATGGTAACAGAGATTTGTGAAGTTGTATCTGTTCTTATATTGGCCAGCACATCCATCTGAGAAATAGTGCACCTTCTTCAATTGTGGGCATCTGAATTTAACATTATGTCATAAGCTTCAATATGAATGAGTAAACCATTATAGTGTTGTGTTTTAGTGATGCAGATAAGAAACAGACACTAAAATGGCTAAGTTCCTGGTCTGCAGATGATCTATAATAGATGACAAAAGGGTGAACTGTACACTGTGAATTGTCCCAGTGAAACCCTTGGGCAGCATCCTGGACAATGAAAGAATAATTCTCAGAGAAATCACCTACTATAACTACCTCGCTCTGAGGTGGTAGTGTTTCTTTCAACTGCTTGAAGTACTGTGATTGTTGCTGAGCAACAAAGTGATGACGAACCATGCGGGATATTTTCATGCTTAGGGATGATAAGTATTCATGAAGTGGCGCCACCTTATCAACCATTGTACAACGGTCAACAGTCACCCATTGCTTGTAAGATATTTCATTTGGAGCTGATTTCACACTGTCAAGTAACTCAAGAAAATCCAGGACACCCTCTTCTCTTGGGCAATCATTGCAAAGTTGCATCATGCAAGTCTCTCTTTCTTTCTGTACTGCAGACACTGTAATCCATAATATCCTTGTATGAAAGACCTCTTGCTCCCATTGCAGCCAGCTGCCATTTTGGATTTTGATGGTATGTGCAGACACAGACAGAATGAGTCCCACCACTACCGGCAAGCACACAATATGATGGCCGTAATTTTGCAAATGTGGAAAATCCTATTTTGGGATTCTTTTCATCATTTTTATATAGTTCAAACATCTCTCTTAAATTCCCGAGGACCAATCGTTTTTGCACCTTCATTGCACCTTCAGCACTGATAACTTTCACGCAATCCTTTTGGCCAGGACACATACGACTAACCTCTTCTGACTCATAGAATCTTCTAACTATATCTTTGTGTTCTTCAGATATCACTTTTCCTTTGCTCATTAGTGGAATCTTCGGAAGGATTCCATGTTCTGATTTAAGTGAACGGCTTCTTTTCACCATGTATGTTGTAGTTTGAAAGAAACTAGCTGTTTTTTCAATTGTGTATGGTGAGTGTCAATATTTGTAGTTTGTGATGGTGACATTTGCTCTCCAGGAATGACTGTTTCAATTCATTCATTAATTTGTCTAGATGTTTTTCAGATTTAGTTTCAGGTTTTGAAGTATCACTTACCTCCTCGGTAATTTGAACACCATAACTGAGTTCTAGCCTCTCCTTCAGGTGTTTCTGAGCAGATGATAGCTTACCACGAGCCTTGCGCTTTTTCTGGCTTAATGACAGCCCTTCTGAAAAGAACAGAAAAAAAGGTTTCACACACCTGAATATTAGTAATTAAATATTAATTATAGTACCTTAAATTCTATATAATTGGCTATATAGTAGATCAAACAGACCTTGTAGTAAAGTATAAGTTATTATATTAATTTATTACTTACTTTTTTTAACTGGTGTTTGGTCCAGAAATGCTAGAACTGGTTCAACTGAAGTTGAAGGATTTTCCTTTATCAAGCAATCACTGTCATTGTCCAGATCTTGAATTGAAGAGATGTTACTCAAGCCACTGATAGTAGATGATTCATTTGAATCCTGCTCAGACTCGTTGTTTTCAGTGGTACTAAGTATAGTGGGGTTTTTCATTATCAGTGTCCAGCAGTTCACACACAACAATGAGTCTTTTTTCACTCTTCCAGCACATTTTTCAACAAGTACATCAGTCACTTTTCTAAGATTGATTGTTATGCGTTTCTTGTGTTTTTGAATAGGGTCCTGGCAGTATTTCAAGTGCCGAACCATTGTATTTTGATCTGTAAAGATATAGGATTTACAATTAGGTAATATATATTTTTAGAAAATATATAGCTATACACACTTAATATTTTAGGCCTTGATAGTCTCTGAGGCTCATTAAAACACCATACCCACCAGCCACCCACAGTGCTGGCTGGAACTGTACTAACCTGTAGACAAGGAATTTTGCAACTATCTGTGTTGATTCTGCACTTAGACAAGTAGCAACATGTTTCAACAGGTTTGTTTAGGCTACATGTGAGCTTAGTCTTCCCCTTTCACTATTATAACTATTATTGCCAGTGTAGATTAGCAGTGAAATACAATTTTTATTAAATTCTTGGAGCTTGAGGTCAAATTGATAGCTAAGATATAAAAATTCCTTGAAATGACAAGCAATTTATAAATATGGTGTTCACTTATAAGTTAGTTACATGAAAAGTACCAACATAAACAAACTTTTTATGATTGTTTCTATTAGTCAAGAACTCTGACTTTGTTTTTTATATCTATAAAAAATGTAATTTTAATTTCTATAGGTCAAATTATGAGCTTAAGTGTGAAAAAATAGGTAGAATTGACGCACAACTTATGAATATGGTGTTCACTTATATGTTAGTTACATGAAAAATACTAACATAAACAAACTTTTTTTTGCTGATTCTAATAGCCAATGCCTATGCCTTCATTTTTTACATTTAAAAAAAAATTCTCATTTGATACCCCAGAGGTCAAATCGTGACCTCAAATTTTGGTTACAGTGTAACTTTTTTATTTTTCAACCTAGAGTTCTAAAACTTGCATATTTGGATTCCGTGTCGTTTTCTGATTCTAAATATATATACTTTTATATAATTATGACAATTATTACCCAAGTTATGGCTCGCCAAATGTTAGTAACCTCGCGAGTGACCTCAAATTGCCCAAGGTCATATCTCTTGAACCTTTGGTCGGATTGACCTTATAATTTCAGAAATGGATTCAGGGCTCACAAACTCCCTATAAACCAAATTTCAGCAAAATATGAGAGATGAGGGTGTTAATTTCAATTTTTTTTGGTTGATCTGACAGAATGACCCATCACATAAAGACAGAAACCCTCAATATGCTCTGTCAAAAATGATCCATTGTTTTCTCTTGCTGATCACGAACTGAAGGCTGTGATAGGGTTTCTCATTTATTCTGGTTATGTCAGTCTTTCCAGTGAATGTATTTACTGGTCTGATGATTATAGTGTAGGACAAAAAATAGTAAAAGATGCTATGACTAGAAATAAATACAGTAAACCCTCGATTTAATGGACTAAATTGAGGGTTTACTGTACTTGAAAATTAAATCTTATCTGCATGTTCAGGATAAATAGTCTCCAATCATCAACAAACTTAGACAAAGGGTTCAAAGTTCGACCACTGATCGAAATGCTAAACAAAACTTCAAAAATTTGGTATTCTCCATAGGAATCTAGCTGTAGATGAAATGATTGTTCATTATTTTGGGCATCATGGGTTTCAAACAATTCATCAGAGGAAAGCTGATTAGGTTTGGATACAAGTTTTGGGCAATGTGTGGTGATAGTGGATACTGTTATAAGTTCAATCTGTACTGTGGCAAGGAGCACCAAGACCATTTACAAGATATGACGATAGGCACCAGAGTTGTTTTAGATATGGCAAGTTCAGTTGTTCATCCTGATAATCACATTCTTTTCTTTGATAACCTATTTACATCACGAGGACTCATGAAGATTCTGCGTGATAAAGGGTTTAAAGCAACAGGGACTGTGCAAGAAAATAGATTACAAAAGTGCACTACAAAGACAACAAAAGTTCTTTCAAAAGAACCAAAAGGTTCATTTGACTATCGGTTTGATACAAATGCAGAAATATTAGTAACACGCTGGAATAATGACAAAGTAGTTTCTGTTATGATGAACTATGATAAAATTGAGTCTATTCGTCAAGTACAATGATATAACAGAATTGAAAAAAAGAAAACTGATGTTCCTCAACCTAATCTGATAAGGTCATACAGGGTGGGGCACGGGAACCAAGTGTTTTTGGAATAATCAGGAAAATGATATTTATTTTTGTAAAGAAAATATATTGGTAGAACAACATTCGTAAGAACATAGCATTTCATGTCATAATAATCATGTACCGAAAATTATATCTGGCATATGATGTCCTTGGCCGTCGACGCATTGTTGAAGGCGTTTACGAAAATTGGCCTCCACTCTTCCCAGCAGGTCTCTGTTGATTTGGATGATTTGTTGACGGATCGCTTCCTTCAATGCATCTAATGTACGGGGCTTGTCCTCGTAGACACGTGACTTGAGGTACCCCCATAGAAAGAAGTCACATGTGGACAAGTCAGGGGACCGAGGGGGCCATGCAATGTCACTAAATCTCGAAATGAGATGGTTGGGAAACGGGGGCGAAGAACAGCCATTGACGCTCTGGCGGTGTGTGGCGTGGCCCCATCTTGCTGAAACCACAAATGTCGACGAGCAATACGCCTTCTTCGTAACTCAGGGATGAAAAAGGTGTTCACCATCTCAATGTAACGCCCAGATGTTATGGTAATGGTAACCCCATTTTGTTCGAAGAAATAGGGACTGATGACGCCAAACTTTCCCACCGCGCACCAAACTGTAACCTTAGGGCTATGCAGCGGTTTTTCATGGAGTTGTCGCGGATTTCAGCAGCCCAATACCGACAGTTTTGATTGTTGACGGCCCCATTAAGGTGGAAATGGGCTTCATCACTCATTACCACCATCATGTTTTCATTCTGCTCATAAAGTGCAAGCATTTCCTGTGCAAAATTCAGTCGTGGGGGCAATCATTTACATTCAATTCCTGCACCATCGCTAACTTGTATGGGTGAAAATGTAATTCTTCATGCAAAATCCGTCTAACAGTACGATTGCTGATTCCGAGTGCAGCTGAATGTCTCCGAGCAGAGCGGCCTGGGCTTTGCAACATCGCTTGTCTGACCCTTTCAACATTCTCTGGAGTACGCACAGTGCATTGCGGCCCCTTCGGTTTTGTTTTCATTATTGAGCCTCCTGTTCGAAGATTGTTAACCCAACGTAAGATTGTGTCACGAGCGGGAACAGAGTCATTTCGATGAATGTTGAATCTGCGGCGAAACGCACGCTGAACTGCTGTCACTGACTCGCCACTCCTAACAAAATGATCATACGCGAACATGCGGTGTTCTAACGTCCACTGCTCCATGATGGCACCTGAAAGAGAAAGGTGAGTGTTAGTTAAAGTTAAATGCTATGAACCCAGGAATGGAATGCTACCTACCGCACGCCCCTCCCATTCCTAATGGCCGATTACTAGCTATTCAAAAAACACTTGATTCCCGTGCCCCACCCTATATAATCAAGGGATGGGTGGGGTTGATCTACATGACTGGTTGCTTGGTAAGCATGCGATAGCTATCAGACGTAAGAAGTGGTATTGGTGTTTGCTAACAAGAATGATCGATATGACCATCGTGAATAGTTGGCTTCTGTACAGAATGGTAAGTAAGAATAAAAGTACTATTAACATTCTCGATTTTTGTAGAGAAATTGCTGAGTCATACTTGAAATCTGCAGCAGTATTTTGAACAAATACCAGAGTAACTTCCAGTCTAGGTAATCAACTTGTTTCTAGTTTGTTTCAATGGTGTAAATCATTTCATTTCTAAAAATGAAGCAAGTTGACGATTGCGTTGCCAGTTTGATCGATGCAATAGAAAATCAACGACTCATTGTATCAAATGTAAAGTAGCTGTGTGTCTTGAATGTTTTGTTGCATTCCATAAATCATAACAACTTTGATTATTTCGGTAGACCAACTGAGAAATTGATACAATATACATAAAAGTAGGTTTACTACATATGTATTCTATAATAATTATTGTGATTGTTTACCTCCTATATATTATTTCATGCTGTACATAAGTTAGACAGATAAAATGTCTTTTTGTATGAATTACCTTTTAACTCCAATAAACAAATATCCTTGCTAAAAATAGTTTCATTCCACCAATTACTGTAGCAGTAACAGGCAGTGTGTTGGAATTGCTTCATGCGCCAATATCACATCCGCCCAGTGGGTCATATATGTCCTCTTGCATAATGTTAAAACTAATATTCAGAATATTTTCAAACTACAAAAATGTTATTTACATTCATATTAACTTATTTTATAAGTTATAATGATATGATGTAAGTATAAACATAGTTGGGAGCTAACGGGTTAAAATCACCACAGAGAAAAATATTTGGGGTTGGAGAGTGTAGATCTTTTACCCAGTTTCTTACCTCTGTAATGGAATCTGAAAATTTTGAGGTTGGTGTTTGGGGAGTCTGTACATTACAATTGGTACCATATTTAATTTTTTGACTTTTGCTGCTACCAGTGGTGGGCACCGTTAACCAAAAAGTTAACTTTGATAACGATAATCTGTTAACCCCAATTTTTAACTCTGATAACGATAATCCGATAACTTTACTACAAAGTTAACGGAAGTTAACGATAACCATTTCTTTACTAACATTTAAAAAAAATCAAGGAAAAAAGCTTTAAAACCCATAGAAAATGTTTATTTATGCAAAATCCAACAATAAATAGGTATAACTATTTTTATCAAGTTTTGCAACTTTTTTGCTTA
Organism: Bathynomus jamesi; assembly: GCA_023014485.1. Taxonomy (NCBI): domain Eukaryota; kingdom Metazoa; phylum Arthropoda; class Malacostraca; order Isopoda; family Cirolanidae; genus Bathynomus; species Bathynomus jamesi. The sequence continues at coordinate 37,906 of JAJOZX010003031.1, forward strand.
ACTTTTTTTTTTAACTTTTTTTTTATTTTTAATAAAAAATGTACTGATTACATGTTTTGAAACCCTTGTAACCACTAACCATTAACTAAATTTTAATTTACCAGAGAATTATTATGGCGGGAACTGAAAGGTAAAATTAAATTTTAGGCACATTTATTAAAGACTATGACACAATGTGCTGTTTGCCCTTCAGAAAGACCAGCTTCTCAAAGTTAGGCCCAACTGCCAGTCTTGACCTCTTGGGCCTCAGGATGTCCTTGCCGAGAGAGAAGAGCCGTTCCACTGCGGCAGAGGATGGAATTGGCAGACTGAAGTTATGGCGGTTTGAATTCATTCGTGGAGCGGTGATCTTCCGTGAATGACTTCCCGCAGTTAACGTGTTAACAGACTAAATATCGAGTTATCGGAAGTTAACTGGTCCGATAACAATAAATAGAAATTAAATTCTGTTAATAGTCTGTTAAAAAAAGTTAACTTCGTTAATTAACTGTTATCGGATTAACACTTTAGTGCCCAACACTGGCTGCTACACATTTTACGTACCATAGCTGTTTGAGGTACTTGTAGTCATTTCTGCCATATGCCTTTGGTGTGTGTAAATAGCACATCCTCCTTTACATCTCCCCATTCTGTCAGCTCAGAGGATGTTATAGTTGTCAATTTGTATTTCTTTTTTGTCAACACAGGACTTGGTTTTCACAGTTCACCTGGCAGTCCTTTAGATGAGTTTCCCTGAGGTATGCAAAGTCTGCTCCAGCTTCTTGCATGAGTCCTTTCAGGTATAAAACTTTGTCTGGGGAATGATTTGATTTAAGCCCCTGAATGTTGGCTAGGATTATTTTTATTTTTTCTCTATCATTTTTGCATACAGGTGGTTCAGATTCATTTTCCAATGGTGGTGGTGGCTTCATTGCCTTGTGGTCATCTGAGAAGTTGCCTCTTTCTTTGTCGGTACCTGTTGTCCCAATAACCTTGTGCATGCCTTCTGTCCGGCTCTTAGATTCCTATATTTGTCAGCTGACTTTGTATTTACTGGGTAGTATTTCGCAGCTGAATTGTGTTGGCTACATCTAAAAAATTGGTACCCTTCTTTGATAATTTTTCCTGTTCACCTGTTGCGTTCCTTTGAGGGTGGTGGTAATGGCATTTTTGTCAGTGTTTGCACCTTCCATATCTTGCATAGGTGTTGCAGACCATGAGATGGTGGAACTTGCACTTTGTATCAAATTTGCAATATCCACTTGTGTGTTGCATAATGTGGGATATGCGTAGATGCATTGCCCAACCCGATATCTGCAACTCCCTTTTGCGTAGTATTTACATATAGTATTTTCTACGCTTCTACTAATTTTCTTATTTTCAAAGTTCTTAATTTTGGTATTTTTGTTTGGCTTATTATTTCCTACATTTTTTTTCTTTTTATCATTTTGCTCATTGGACAGTTTTACTACCTTGCAACTTTTACTTATTTCTTTCATCTATGTCTTCATTCTGTATTATGTTATACTGTTAGTATGTTTCTCTCTCTCTCTCTCTCTCTCTCTCTCTCACTCTCTCTCTCACTCTCACTCTCACTCTCTCTCTCTCACTCTCTCTCTCTCTCACCAGTGGGTGACAAACTTCAAAGAAGCTTGCTTCAAGAAGATCAACCACTCCAGCATGTGCCGCTTTTGCGAACACATGCAGTTTTACTTGAAGTTGGAGGAGAGGGTCCGGCAGCTTGAGTTGTCCAGATCAGCTGTTGGAGGTGTGGTGGTCACTGATGAGGCTGCACTGCCCTCCAACCTGGAGCTCATTCAGGATAGGATAGCTGCTGTGGAAAGGGGGTCCAGTGATGGAATGGACAGAGCTCGGGACCACGGAGAAAGGGTAGAGGTGAAACCGGGGGCCAGGGTTCTAAATCAGTGTCAGGAATCACCAGCGACCCATGTGGAATGCATGGAACCGTGGCATAAGGTGGAGGGTGTAAAGAAGGGGCTGATAGAGAAGGGTGGGAAGGGGCCTACTGATGACCCAAAGAAGCGGAAGGATGTAGCTGCCAGTCAGGGTGGGTCAGGTGGTGTAAGTGCGCCTGAGTTTATGGGTGGCGATGGGTTTTGAAAGGTCTTCGGCAAGAAGGCTGCGAAGCCGAAGCCTGAGACCCTGGTTGCCCCTGTCAGGACCTCCAACCGCTTTAGTCTCCTGTGCGCGAAGGAGGAAGACACCATTTTAATTGGGGACTCACAGATTAGGGGCCAGGAGAAGTACTTTGCTTCTGCAAACTGAGACAGGAGGAAGGTAAGGTGCTTACCCAGTCGGGGAATGGCGCACATAAGGAAGGAATTAGATAAGGTGTCCGTGGCTAGTTGGAGGACTGCGATCGTTGTCCATGCTGGTGGCAACGACTTGTTCCTCAAAGGTGGTAGGGTAGGTTCAATGGAAGGGATCATCACAGAGATCGTCTCTTGCGGATGATCTGAAACTTAAGACAGACAGGGGAATGTTGATGGGTATTTTACCGCGGATGAATGCCAGTGACCACGCGCTCAGTAAGGTCATTGGCATCAATGAGAGGGTGCAAGACTTGTGCGTCCTACTGGGTGTGAGGTTTGTTGACCCGTTTGACGCGTTTTTGGGTAGGTGGGACCTGTATCAGAGGGATGGTGTCCACCTCAATGTCAGGGGTAAAGGTGTGCTAGGCATGCTGCTTGACTGGCACCTATACCGTATGGTGAGGTCGAGTCCGGGGAGGGATGATGATGAGCCGGTGGCGGATGTACCTTCAACCAAAGGGTGCGTCCAGGTACAGGTGGGTGACTCTCTTTCCACGTTGGAGGGGGCTCAGGCTCCTGTGGAGATTGTCCCCTCATTAGTGAGGGGCTCTTCAACTCCCAACAGCCCTGGCTGTTCGGGAAACAGGTCATGCTAGGGGGCGGTCAGAATAGGGGAGGCTCCCTCCGTGCAATGCTTTTTAATGCTAGGTCGATCAGGAACAAGTTTTGCAAGCTACGGGTGCTCTTAGCATCAGAATACCAGGATATCAATGCTATCACCGAGTCCTGGATTCATACTGATCGTAGGGACTACGTTGGGGAGTTTGAAATTCCTGGGTATAGAATGTTTCGCAAAGACCACACCCATGGGGAGGGGGGTGGGTACTAATATACGTCAGAGACATGTTGAGTCTGGTTGACTGCCAGTTCCGGTCGGAACAGGAGCTGCTTGGCGTCGATCTGAATGTGGGAGGGACGAACTATAGGTTAATCTTGGTGTACAGACCTCCGCATCTCCTCCTCGAGGAGGATACAGCCCTGTACACCGAACTCAGTAGCCTGCTAGGGGGTAGGGTGAGTGTCGTTTTAGGAGACTTCAACTGTCGCGGCATAAAGTGGGAAAACAGGACTGCCGATGCTGAAGGGAGGAGGCTAGTTGACTTTGCTGATGAGAACTTCCTCACTCAGTGGGTCAATGAGCCTACACGAGGCGAAAGCGTTCTAGACTTAGTATTCATGACCGAAGACAACCTTGTCACTGGCCTCACTGTTGACGAATCATTGGGCAGGAGTGATCACGGTCTTATTAGGTTCCGTGTGTGTGTCCCTTGGGTGAAGCGTAGTCTCTCGAGAGGCAGTAAGCTCGATCTCCAGTGGGCAACTTTGTTAGCCTCAGGGATAGCGTAGGAGAGATGGGGTTAGAGGTTGGCGGCGATGTTGAGGGAGTGTGGAGTGCATTCCGGGACAAGTTTATGGTGCTGCAGTCTGCTGCCATACCCTCAAAACCGGTCACCCCTGCTTCAACGCAGCCTAAGTGGTTCAATCGTGACCGCTTCGGCTATCCGAAATAGGAAAGTAGCGTATAGGAGGGCGAAGGTGAATTGTTCCCACGAGAACACTGAAGTGTATGTCTGCCTGTGTACGGAAGTGAAGGCGAAGGTTAGGCTAGTGATACGTAATGAAGAACTACGGGTGGCAAGCCTCTGCAAGGGGAACCCTAAGGAGTTCTTCAGTTATGTTAATAGTAGAAAGCCCATTAGAAGCATGATAGGTCCGTTAAAGGATGGAAGCGGCGTTCTGCGGACCTCCGATGCGGACATCGCTAATGTGCTTAATGAGTACTTTGCGGTGTGGTGGGTTTCGGATTAACCTAACAGCCGCACCACAAATAAGAATTTTCCTTTTGTTTAAGACCTCCACGAAACCAGGCTGCCTACCTTGAAGGGTTGTTGGATCCAGGCTCGCCGCCCAGACCCCCGATTCCATGACTGCTGGCTCGTGCCGCCAACAGTTTCTCACTTGTTTCACGGATCTTGCCAGAATAGCTTCCTTCTGTTAGTGTTTCAATATCACCGGCATCCCCTTCCTAACAGAACTTAAAGTTCCCTTGGTCCAATAATGGTCTTCAGCCTCAGACAAATCCAGCCTGAATTTAGTTTCCTCTGTTATGTTCTTTATTTTCTCTCGTCAAATTACACACTTAAACTATTTTATTTTTCTATTTACATTTTCACACATGCGACAATTGGTTTCCCCCACTTCTCAAAACTCGAGTTTTGACACACACGCCGACACTTTTAAACCTCAGAAGCGTCTCTTTTACTAAATTTGTTTATTCTCCTTTTTGTTTTTGTTTGCTAAAATGTTAATGTTAATCAAGTACTTTATTATCCATTTACTAACAGGGTTTAACAAGCGACCATCCAGCTCTTTTTCCCATACTAATTTAATAAAACTGTTTTATTCCTCATTCCTTGTTTACAAGTTTACCATTTCTTTATATATAACTTATTGTTTACTCTTTTCGTTCGTTAAAATATTAACATTAACATATTAACATATAACATACTTATTCTTTGTTTATTATCTTCTTACTATTTATTGTTTAAAATGTTTGTTTACTTATTTAATAATTATTAATTCTTTATTATTTATATGTATTTAAGACTTGTTGGTTATTCAATTCTTTCATTTGTTTGTTATTAACATTTACATATTAATGTATAACGTACTTATTCCTTTTTTTTTTATTTTTTGCTGGAAAGAAAGAGAGAACCATTAAAATCGTATCTATAACAAGTATTTCATTCAAAAATCAAAAATTTAATATATAAATAATAATAACACTGGTCAATAAAGATTTTTCATCAGAGTAAAATTTGTGGTGGCTGGGTAGCATTTTTCACGCTGATTCCAAAACTGCATTCAGATTTTTTCTAGCACGTATAGTTTTCAAGATGAAGGCATATATATAACTACACAGATTTAACCATTTTAAATAGGCAAAATACTAATATTTCAACATTTGATTGTGTTTATTTTATTGTTTTTTTTAGTTTATTCATCTTATTTATTTCAATTATCTTAATTATACATCTTATGTATTTCAGGTGTGAGCTTTTACGTCTAGCAGCATTGTGATTCAGGCAACAACGCCATGCTTTGTGTGTCAAAAGATCAGTCCAGTCCAAGAACTTGTTGTCAAGTTGGTGTACATTTTTTTTTGAATTTATAGTTTGCTCAGGTCAGTCAACATGCCTCGACAATGTAAGAATGACCCCAACAAGTTCTGTTTCGTATGCGGCCAGTTGACAACTAAAACACAGCGATGAAGTATTACAACCGACATTAAGAAAATATACAAGCTATACTTTGGTTGCCATCTAGGTGACCAAGATAAACCATGGGTGCCACATCAAATCTGTTCTGGCTGTTCAAATGGATTATGTGATTGGCTTAACAAAAAGAAAGCTTCAATGCCATTTGCCATACCCATGATATGGAGGGAGCCAAGAGATCATCATGAAGACTGTTATTTTTGTAGTGTGAACTTAATGAGGTTTTCTGCCAAGAACAAATACTAGATTGTATATCCAAACTTGGATTCAGCATGTAGACCAGTAAAACATGATGAAACATTGCCCATTCCAATTCCCCCAAGTGATAGGCTAGATTCTATCATAGATGACATGGAAAGTGATGAAGGTGCAACTGGCGTTTCCGGACCATCTACAGAACCAGAGTACACTTTTGAAGGTAGACATTTAGAGCCTTAAAAGTTAACCCAAGGACAGTTGAATGATCTTGTTAGAGACTTATCGCTGTCTAAAGAGAAATCAGAGCTTCTCGCCTCAAGACTAAAGGAGAACAATTTACTTGAACAATGTTCGTATTAGTTACTACTGAAAGCGGAATTTTGAATTAACAGCATTCTTTTCAGTAGACGGTCCTCTCTGTTATTGCCATGACATCAATGGACTATTTACAGCCATATCTCAGACGTATGTGGCATCTGAGTGGCGCCTCTTTATTGATTCGTTGCAGAGAAGCCTGAAAGCAGTTCTTTTGCATAATGGTAATATAATGCCATCCATCCCCATTGCCCATTCCGTCCATCTAAAAGAGACACATGACAATATGGATATACTACTTAAGGCAATCAAATACGACAGTCATCAATGGAATGTTTGTGGAGATCTAAAAGTTATAGGAATGCTTATGGGTATGCAGTCAGGATTCACAAAATTTTGTTGTTTCCTTTGCCTGTGGGACAGTCGTGCCACTATAGAACATTACACCAAAAGTGACTGGCCACTTAGGTATACATATGTCCCAGGGATAAGCAATGTCCAGTCTGTCCCTTTAATGGATCCCCAAAAGATCTATCTGCCACCTCTTCACATTAAACTTGGTTTAATGAAGAATTTTGTTAAAGCAATGGGTAAAGTCAATTCTGAAGGGTTCCAATACCTTTCAAGGAAATTTCCGAAGGTTACTGCAGCAAAATTGAAGGAAGGAATTTTTGTTGGGCCACAAATAAGGGAGGTTTTGAATGACTGAATTTGAAAAAGTCCTAAGTCCGCTGGAATTGAAGCCTTGGCTGGCGTTCAAATGGATATGTGAAAACTTTCTTGGAAGCAACAAGTCACCTGCGTATAAGGATGGAGTCAAGAACCTCCTTGATGCCTTCAAAGAAATGGAGTGTCAAATGTCGTTCAAAATTCACTTCCTGCATTCCCACTTAGATTTCTTTCCTGAAAACCTTGGTGCAGTGAGTGATGAGCAAGGAGAGCGCTTCCATCAAGATATTCAGATGATGGAGAAGCGCTACCAAGGATATTGGAATGAAAGCATGATGGCGGACCATTGTTGGATGCTGTATCGTGACAATCCAGGCCAAATTTACAAAAGGAAATCACACACTCAGCGCTTTTAATAAAATAATGTATATATTCTTTATTTATAAGTACATTGAATAAGGTATATGATGTATTTGTTTAGCATTCCTACGTGTGATCTATACATCCATAAATTTTCTTATAGCAATATCAAAAACTTAAAAATATCAAAACCAGTGTATGTATCTATATACCTATACGTGCTAGAAAAACGATAAAACCAGATTCAGAATCAGCGCAAAAAATGCATTAAGAAAAGTGTGATCATGTTTGTGATGAGAAAAAAAAGTTTCATTTTGGCTGAGAACTAAAAGGGGAAAGGGTTCACCCTCCACATCCCCCCCCCCCCCCCAAGCTCCTTTTCACCTGTCTTGCCATACAGCCTACACACCTACTACATTATCCTAATATGGTTCTCTCTTCCTTTCTTTACAATCTTTATACAAAAATATTTATTAACAAATTATTTACATAGATACCCCTTTTTTTTTTACTTTTTTTTTTTAAATTTTTTTTTTTTTTTATTTTTTTTTTTTTTTTTTTTTTTTAAAAATAATTGTTTTCAATTTTAAATCTTTTAAATCATTAATTACATACATGGCTATCATAAGAATAACATATTTACAAATTTACTTTATAAATCATTCATTTATTTATTTAAATTATAATTCAGTTATTTAATAATCTTTATATTTAACAAATACAGTAAACATTCAATATTTAGGACTAACAGCTGGCTAACAATTACTTTCTCTTTAATAATTTACGTTATACTAAAAAATATACCTACAATTTATTTTTTAATATTTATTTACAATAGTTATTTACAATACCAGGAATGAGGTTGAAACCTGCAAAGCAGCAAATCACCAGAGGCAGGATCAGCAGGTCTGGGAACTCACCCAGGCACCTTCCTCCTTCAAGCACAGCCCAGCTTCTGGCCTCAAAATGTAGGCTGCCACCTGGTTGAATTTCCAACCACTCACTCTTTCACACATCATACAATACTACTATTTTTTTTTTCCTACAGAACACTACACCAATACTTTATACTACATTACCATCACCACTCCCTAAACACTGTTGCACTTTCTCTATCATTCTAACCCATCTACTTCTAATATCTTCTCTAATACTACTTGTTAATTCTACATCTAAGCTTTTATTCAACACATTTTCTTCTATTTCAAGCAATAACATTCTCACTTCCTCACAAAAATCAATCACATTCATTCTCTTCCTCATTCTTTCATTTATACTTCCTTCACCTCTATCTACTCCCCATTCATCCCTCACACTTTCCATTAAGGTCACAATACTTTGCTCAGTTACACTCCTTTCTCTCTCACATACATTTTCCCTTTCACACTCAAGAATTGTAAAACCCACACTCTTAATGCCCCCCTCCCTGACACAATCTTTCCACTTCTGAGTGAAGATTTCCCTTCTCTCCTCCACCCTCGGAAAATCGCAGAAAAGAAAGGCCCTCAAGGTCTGGGTCCCCAAAACCCTCAAACGAGAATTCCCCAGATGGACCAGGCTGGCACCATGAACCACCGAAGTCCCGAACATCCTATTCTAACTCTGCCTCACCTGCGGCTGTTCCAGAGTCCAACTGGGAATCCTTCAGCTCATGTACTTCACCTATCTGCCTGGCTTTCTCACCTTTCATTCCCTTTCTTCTCACCTTTTTCTTCCTTTTTGCCCGCTTTGACACAATCAAGAACTCCAGATCTGCATCCATCCATTCATCCTGGATTCCCATCATGTTCTTGGTTTCTAGCGCTTTCTTTTGTTCCATCCTCTCACACATATCATACATTGGGTGACATACGATGTACTCCGGAGGTATTCGCCATTTGCGCAACTGCCGATGATGTGCTCTTACTTCTTCACACTGTCCATTCTCTTGCTCCCTCTCAATCACATACGTTACCCCATTCTCCCATACCTTTTTCACCACAAATGGACCCTCAAACTTTTGCGCCAACTTATACTCATTCCTTCTTCCAGCCTCATGCACCTCTTTCAAAACAAGCTCACCAACACCAAATGACCGAAAATGCACACCAGCCTCTCTCCATCTATCACATGTATTCTCATTTAATCGTATATCCTTTTGCACAAACCTTCCAAATGTAGACACATACCTTCTTGGGGAAGTTTGAATGGCTGAGTGGTATGTCGAATTGTAGCACCAGGCAACTCTTGCCAACTCAGCATCCCACTCAGCCCCTTCCCCAATACATACACGCAGCATTTCACTTATCGTTTTCACCGTTCTCTCAGCCAAACCATTCGAAGCAGACATATACGGAGTTATTCTAACATGCTCTATCCCATTCTCACTCAACATTCTCTCAAAACTAGCACCCCTAAACTCAGGCCCATTATCTGTTAAACACTTACGCGGCCTTCCAAGCATCATTGGTAACATACTCTCTCTCATCACTCTCGCAACATGCTCACTTGTTTTATTCTCTAACGCAGCAACATACACAAACTTACTCTTGTGATCGACCCCTACTAATATTCCAACTTTCCCTCTACTCGTTCTCGGCATACTCACAATATCAACCACCACAAGCTCCCACGGTTCTTTCACTTCAATCTTTCGCACTGGGGGGCGGCTATGCTGGGACTGGTATTTTCGCTTTTGGCAACTCTCACAAGTAGTTGCCACTTCTGCAACAACCAGTCCCAGCCTAGGGTGGAAAACCATTCCTTTCATCAATTCCCATAACTTGTTTTTTCCCACATGCCCATACATCCTATGTGTAATAATCACCAATCCTACCATACCCTCAAATGTCATCACTGGCACACTCTCTGTCTCACCCACCTTATTTACCCTCATATAATATAGCACTCCCATCCATACAGCCAACTTTTTCGCATACCTTTTATACTCTTCCACCTCTTTTGACCACTCTCTCACATCTGTACCATTATACACATATTCTCTCAACTTGCATATCACCTCATCTCCCTCTTGCATATCTAAAATATCTTCATCTCTCAACACTTCACACTGGTCTTCCACCTCTAACTCAATTGCTCCCACTAACACAGCATCTATACCTGTGCTCGGAAACATTCCCATACTGACCACATGCTCTCCTTCTCTCATTACTGAGCCCTGACCAACATCCACACTCAAGTTCATATTCTCAAGGAAATCAATTCCCAGTAGAAAATCCCAGGGCATTGATTCCCCTTTCAAGACTATGAACTTGTGCTCCCATACCTCTTTACATGCACCTAATCCCACCCTCAACTGCACAGCTTCATGTGACGCGACTGTTCCCCCTCCGATACCACGTATTCTCACACCCACTCTTTCTCGGGATACAGGCACATTCTCTTCATCTAAATCACACAACACTCGCTCATTCACCAGACTGATTTGGGCACCTGTATCCACAAGACCCCTGTAGAGCTCAATAGGACCTTCTGGAACCCTTACAGGAACCACAGAAGGGCTGAGCTCTACCTCATCCACACAGTCACGTATCATCCATGGCCCCTCTAACATACCTACTTCCATACAACCTTCTCCCTCTGACTCTCTCTGTGCAGCTCTAACTTCATCCAAAACCCTTTCCAAATTTTCACCTGGCACTATGCTTTTATACCTCTTCCTTTCACTCACCCAATTGTAATGTACACCACTAATACACTGCAAATGCAAAATCAGGGCTCCTTTCTCCTCGATCCTTTCATCTTTATACACAATCGGACAATCATTACCATAATGCACATACACTTCAACACTAAACAATGAGCTGACCACCATGAGGACCTCTTGAAAAGGAAAAATACCCGGGCTCCCCATGGCTTTCAGCTCACGTACATAATTGCGGACCTTACAAACACCCATCCTTTCTGGTTTCTTAATCGCTTCATTCATAACCAAGGTCCGCAATTCATTCACACTCCCTGGTATTCTCATTTTTAACCCATCCAATTTCAAATCTTTCAACCCATACCATACACTTTCAAACAAACTGTCGCCACCCCCCCTACTTTCATGCAACTTTACTATTCCCACTGGCAAATACTCAGGGTCGACCACCTCTTTCTCACACCTTTCATTCACCCCAGGTATTCTTGACATCAGGTCAGCCATACAATTCCTCTCCCCTGGCACATACTCAATCTTATAATCAAACTCACTCAACTCAAGCAAAGTTCTAGCAATTCTTCCATCCACAACTTTCATTCTCTCCATATATACCAAGGGCTGATGATCAGTCTTTAAAATAAATTTCATTCCATACAAAAATGACTTGAAAGCTTTCACACAAAACCTCATTGCCGCAAGTTCTCTCTCAATTGTACTGTACTTTCGCTCTGCCTTACTGAATGCTTTAGATACATACCCAATTACTCTCCTTCCTGTCCTTCCTCTCCCTGCAACTGGCACAAGCACCCACCCATACAAAATCCACTCGCATCTGTATACAATTCTAGCAAACTCACTCCTTCACTCAGGTCTGGATAAGCCAACTCCACATCTTTTGCTGCTTCCACTCTCAATTGCTCAAATGCTTCATTCATCTTCTCAGTCCACACCAATTGAGTACTACCTTTCATTCCAGTCACTTCGGTCAGGGGTTTCAAAATCCCAGAGCAGCCTGCTATAAATTTCCTCTGAAACTCTACAAGTCCCAGAAAAGATTTAAGTTCACAAACTGTCCGAGGTTTCGGGAACTCCCTGACTTTTTCCATATACTCCCCACTCTTTCATATACCACTCGGACTCACCTCGTGCCCCAGAAATGCCACACTTTCCCTGAACCACTCACGCTTACTTGGTTTCACTCGTAGTCCGACTTCATCCAACACTTGCAGTACCTCTCATTATCTTTCTGTATGCTATGTAGGGAACTAAAGTGGTGCAGTGGCAGTTTTATGTTTACTATGCATAACCTACATACCAGCCAAATGTTAATCCCAAAGAATATATATAATTTCATTACTTGGGTCCAAAACAGTTCTAATGTGTTATTGTGCAATATTCCATCTTCAGATACTGTGTACCTCTCACATATATGGCAGCCTTGGTTCAGACAACTGCTGGTTTACAATACCTTATTTTTGTAATGTAGCAAAGATTGTGTATTAACTTAAGTGTTATAATAAGTTTGTATTTGTATGTTGGGTTAAATGGCTATGCTGGCCTTATTTTTGTACTTGAATGTTAGGTTAAGTGGCTATGTTGGCTTTATTTTTGTATTAAGTTCAGTATATAATGTGTAAGATTGTACATGTATGTTAGGTTCAGTGGTTATGGATTGTGAATGATCTGCAATATTTTTTTTTTTGGTTTGTTCTACCTTAAATTGATTGGTGGATTTTATGATGACCCTCTATTTAACTTGGGGGTACATCCCATTATGGAATGTGGGTTACAGAGGAGATTTTAGATTGCTGGAGTCTGTCCAGAGATGGTGGACCAAGAATATTGATGGTATGCAGGGATTGGGTTATGGTGAATGCCTCATGAAATTAAATTTGTATTAAGTCAAGGGTAGGCTGCTTCATACAGACCTGGTTAAGTGTTGGAAAATCCTCCATGGTATGACTACTATTACCCCTACTGACTTATTTACCTTTGCTCCAGTTGTTGGTACTAGAGGGCATCATTTTAAACTACAGTATCAGCATTCATTTTTGGAGCTCAGGTGCCATTTTTTAGTGTCCATTGTGTACTAGTGTGGAATACTTTACCAGCTGCTGTTGTGTGTGTAGAGAGGGTGGATGCATTTAAAAGGGAATTGCATGATGCTTTGGATTCAAAACTGTTTGAGTATGATTGAGTGTTTGCCTGTGCTGGATGATATTTGTAGCAAGTGGCTGAATGTGGTGTTTAAGTTTGAATCATGTTGGGTGATGCTTGTGCTGTATGTTGGATACAAATTGCAGAACTACAAAATCTGCTGTGGTACACTTTCCAGCCCTGACTCCTTGAGGTGCTTTATCAGTTTGGTGGTTCTGGGGGCTGGCATACCTGCAGATGTGGGCTTTCCCTGCTTTTTCTTAGTAGCTAGCATTGCATAGATAATGCAGGCTTTCTTACTGGCATGACTCCTTGGGTCCTGGGGAAAGCCAACCAGGTGAGTTAGGCCTTACTTAGAATACTGCATTGAAGCTTGGTCCCCTCGCCTTAGACATGATACTGATATGCTTGAAGGTGTTCAACATAGGGTAACCAAACTTATCCCTAACCTAAGAAGATTGGAATAAAAGAAAAGATTAATAGTCTGGTTGCATGGGGTGGGAACCCTGCATTGTTTGTTATAAAGCAAATCTTGACATATTTTGAAAGCTTATACCACCCCATTCAAGAATCCATCGGGTGTACACCTGACCCCCGCTTGGCTTTTTTAATATGGCTGCCATTTTCTAAGATGGCTGGTGAAACTGAAAAATCATATATCCTGGTCCATACTTGATGGGTTTTGATGATCTTGGTGTCATTTCTAGGGTTTTTTAGGATGAGTCGTCGATCTGGAGGGGTTGCAGATACTTTGGGAGTCATTTTGACCCACATTCGTTAACCTGTTAACGGACACTAACGTAAATGTACGGCGAACAAATTCCGTCCTTTGAGGCCTGTGACGTAAATGTACGCTTGCTGATATAGTTGCTGCAAATAAATGTTTTGCGCCGTTTATGTACGCTCTTTCATATTTTTGTGAGAAAAGTGACTAGTTGGCAACTCTTCCTTGTGCTTTCCTGCGTTGCCCGATAATTTGCGCGATATAAGACAATGATAAAGCAAGTCCAATTAGTGTGCGTGAATGCCCCAAGTTCCAAATTATGTTAAATATTCATCTTTACTAAGTCTATTATTTCCCTGGGTCTACAGATACGCCAATGAATATTTTACCCAGTAAAAAATAGTTATTCCTGAGGTGCCAAATGGCTTTTAAAGCATTATATCTCATGTTGCCGAGGAGAAATAAATCCATAAGTAAAACGTGCATTGTGACCCACCGGCATCTCACACGGTACTCAAAGACAGATAACATGAGATGCTGGCGGGACACACGGCAGCCAACGTGTTAAGGTGCGTAAATATATATATATATATATTTTTTTTTTCATAAATATGTTTGTTATTATTTACTTACAAATAAATTTTCATTACAATTTAGCCACGTAAACGAAAGTTATGAGTCGAAAAACGGAAAACATTGCAGGCACGCTTTTTACCGCAAAAAAAGGTGACCAGAGTGGGATAGCAAAGCCGCGCTAAAGGTGTCCGTTAACAGGTTAATACTCAAGGTCATTGGAGGTCAAATGCCCCCCCAAAATAAGGAATATCCCATATCCCGGGCAGTTGTGGAGATATTTTGGTGATCTTACTGTTGTTTTTTATGGTTTTGGGCAAGACTGAGTAGTTCTATAGGCACATGATAACAATAGGATATCATTTTGCAAATCAATTGGTCAAGTCAAGGTCATTTGAGGTTAAAGTTTGGCCTTGAAATATGATAATGCCACAGTTGACATCACTGTATTTGCTTTATTTCAGTGACAATTTCTACAATCTAGCTAACTGCTGAGCACTTATATCTTTTCTGCAGAAAAAAACCAGATCATAATGCTTGAATGACATAACCCACATTATATAGATATAGATATGGATATTTGGATATAAACCATAATTTATGCTGAAGTGCAGGGCACATGCATTCTATGGAAGGTTGCAAAGCTACAAGATATGACTTCGTAAACAAAACAAAGCTCTCACCTAGCTGGGGGATTGGCATTGACAACTTTGATGCAGTTATTCATATTAGGTAACCATTTATTGGGAGCAAATATCAAAAGACATGGTTGTGTCAGGATCATCAGTCTGCTCTTTGTTTGCATTTTGGGTCAGTGGATTGTTGCAATCCAAGCCGCTGCCACATGCACAGAACATTGTGCAAGAGATTCCGTGTCCCATGCAGCCACAGTAACTCCCCCTGCATGCTGATTGTGATTCACACCCACATCAAGTGGTGGTGGTGGTGGTGGGTCACACTTTAGTGCATTGAGCCAGTTCGCCACAGTGTAGTAGGCTCTGAGCACATTTTGATGGAAAGCTTCAGTTGTTGGTGGTAGAGAACATAGGGAAGTCAGGAACTGCTGCACCCAAACTGTCTTCTGAGCCTATACTCGCTGACGACACTCAGTAAGAGATAAGGATTTCTTATCCCCATAGCTTGCAACAATGAATGCTGTTGCCTCTTTCTCGATATGGTCAAAGCATGCATCAAGGGACCCCAGCTTGTCTAGCTTCCGACCCTTCTTGGCTGTGGCAATGGCAGTGGCTTTGCTGATGCCATGTATTGCTGCAACTGTGTCATAACCACTCAATGCATATAGTTTGAGGATTTGTGGGATGATGTCTTTGTGCTGGGTTACAGTTGCTCGGTGGATGTCCACTGATTTTCTGCCATGCACTGGAGACTCCTCCATAATCATGGGACAGCCTAGTTTCTTAAATTCATAGAAGTGAGTCAGCATGGCAAACATGTATGTGTCATCACAAATGATGGAGATGTGGGCATCAGAATCTTTCTCAGCTTGTGTGATAGCGTGTTGTGTTATTATCACGTCAGTCTCTTCATGAGATGATGAGAGCTCCACTGCTGCTCGACTCCTGCCTCGCATAATGGAAGTTGGTATGGTCTGCCATCCTGCAAGCACTAGCTCATGGTTGCAAGATACTCACTGTCAGCAAGGATTTGCTCACAGAGCAGCCTGTTTAGTTGCTCCTTGTTTGTGGTGCATGTGAGAACATCATCTCTTGTAGGCAATGGGGTGTTGAGGTCTAGCTTGTGAACTCTGCTGCTCTTGCTTCTCATTGCCTGAGTGCTTGATTTTGGAGAGAAATCATAGTAGCAATCAAAAGCTACAGTAGTACTACAGATGCATGAGAAAGATGTTTCGGTAGCCATACTTTGAAGGTTTGGATAAATGTAGCAACTGTGCCACTAGGAGGCCAGTTGACTGTCCACAAAACAGCTGACACATCCATGTTTCCACTCCCAAGTTCTGCTTCAATGCGGACTTAGCTGCAGTTCTCATTAAGCCATCTGGTTGGAACAGTGAGGGTGGGTATGCTGCAAGCTCTGTTGAGAATACATGGGTCAAGTCAAGTTCGTGTTCACTCATCAGCAAACTGATGACGCATGCATAAATCGCTTCTTGGTCCATAACCAAGTGGGCACCCACCTTGATATATGAAAATAATCCCTGATTTCATTTTAAACCCTATAGAACTACTTGGTCTTGCCCAAAACCATAAAAATGACTAAGATCACCAGGATATGGGATATTCCTTATTTCAGGGGGCGTTTGACCTCCAATGACCTTGAGTATTGACGAATGTGGGTCAAAATGACTCCCAAAGTATCTGCAACCCCTTCAGATCGACTCATCATCCTAAAAACCCCTAAAAATGACACCAAGATCATCAAAATCCATCAAGTATGGACCAGGATATGGGATTTTTCAGTTTTGCCAGCCATCTTGGCATCTTGGAAAATGGTGGCCATATTGAAAAAGCCAAGTGGGGGTCAGGTGTACACCTGATGGATTCTTGAATGGGGTGGTATAAGCTTTCAAAATATGTAAAAATTTGCTTTATAACAAACAATGCAGGGTTCCAGTAAAATCAGGATCTGTGCTACTGGACTATAAAGGACAGGGTATGTTTAGTTTTGAGAGATGTTGTTTGAAGGGAGATATGATAGAGATGTTCAAAATGTTTTCAAGTTTGGGCAATTTAATAAAAGTTTTTTTTTTTTTTTATTAGTGGCTCATGGAATAATTTGAGGGCATAATAAGAAAATTAGAAAACAGACTTGTAGATTTGATCTATATTACATTTCACTTGGAAAACATGAAGCTACTGTGGCCAATTGATGTAATCCAAGTCATGAGCTACATTTTAATAATAATAATAATAATAAAATCTTGCAAAATGTCAATATCAAGTTGCCTAATTAATATACAACTATTTACTAACCACCAAAGTAGCCTACATAACTTAAGCTAAGAATATACACTGTATGCAATGTACAAACTCACTCACTCTCATGAAAGTGGCTAAACTTTTCTTAAAATTAACTTGCAAGCTACTGTTTTACCACATATGGCAAGTCATTCTTAAAATTTACTACTTGCCCAATGTTGCACACCTTCAAGCATATCAATATCATGTTTAAGGTGAGGGGACCATGCTTGAATGCAGTATTCTAAGCAAGGCTTAAACTTAAGAATTATATAATTTACAGATTGCTTCCTTACTCTTTTAACTAACATTCCTCTTAATAATACCCAACATTTTATCTGCTTTATTTCTTGCCTCTAAGCACTCGTTAGAAAATTTTAGATCACTACCAAATATAATGCCACAATCCATTTCCTGTCTACAAAAATACTTTTTCAGTCATAGAGTAGTGGATTTTTGGAATGACTTTCCATATGATGTGGTGAACAGTAGCTCCTTAGTTTTAAGAAAAATTTTGATGCTTTCATGAATGAGAGGGATAGTTTGTAGAATGTAAATAGTGTATGTTATAATAATGTTATAATGTTTCAGACCAACAAAGACCCTAGGATCCACTCATGGCTGGTCTACCTAACTGTGTTTGTAATTGTGTATTGTGCATGTACTCCGTGGTGGCAGAGGGGACTTACAACTTTACGTGGGTTCTGAACCACAAGAACATAAGAAATTTTGATAGTGGGCACACTAGGGGCCACTTCAGCCCATCGAGGTGGCTCCACTATGTAAAAACTGCCTGTACATTGGCAATGACCAATTTTTACAAAACTAAATAATTATCAATTTAAAACTAATTAATTATCAATTTAAAGCTAAAGATAGAATCTCTGGATCCAGAGGATCAAGTCATAATTTACAACCTTATACATTACAATCAGGGTCGTGGAGTCGTGGAGTCGCACGTTTCAGGGCGGAGTCGGAGTCGGTAAAAAAACTTCCGACTCCGACTCCAATTTCTGTGTCCTGTGTCACCCTTAATTTCTAAATCCTAAATACTAACATTTAGGTTTTAGTTTTTTTGGTCAATAAACCTTATTCATTGATAGCCCAGCCCCTAGATTAAGTTTTTTTAATATTTTTTTTTTACATTTTCAGAATATACAATTAATATTTATTTAAATATAAAATATAAAATTTCACACTTAGTGTGGTGGTGATGAAATGTCTTATTATTATGATAATTATAAAGTGAAACACTAGAGGAGTCGAGTCGTATATTAAAATGTGAGGAGTCGGAGTCGTATTAAAATGTGAGGAGTCGGAGTCGGATTTTTAGATTTTTTACAATGTGTGGAGTCGGAGTCGAATTTTTGACAATGTGTGGAGTCGGAGTCGGAAAATTTTGGACCGACTCCACAACCCTGATTACAATATATATATACTTAGGAGGAAAAGTGTAGGTGTGGCTGTAAAGACTGTACTGTATTGTAGAAATGTGTGTGCACCCATTTTGGGTCTCCCATTTTAAAGGTGTTTGTGGGGCAAGAGAAGATCATGAGTTTTTCAATACCTCTCAGTACTATGGGGGGGCACTGCTCGGCAGAGGAATCTCTCTAAATGGGGTGTGTAAGGACAGACAGAGCTGGGCAGTATTTAAATACATATTTAAATACATTTGTATATTTAGAACTGTATTTATAAATTCATTGTTTTTCATGTATTTAAATATAGTATTTAAATACTTTAATGACTATTTAAATACTCAAAATATAAAAATGTAAATACTTTTACTGGTTTAATACACATTCTGTACTAGCACAGTACAATGCGTCGACAGTGTAGTACAGCATGGTTCATGTTTCAACAGTTTGGGAAAACATCCTCTCATAAAAAGACTGTTCCTCCGCTATAACACGACATTACCATCTTTGGCACTGTTAGAGCTAATATTCTCATTCGCGGGAATCACTTTGACTCCCAAAAGAAACTCTTTCAGACAAAACTTGAAAGATTGGTTTTGATCCCCAGCAACCGTGAAATAAAAGAGAATTCATAAGGTGCCTTATGTTTATGTTTGTCTTATGTTTACGTTTATGTCTCATCTACTCATTAATTGTTACTCATTTTGCAATGATATAATGAGTATAATATGTCACTGGTTGAACATCGTAAGTTCTAAGTTCTTTTGTTTTTGTTTTGTTCTAAAAAGGGAAATATATAATTGGAAATTAGATTGTACTATTTCTTTATCCTTTATCAAGCATTTTATATTGTTGTTACTCATGAATTAGTGAATGCATATGTTAAAATTTGTATGTATTTGAATACAATTGATGTATTTTGTATTTAGTATCTAAATACATTCGTAAAATGTATTTAGTATTAAAATACATTTCTCCCATGTATTTAGTATTTAAATACATTCAATGTATTTATTGCCCAGCTCTGAGGACAGAGAGTATCCCCTAACCCAAGATGCTGCCTCCCTATATCCCACAACACTTTTAAAACTGTTTTCTTAAATTTGTTATACATCTTGGCTTAAATAATTTCATACTATGACCTCTAGTCTGGTTATTGTGATCTTTAATGAAAAGAGAATCAAAATCTATCTTATCCAACCCTTCATTTTACTACTTTAAACTATACCCAATCTATCAACATATGCGTCTAATCGATTTTTAAATATGTTTATAGACGTGCTACTAATTATTTCTACCGGCAAACTATTCCAGCTATTTACTATTCTATGTGTAAAAAAGTTTTTGGCAACTGCTCTCTCGAACCTTCTACTTGTCAACTTACACCCGTTATTTCTAGTCCTATTATATTGAGATATTTTGAAAAAGCTATCTCTGTCTATGTTATTGAACCCATTCATAATTTTGAAAACCTGGATTAGATCACCCCTTAGCCTCCTAGTCTTGAGTGTAGTCAATTTTAACTCTCTAAGCCTATCCTCGTACGACTTTGACCTAAACGACGGAATCATCTTAGTTGCTCGTCTTTGAACTCTGTCGATTTTGTCTATATCTTTGCACATATGCGGATTCCAAAATTGGATCAAGTACTCCAAATGGGATCTAACTAATGATTTATAAAGAGGAACTATAATATTGTGTGATTTGTACTCAAAATTTCGAGCTATAAAACCTAACACTTTGTTCGCTTTATTGACCACTGCTGTACTTTGTTTCGCTACTTTTAAATCACCAGTGACTATAACTCCTAAATCTTTTTCCTACCCTACGCTTATCAACTCTTTCCCTGACATAGTATATGCAAAATTACCGTTACGCAAACCTATATGTAAAATTTTGCACTTATCGATGTTAAATCTCATTTGCCATGTGACTGACCAAGCAACGATTTTATTCAGATCATTCTGGATTTTACCTCTATCCTCTTCATTAATCGCCCTACCACCCACCCAGCTTCGTGTCATCCGCAAACTTTGAAACTGTACTGACTAGGCCAACATCTAAATTGTTAATATATACAAGAAAAAGCAAGGGGCCCAATACAGAACCCTGAGGAACGCCACTCGCTACATTAGCCCAACACGACTCCACTCCATCAACGACCACCCTCTGTTTCCTACCTCGCAACCACTCTTCTATCCAATTTATTACTACACTCCTGATTCCATGAGCCTTAGTTTTCTCAATGAGTCTCTTGTGCAGTACGGTGTCAAACACTTTTTGAAAATCTAAATACACTACCTCAACCACCCGATGACTATTGTAAATGTCAACCACGCTTTGAAAAAATTCTAAAAGATTACTTAAGCAAGATTTGTTTCGCCTAAAACCGTGCTGTGTATTTCTAATTAAGTTATGCAATTCTAAGTGTTCAACTGTACAATCCTTAATTATTGATTCCAGTAGCTTACCTACAACAGACATTAAACTGATTGGCCTGTAATTTCCTGCCACACCTTTATCGCTTTTCTTAAAGATAGGTGTTACGTTTGCTAACTTGAAATTATCTGGTACGCACCCCTCAGAAATAGACGCATTAAAAATCTCTGTTAGTGGCACAACAATGCTATCTTTTAATTCTTTTAGTTGTATGGGATATATGGAATCTGGCCCTGGTGATTTACGCATTTTCATTTTATCAATATAGCGCATTACCTCCCCTTCACTAATGACAATATTATCCAAAATATTACCATTATCAAAGGGTATTATGTCTGACTGTAGGGATATTCGTTACATCTATAGTAAAAACTGACTTAAAGAATTCGTTTAGCAAGGTAGCCATTTCCTTGTTTTCAGAAACTAGATCTCCGTTAACATTTTTCAACAGCCCCAAGACACTTTTTACTGGATTTCTATTGTTGATGTATTGAAAGAATCGCTTGGGGTTTTCTTTACCATCACAAGCTATGGACATTTCAAATTTGCACTTGCTCTTTTATTACACTTCACTTCACGCCTTAGAGATATGTAGTTGTTTCGTAACCACAAATTGTCTTTACCACACTTATGTAGCCTATAAGCCCTATCCCTACTCTTTATAATGTCTCCTACTCTAAAAGTAAACCACAGGGGCTTCTTGTTTACTTTCGCATGCTTAATTTTGTACGGTACACATTCCTCATTTATAGTCCTAAATACTGTTTCAAATGATTCCCACATTAGTTTTGCGTTGGAGTTCCCCATTACATTTTCCCAATTGATGTGTGACAATTTATTTTGAAATTTACAAAAGTTTGCATGCTGGAAGTTAGGAATTTTAGTCAAGTTAGCTGGTTTCGAGTGACTTACTGAGAGGACAGACTCTACCATATTGTGATCGCTATTGCTTAACGGTTCTATTACTTGAAGATCAGTAATTAGCCTATCATCTGTAGTTACTAAATCTAAAGTATTGTCCAACCTCATAGGTTCCCCAACCTTTTGAATAAGAAAGCTATCCTCGAGAAAATTAACTGAATGATTACCTTCCACGTCTCCCTGCATTGTATCATAATTCATGTTGGCGCAATTAAAGTCACCCATAACTAAAGCCTGCTCACTACCTATTATTCTCTTTAGTTCATGATATAACGCTTCATCCGTATCAGCTATTTGATTAGGAGGCCTATATATAACTGCAACAAGAAGTTTGAAATCATTCAATTTAAGTTTTGCTATAGTCGAATCTATTGGTTCTGGAATTGTGTGCTTTACTTCTATAACATTTGCAATATTATCTTTGATATACAACATAACACCGCCTCCTTGCCTACCTATTCTGTTTTTAACAAAAAGTCTATAACCTCTAATTTGGTACTCCCCTACAAAGTCATGTGTTTCAGTGCTAAGCCATGATTCATTTATTGCAATTAAATCATAGTCTTTACAAGCAATTAAAAAAAAAAAAAAAAAAAAAAATATTTTGTAAGCTACGAGCATTTAAAGATAGAACCTTCAAATTGTTTGTAATTGCGACACCTTTGTGAGCACAGGGGAAGTTTGTGGAATTTACGCTGGGACCATTCGAGTTATGGCAGCCTGAAAAGAAGAGACAGTATTATGAAAGTCTTCTTAAATGCGCAGCTCCAATGTCATTAAGATGAAGTCCATCTCCGAGGAACAAGTCCCTCCTGCCATAGAAATTGTTCCAAAAATTAGCAAAATGCACTCCTTCCTGTTGGCAGAGAGACTTTAGGTTATTGTTAATATAGGTTGCCTTGCTGTAGAAATTGTTGCATTGGATAATTCGAGGAAGTATACATGTTAAGACAATCTTATTAGTTTTTTCCTTTAATCGCTCTCGTAAGTCCCTGTACCTAGCCAGCAGTTCTTGTGATCTAGTTATAGTCACTGGTGATTTAAAAGTAGCGAAACAAAGTACAGCAGTGGTCAATAAGGCGAACAAAGTGTTAGGTTTTATAGCTCGAAATTTTGAGTACAAATCGCGCGATATTATAGTTCCACTTTATAAATCATTAGTTAGACCCCATTTGGAGTACGTGGTCCAATTTTGGAATCCGCATATGCGCAAAGATATAGACAAAATCGAAAGAGTTCAAAGACGAGCAACTAAGATGATTCCGTCTCTTAGGTCAAAGTCATACGAGGATAGGCTTAAGGAGTTAAAATTGACTACTCTCGAGACTAGGAGGTTAAGGGGTGATCTAATCCAGGTTTTCAAAATTATGAATGGGTTTGATAATGTTGATAGAGGTAGCTTTTTCGAAATATCTCAATATAATAGGACTAGAAATAATGGGTGTAAGTTGACAAGTAGAAGGTTCGAGACAGCAGTTGCGAAAAACTTTTTTACGCATAGAATAGTAAATACCTGGAATAGTTTGCCGGTAGAAGTAATTAGTAGCACATCTATAAACATGTTTAAAAATCGATTAGATGCGCATGTTGATAGAAAGGGTATAGTTTAAGGTAGTAAAATTAAGGCTTTGTGGGGATAGATTCAACAGCTCAACACAAGTGTTGTGGGATATAGGGAGGCAGCGTCTTGGGTTAGGGGATACTCTCTGTCCTTACACACCCCATTTAAAGAGATTCCTCTGCTGAGCGGTGCCCCCCATAGTACTGTGAGGTATTGAAAAACTCATGATCTTCACTTGCCCCACAAACACCTTTAAATGGGTGACCCATAATGGGTGCACACACATTTCTACATTACTGTACAGTCTTTACAGCCATACCTACACTTTTCCTCGTAAGTGTATATATTGTAATGTATATGGTTGTAAATTTTGACTTGGTCCGCAATCGATATGGACCGTGACTTGATGGATACCGTAATGAAATTGACTGGATTCTTTGGATCTGATATATTTGCATGTCCGTTATAAATAGATATAGAGTGTAACATTTGTGGATAGTAGTCTATTATGACTTGATCCTCTGGATCCAGAGATTCTATCTTTAGTTTTAAATTGATAATTAATTAGTTTCGTAAAAATTGGTCGTTGCCAATTTACCGGCAGTGTTTACATAAATTTCTTATGTTCTTGTGGTTTGGAACCCACGTAAAATTGTAGGTCCCCTCCGCCACCACGGAGGACATACACAATACACGATTACGAACACAGTTAGGTAGACGAGCCATGAGTGGATCCTAGGGTCTTTGTTGGTCTGAAACATTATAACATTATAACAGCTAATATACCCAGTCCTACTTTGATGTACTATCACCCCACTCATTAACTGTAATTCCTACCAGTTCCGCTTAAACTGCCTCAAGGCAGGTTTGCCCTCTGGTAGGGGCTTTGACTGGGCCAATAGTCCATGCACCTGTCGCAACAATCAGTTCTATTTTTGCATTAGAATCACTGATTCTGAGTCAAGCAACTCTCGGTTCACTATCCACTTCTTGCCTTCCTCAAATACTGTACCCAACTCTGGCTCCTCTGCTTTGATGTCTGGTACCTCTTCCTCCATGCATGCTGCCTCATCTAGTGCCTCTACTCCAAAACAATCCACTAACTCTGGGTCTTCATATGACCATTCAGCTACATCAAACTTAATTTCAATGTCAGCCATAATTAGATAGTTTAAACCTAACAAGAGACAGTACAGGAGACTATTCTCTTGGGCTACTGCAAAAGGTAGTTGGATCTTTTCATCTCTACCCTGAATAGTCAATTTTACCAGTCCAAGACAGGGTACCAATTTCATACCAATCTCAGTCAAGATTATCTGGCAAGGCTGTACTGATATTTCTACCTCTTCTCTCACTTTTAAACTCTTGACCACTGACTCGGATACTAAGCTAATCTCTGCTCCTGAATCCAACATAGCAGTAATTGACTGCACCCAACTGTACCCAAGTCCAAGCAACTGGTCCTCCCTGGTGTCCACAAGTGACCCTTTCACCCCTGGCTTCCTGATCTGGATTCTGCAGTAGCAAATTCCCTTCACACTGCTCTATATCACTTCTTTCCGCTACCTCCTGGCCAGTTTCCTGCTCCATAGTGTCCACCTGTTCCACCATCAACTCTGCTGGCTCAGCAAACCACTTGTGTTCTATCAGTGGATTGTAGCGTACGCTAGATATACACTGCAAATGGACCCTTCTTTCTGGGGTATCAGGGACAGTTATATCCATAACATTCACAACTGGCTTTACACCATAGTGAACCCAAACCCTCAAGGAATAACAATGGCTTGCAGCTAACAGCACTTCTGGAGTTACCAATACTCCAGGTTGTCTCATCATCTTCAGGTCTTTTATGCGGTGGGCATTATTTGACAGGCGATACTTCTTGGGAAAGGTGATCAATTCATCCATCAGCTCTCTCTCCGTAATTCCAATGGGTGTTGTGGAGGATTCCAAGGTGGCCCATGCTCGTAATAATGATCCTGCAACACTTGTACTAGGCTAATAAACAAAGAATCACCACCCATGACTCCAGATTTGAAAAAATTTACTGGAGCACAGCTCTGAATTTACTTTTTTCCCCCTTACACCACTAGATAGGTTAATGATAGTAAACTCTTGAATTGACGACATACCAATTACAAATTGTTTTAGCTAAACATAATAATATAATAATGTACAGTTTATAACTTGCCTTAAGTTTATTTATTCATTGCAGCAGCAATAGTGGACGATGTTAGACCTTGCATGTAGGCATTTGTTGTGAATTTACCGCCATGTATGCTTGGCCACTGATCAATGGCTTTCTGTGTGATCATTACAGCAGATCTAGTGCCTGGAGCTGGACCCTCCTTCACAATTCTGCACAGCTTAGTCAAATGAGATGGCTTAATGGATCCTTTGTGTTCAACAATGTAACCAAGAATGGAGAATGTCCCTTCAGCTGGTGCTTCACTCCAGGCAGTTGATCCATCTTTATCAAAATGCTTTAATATATCTGTGATTCCTTTCCACAGCTGTTCTATATATTCTGTCAGCCAATTTATCACTGAGTCTTTTGTAAAACTACTTTCAGATCTGGTTCTGGATGGTCTACCAACTTCAGCAACCTGGTAGTAATCAGAACGTTTCTTGATGTATTTGTAAACTTCATTTAGGATGTAATCCTCAGCTGTTAGTTCCTTTTGCTGCCCTGTGGTATCGTGCTTAAATTCAGAAACTACTACATTTGCATTTCCTCCATTAGCTAATTTGGAAATTGTTTCCATCACTCTTAACATAACAGTTTTCCCTCCTTCTTTATAAAATATATTTTCTACAAATTCTGCACTAACTGTGGTTTTTTGAGCTACTTGCTACATAATCTTTGTTACATAGGAAATCAATACATAGAACTTGGCACTAATTTCTTTCTCTTGTGGATGATCAAAAAACACAATTTTCCACAAATCTGTCAAATTGATCAAATTTGTAATTAACCATGCGAGTATCAGATTTGAGTTTTGGTCTCTTAAAACCAATGATATTGTCAAGAACCATATTGGTATAGTCAAGGCCTGATCTCAGATTTTAAGAGTGATTCTGAATAAAGTCTAAAAGCTCACTTAGTTTACAAATTTTCTTCAATGCATCAACGTGGGCTCTGTTCACAAGATGCATTTAGTCCCATCGAAATTTGAAATTTTCTCCAAACAACTTTTTCATTTTGTTTTTAAATGGCTCGTTGTCCTTACAAAAAGCCCCATCTCCAACCATTCCAGATACCTTGGATTTAATTGCTTCTTCAGATAGTTTCAAGTGATTAGGAGACTTCAACACATCAAAAATTTCATTGGCCAAATAAACTCCTGATTTGCTGTGCTGCGTACTAAATTTATCCCAGCAAGTTTTACAGTCTTATCTTCTTCACTCATAACTAATACAACTAGCATGCTTAATCCCAAAATTGTTCCAATGTCAGCTGTTATTGTTATTGAAGTTTGTTCTAAGAACCACTTTACAGTTTGTTCTTTAAGTTGATTATCTAATAGCTCACAAATTGTCTCGCATGCATGTGTGCTATGATTCAAATTTCCAACCTCACAACCTGACCTATGTAATACAGCTAGAAGTACTGGATATAGAGCCCATGCAGTGTTTGTTTAAATTATGTAGTATAAGATGTTGCCACATAAGTCTTCTATGCGTTTAGTAGTGTTCCGAGAAGATGTTTTCATCACTTCATAAACAGCAGCTCTTTGATGATGCTGAAGTTTAATTAAATGTCTCTTCAGGTGGGTTTTCAGATTTCTAAACCATCTCTCTTGATTTTCTCCTTGTTTGCATACATAGGTTAAATCTTTAACATTGAAGTAACCTTTTATGTTAGAATGTTTGTCTGAAGCACATGCTTTGGGGTCTGTGCAAGCTATCAAAGCTGGGCACAAACCGTTAATCCGTTAATCGTTAATTAACGAAGTTAACTTTTTCGTTAACGATTTAACTTTTAAGTTAACTTTGAAAATCATTATCGGACTAATTAACTTCCGTTATATTTAACTTCCTTTAACTCAAGTCCGTTAACCTAAAAAATTCATAAATAAACGTTTAAAAGTTTCTATTATTTTCAGTGCTGAGCAGGTGCGCAATTAATCCGCCACTGTTAATAGTGATGAACGAATTTCCATTTCCGCAGTGCAAAATCAGGCGATATATTTATTTCCGTCGCCACAATTTGTGTCTTACCAAATATGGTAGTTATTTATGGCATTGGTTTGAGCAAAACATGGTTGACTAAAATCAGGCGGAAAGATTTGCCATTTGAGTTGAATGTTTCAACTTCTTTCAAGAAATATCACGAGCATTTTAAGGCACTTTCAATAATATATATGTAACAATTACAACAAATAACTACATTTGTTTCATTTGCAGTCTGTCTCTTGCGCAACATGTTTGTGCTAGTGAATATTTAAAAATAATCGTTGTCAAGTAAGTCATGTATACTTATAATATGTCTGTGAGTACCTTATTAGTAGTCTCCTTGATACATTTCAAGAACCATAAAACTGATCAGGTAAAATTTCAATTCTCATGTCACTTTGATGACATAAATTAAGTCAATTGATGTCTTACAATGGGAGTGTTTTCACCTTAACCCTTTATGTCCTGGCGGTACTTCTAGGTACCACATCTTTAAAATCTCCATAATTATTTTTCTACCCGGTTGATCCTGCCGGTACTTTCAAGTCCCAATGTGAATTAGTTTCTTTGAGATAATAGATGGCGTTGAGAAGTAAATGTGACTTGAAGTCCAAGGGCCTCGTCTACTGCAGCGCCTTGGTCGACGCACTTTTGGCAGGCATCGACAAAAGGTTTGGGCCCCTCCTGGAGGATGATGAATGCCAGCTGGCTGCTGCCTTCCATCCCAGGTTTCGCCTCATCTGGTTGGACAAGTATGACAACACCAAGGTCACCAGGGTGAGGAAAAGCATGGAGGGTACAGTCGAGGAGGCCATGAAGCAGCAGTCCAACGAAGTGGGCAGCAACAACGAGGAGGATGACTTCTTGAGTGCTGTCATTCAGACAAAAGAGAGCAGCAGAAGCCACAGGTCACTCAAGGGCAAGGCCCAGAACTTGGTCAAGACCTGGCTGGAGACCAACTCCAAGGACTTGCTGACAGATGCTGCCTTCTTGGGTGAGCAAGTGTTGGTGGACTTGTTCATCAAGTTCAACACAGCCATCCCCTCCAGTGCTGCAGTGGAGCGTTTGTTCTCTATGGGCAAGGACATCCTGAGGGCCAAGAGATCATCCCTGTCTGATGAAAACTTTGATATGCTAATTTTCATGAAGGGCAACATGCATCTCATGGACAAAATGGAGAACGAGAAGAAGAGGGAAAATTAAATTATATATATATTGTGTTTTTCATTTCTTTTATAATAAAAGTTAACGTTAACGGTTCCTCGGTAACTTCCGTTACATGATTAACGGTTAACGAGGTTAACTTTTTGGTTAATGGATTAGCGGTTAACGAAGTTAACTTTTTGGTTAACGGTGCCCACCACTGCAAGCTATGCAATATAATGTAAACATTTTATCATCAGAAGCATCATCAATATCTTCTTGATTATCATCATCTTCATCCTCAACAGCTATATCTACATCAGGCATATTAGTGTCACTATTTGCAATGTTTTCCATTATATCACTTGGTACTGAAAATGAATCATCAGCATGCCCTAGATCCTTCTTTTCCACCAATTTGAATGTAGATTTGATCAAATCATTGTTCAGGATTTCTTGGATTGATTTACACTTGCTTAAATGGGCTATGGAAATGTCAAATTTGTTGCTTTTTGCTTTATTAGATTTGGATGCAACACTTGAACTTGAAGGCATATTTTGACTCTTCTCTTTATTAACCACAACAGCTTGGTGAGTTTCTTTTGTTAGGCGCAAAATTGCATTCAATGTCTTCTGGATTTGGGAATTTTCAAATTCCTCTAAAGCAGTTTTGTTAGTCTGATGCGCAGATTCCTCACTTACCTTTTGTTTCTTAGGTGGAGGAGAAGCACTTTCTTCAGTCTGTGAAACATCTAGTGAAAAAGTTTCATTTTCTAGATTAGCAGTTGATGAAGTTGGTTCATTTTTCTGAGGTCTAGCACTAGCACATTTTGTGAACAAACTAAATGACTGCTTTGCCGTATCTCTTTGCTGCACTTCATCCTGGTATTTCTTTACTGCCATATCTAAGCTTGTGGGCCCAAACTCTGGGACATCTTGTATTGTAACAAATATTTATTTTGGAATTAAAATGTTCCTCCCAGTTTTGCTGCTTTGAATATTTGTTCTTGCATTGACCACAAAAGTAACCCCTTTTAACACCCTCACTTTTCTCCAACTTCATCAATATTAGGATCCATTATTGATTATTGACTACCTGAAAAAATACAAAATAAGTAAGTTAGTAAATATAGTGTGGTAAACATGAGTAAAAGTAAGTGAATATAGTACAATGAAAGTAAGTAAAAGTAAGTGCTTTAAACTTAGTAAAAGTAAGGAAGAGTAAGTAAAAGTAGGTAAGTTAAAGTAAGTAAGTTAAAGTAAGTTTAAACTTAACTAAACTTTTCAATTCTAGAGTCATGGTGGATTACTTAAAACCGCATAAGTAATTATCTGGCCAATTTATCAAACCTGGCTGAGATCAATGGTACATAGTCCAATCCTGATAATTTTATATTAAAAAAATATACGTTTTAATAAAATTTTAATTATCAAAACATTGAAGCTTAACAAAAAATAAAAATAATTGTTAAATATGGAATTACCAACTAAACTTAAAATAACTAAATTTGTAATTTAAAAAAATTGGTTTGTAGAAGAACGTATACGCAAAAAAATTGCATAACGTCTAGCGGATGAACAAAACCCAAACCCAAATTTACTTTTTCTCATGGTCAAATTTACTGGAGCAATGCTCCCAAGATCCCAGGAATCTGGAGTCATGTCACCACCTCCATCATCTTTCATGAGTACTTGCAGTCCAGGTGGTAAGCGATTAGTGAGGTGTTCTATCTTCTCCAGTTGGTCACTCCCAGCAGGTGTTATTCGTGACAATGCATCTGCAGCTCCATTCTCAGTCCCAGGGTGATATCAAATTTCAAAGTCAGCAAGATCTTCATAAGTTCGGGCCAATCTACTATGAATGATCATGTTGCTCAGGTATTCCAATGGTTGATGGTCCGTATACAGTACAAAAGGCACACCATATAGAAATGGGCGAAATATCTTCACACCCCATCTTAGGGCTGCCAACTCCTGTTCTATAACTGAGTACATTCTCTGGGCATTGGAAAAGGTCATTGATGCGTAAGCAATCACCTTAAAATCACCATTCTGTCATTGTCCTAAACAAGCACCAGCACCAACCCCGGAAGCATCCACATACAGTTCCAATTTTTCAGCTTCAGGTCTGTAATCTGGATATGACAGTTGCACTTCCTTAACCAAGGCCTCTTTCACTGCCATAAAAGCCTTGTCCATCTCCGGTGTCCACTTCAATCTTTCTCTTGATCTACCTTCAGTTAAATGAGACAAAGGACTTATCACTGAACAATCTGGTACAAACTTTCTCTGGAAATTTACTAAACCCAAAAATTCCCTCATCTGTTGAACAGTTTCTGGTTTTGGAAACTTGTGCACCTTCTGCATATATTCAAGGGATTTCCGCAAACCTTCTCTCCCAACCAAGTGTCCCAAAAATGCAACCTCAGGTTGGAACCACTGACATTTCACAGATTTGACCTTTATGCCAGGCTTCTCCAGAGTATACAGGACTTCATCTACCAGTTGAAGATGTTCCTTGAATGACTCACCCATTATTAGGATATCATCAATGTAGATAACTCTACTTCTCGGAAAACCATGTAACACTTCTTGTACCATCCATTGGAAACTAGCAGGAGCATTCTTTAATCCAAAACTCAGTTGCTTAAACTGCCAATGCCCTCTGGTGGTTGAAAAAGCAGTGCTCTCTTGGCTCTCTTTGGCAATTGGCATTTGATGATAACCTTGGACCATGTCTAGGGAAGTGAAGTAACAGGTTCCATGAAGACTAAAAACTGCATCCGTTAAGTTGGGCATTGGAAATCTGTCTGGTATGGTCACTTCATTCAATTTTCGATAGTCAACACACACACTAATTGAACCATCCTTCTTCTAGATAGGGACAACAGGCAAACTCCATGGGGAAATGCTAGGTTCTATGATATCAAGCAACAGTAATTCCTGGCACTGGGCTTCCACTGCTTCTGCGACTGGTTCTGGGAATCTACAGGGTCGTTGTCAGATAGGGGTATCATTATACAACTATCTGGTGTGGTACACAATTCACAAAACCTACATCATCATCCCCTTAACTCAACACTTTCTCCCGGCGCGCCAACATTTGTAAAACCTTCTCCCTCTCTTCTAACTTCAACTCTGGTGACATGGTTATTTCGGTCTGTAGGCGTTCTTCTGTCCAGCCTGGTTGTTCAGCTTGGGCTCCAGTCATGAACACCTCAATTCTCTCACTTTCTGCCACTGTAAAGTCCAGTTCTTCTTCATAGACTATTGATCTTATAGTCCCTATCTGTTCACCTGCCTTGATTCTCTGTGCTTCTGGGGTCAGCTTCATTACCAACACTTCTGTCATCCCAGCCAATCCATTCACTAACCCAGGGTGACCATACACTTTCCCCTGGAGTCAGGGGTCTCCATCATCATCCTCAAAACAGTACTCCAGTCCTCCTTCACCTTCGATTACATTCAAGCAAGCAAACTGTACAGGAACTCGGTGGTATTTGCAGGTACTTAATTTTACATCTGCTGATGCATAATGGAACATTCTGGATCACCCTTCTACATGGTGCATTCTCACTCCTCCAGTAAATTTCCTCCATATGCCCAGCTTTATAAGCTCGCGTTATCCTTTCTTTTCACATTAACACGGAGACAGTTTTCAACAAGAAAATTCATTCCCAATACAACTGGGAACTTCAACCTTTTCACTGCTGCAAACAGAACAGGCTCCATCTCCACTCCATGAATTGATAACCCCAGCGTAATCACCCCCAGTGGTTTAACATGGTTGTTCACTCCAATCCCTTGAATCTTCAGGTTACAGCTCTGCATCTCTGGAGTTAACTCCAGTTCCTCTACCACTGAGTGATCCAGGATTCCAACTGTAGCTCCGGAATCAAGTACTGCCAAGTAGTTCTCCAAATGTTCAATCCGTATATCCACCTTCAGTAAAGATTGAGATGCTAACTGTCCAGACATCTCCTCATCCAACCCATCAGTGTCAAAGACATTACTATTTACCAAATACGTTTCAGGAGCATCAGCTTCAGGTTCATTATTCTGGTCAGGGGGTTGCTCCCTATCAGACTCTTCAGGAATATTTACACTCATCCAGACCAAATGGACCTGGATACCCTAGGTTATTACTAGCAGGTCGCAACTAACGGGGACCTATCAGGACAATCAGTACCAGGATTCAATCAATGATTCATTCCTCCCACCAAAATGGGAAAAGCTCTGTTGCCTCATATTCTGGGGGACAAAAGGAACTGCACTCGCATTCATTCTCACAGGCAAAACTGGGTTGACACACACTGGATCTCCCCCCATCTGTACTTCACCCATAAATTCTTGTTCTGGTATTGGGCCACTAGTTAGGGGCACTATTCGTCCTGCTAGGAGCTCTGGGGGTTCCCCTCTGGCCTCAGAGCTCACTGGTTTAAAGGGCTCAGTTCTTGATTTGGCTCAGTCCCTCGTGGGCTGGTCTGGTTAGGCCCAGGAACTGGTTCCCTTGAGATGGTAGGACTCGGTGCTCTTGAACTGGGCCTTCTCTGCTGGCGTGATCGCTGGCTATGACCATACCCATTAGGTGGGTAAGGGCATCGTGACACCCAATGATCCCGCTCACCACACCGCAAACACACTCCTAAACGCCGACGACAATCCCGTTCCAGGTGACCTCTCCTTCCACAGTAATTACAGTCACCCAGGGACGATCAGATGGTGGTGGTGGAGGGGTGGTTAGATGGCTGGCTGGCCTGAACCCTGCTGCAGGCCCACAACTGAGGGTGAGACTGGTGATTTTGTTGGTTTGGGTTCCTTTGGGGCTGACCTTGATCACTAACTGACCTTGTATTCTGGCCACCTGGTGGTGGTTGGGTACCAAAGGGGACATTCCTATGTTCCAGGCCTCCTGCAGGCTGGGGAGAGGTCTAGATAAGGTTAAAGATTTCCCTGGAGGTTCCCTCTCACTAGCTGCCAATTCTCTCACTGCTGGCCAATTCAACTGGGTCCCAGCTCCACGCGTCGTGCCGTGGCCAGGGCAACTTCAATCTTCACGGAAAATGCATCTGGAACAGTGCTAAGAAATTTTGAAATCAGTTCTCGGCAATTATCCACTTCTACTTCGGGCATTGCAGCCATCCACACAGTTTCTAACCTGGTTGCATACTGGTATAAGGTCTCACTGGGTCGTAATTGAGCATTAGTAAATGCCTCTCGCTTGTCTCTTGTCACGGTAGAATGGAGTTCTCTGTAGTAAATCTGCAGTCTCTTCCTGACAACTCCGTATGGCATCCCTGGTCGGTCAATTAAATCAAAGCCCCCTCTCATCTGTCCCATAAGACACTCTCGCAATGCCGCTTTCCAGTAGTTGTGTCCTCCTGCTACTGTATTGTCAGCATAATCCTCAAACTCCTTCCTAAATTCTTCGAATGTTCTCCCATCTGATATATCAAATGGCAATGGTTGAGGAAAGCGGCACCCATCTAGTTTCTCTAGAGCATTAGCAAGGCGTTCCAGGAGCTTCTCTGTTGGCAGTGGTTGGCTGAGTGGGTGGGGTCCCTTTCTTGCGGTAAATGTCCCTGGTTCATCCTCCCCATTTGTCCCCCCAAGCTCTCATTGAAACTTCATTGGAGGTCTCTGGTTGAATGTTAGTCTGGGCTTCCTTTCTGAGGCTGGAGAGGTAGGGGTTGATTTGGCCAACATTTGGGCTCCTGGTAGTCTGTTCAGGTCTTCAGCTTCTGTCCCAATGAATCACACTCCTCTGAGGGACCCATCATTCTCTTTTCTCCCCAGTTCATAGTAGGGCAATCGGTTCCACTTTCTATTCAAAACCTAGACTGTTCAGGCAGTGGTAGACTGGTAATTTTGAAGTTGATCCTCAATATCTCTCAGTGGGGATTGGGTGGTGGATGCCACTGCTCCCTCACCAAGCTGTCCACTAACTTCTTCAGCAACATCCATACTCTGGGTCATCTCTGGATTAGACATTCTACCCTGTTCCCCTTTTAAACTTTACTATCTCCAACCAATCTCTCAACTTATCCCACTTTGGATGCCAAAAAGTATGCTACAGTGGCTGCGTAGGCCATAGTCCCCAAGTATCTGTTTTGTCGAACCACCCAGCACCTTTTCACATTTCTGGGTTCGGGATAGTCAAGAAACTGGGCAAAGATGTAATCATCTCTGGTGTCTAGGAATGCTTCTCTGGTCAGTGGTTTATTTCCAGGAGATTATTCAGGTCCGACTTGCACGTTAACTGTAAAGGACTTCCCCTAGTTCAGGTATCTCAATCTGACTCTCCACTGAGTAGGAGACCCAACAACTCTGAGTCCAAGAAAGGGCTGGAATTCAAAGGTAGACCTAATAGAAGTAAACTACTTGTGTTTTTCTCTTTATTATATCTGAAATAAACTGGCAATGAATCACAATTAACAAAACCTCTGGAGCCCCAATAACACTTAGTGAGATTTGGCAGAAAGGATAGAAAATAAGTGGGAGACAAGTACCAGAAATGACTTGCACAGAATGTTAACCCTTGTCCCAGCCTAGCTATCCTCCAAACTTGACCCCCCCCCCCCCCCCCCCCCTTTATGACCTGAGTTTCAATTCCTTTATTGGCTGGCTAGTTAGTTAGGTTAGGGTCACAGGCCTGACTTCAGGGCAGATCCAGTGGCCAACAGTGGTTGACACAAACTGCGTAGCTCCCACTGGATGGGATCCACAATCCAAGCCTGATGAATCTGGACTGCGTGAGTTGACTCCCAACTGGTTGCCTAGACAACACAAGATTATTAGTTACATGCACCAAGCACCATTAATCACAATAATAACATAACAGGCCATTAACCACAAACATTAACTGGAATCATGACTTTATAATTGATCACTGGAAAACATAATTTACTCATGAAATCAAAGCACATAAATGATAAATAACCAACATAAATAATAACTATAAACATTGACAATTATGGCACACCTATCTCACATGAGTTAACCTATAATCAGTGCCAAACAAGCATGGGCAAAAACCTAACTCTGGAATAATATGGCTGGTGACCTATAATAATGATAATTGGTTCTCTAGCTAGTTAGATGACAGGGTGGCAAACCTAGCTATACTCAGTCACAGTTTCAACAACCTATATGTATGTCTACTTTTAATAATAATAATTAACAATGATAATGATGGTGGGTAATTCCAGGACAAATAGACAAATGAAAGTGCCAAATGTACACACCCACCATCTCCAAAATTCATGAAACTTGGTGAGAGGGTTGGTTTTGGTCCAAATTACAAAAATCTGAATTTTTTTGAAGTCAAATTGGTCAAGTTGGTCAAGTTGGTCAAATTTTATGGCTTGACCAAATTTTGGCCAAATGAAAAACAACAATTTTCAAATGTAAATATCTCAGCTGCTAATTGTGGTAGCATAATAAGTCTTAAATGATAAAATATGTAAAATTAACTGTAGTTTCTAAATATGTATAATGTTTTTAGGGTAACAAAAAAATATTTGATTTTTTGGAAAAAATGTCAATTTTTTTTTTTTTTTTTTTTTTTTTTTTTTTTTGCTGAAGATATCATTTTTCGAAAAAAAGAC
This sequence comes from Bathynomus jamesi, assembly GCA_023014485.1. Lineage (NCBI taxonomy): Eukaryota > Metazoa > Arthropoda > Malacostraca > Isopoda > Cirolanidae > Bathynomus > Bathynomus jamesi. The sequence goes on from JAJOZX010003031.1 coordinate 74,336, forward strand.
CAAGAATAAAAAATGTTTATTTGATGTATGTACACCATAATAAGTAATAAAAAGTCGGCTTATAGTTTATTATAAGGCTCAAAACAGTTTGAAATTAAGTAATAAAATTTTTTTTTCAGATGAAGAAGATTTATTACAGACTTGTTGGTCCAAAAAAAGATAATTTTCAATTCATATAAAAAATACATGTAGATAAACCAAAGGAGAAAAAATCTTTTAAAATATATGTACAATGTACGTACATTAGTGTGGACCAAAATGGGGGGTAAATTATAAAGTTGAAGAAATCCTTGTTCCACATTAATGCCCTTGTTCCTTTGGACCAGATAGACATGTCAGCAAAATTTTGGTCAAATATGAGAATATTTAGGGGTCCCAGATTTAATGACCTATAAAAATTTTCCAATGAATAGGCGCACTTAGAACATCAATGATCAACTCAACTCTTGAGTTGCAACTTATGAAAAAATTTCTTCTTATTTAAGAAATTTTTGGTGTTAATAGAGTACAAAAACAATCTTAGATCATTATTTCAGAGAAAATTATTAATAAGGAAAACAAAAATTTTGGATAAAATATATTATCCTTAATTGGTCAACTCTAAATTAAAGGCTTTGCCTAATTGGCTTGAACCTTTTAGTTATCCTTTTATCTCCTAATTTAACTAGTTTATTTTACTATTTCAGAAATTTAATTTTTTAAACTAAAAATGGCTACTCGTTCTAAAACTAAAGTTTGGCTCATTGGCCATTTAAATAAAGATATACTTTGTTGCCGCTTACCTACAAAACTGCAAGTTTTGCAAACATATTTCTTCCATCAAAAAGAGGAAAAATTGGGATGAAGAAGATCCATTAATCTTTGCTTAGATGAAGTGATGACCTACTGGGAGAAAGCCAGGATTCCCACAATGCGTAGAGACAGTGCCATCCGAAAGATTGACTCTTTAATAAGCTGTTATGATAAATTGATGAAAACAGAAAAAGGCCCGAGGAAAAATGCCGTATTGAAGAAGCTATGTTTAAAGATGAAATTAAGGCTGAAATTCTTGATATTGGTCACTGTAATGCCCTTTTGATGATGTCAAATGAAGAAGACAAGCTTTTCTACTTAAGCCAGCAAGAATATCCTACACAAAGTAGCATGGGTACAGTAGACCAAATTCTTGCAAAAAGAGAGAAAAGAAGGCTTCATCGTGAAGAATTAGAGTGTGAAAGAGCCCTCAAAGAGCAGAAGCGATCTAAAAGATCATTCTTGCCTGCCAATAGAGATGATTTCACATCGTCATCATCATCATCATCATCATCAACTAATGACGACAACCTTGAAATTAATTTTCAAGGTCCCTCTGAAGAGCAATTTAAAAAGAAAATGTTGGCTCCTAAAAAGTCAAAGCCTATTGACAAAAATGTTGTAGCAGCCTATGATAGAATGAATCTTTCCAATCGAGATGCAGCTATGTCTTATGCTGTTGTTGCTCAGTCTTTGGGCCATAATTTGGAAAACATTACAGTGTCAAAATCTAATATGCTTCGAACTCGTCAAAAGCTACGCAAAGAAATAGCAACAGAATATCAAGAGCAAGCATTTTGTCCTGGAGAGCCTTTAGTTCTTCATTGGGATGGAAAAATGCTCCCAGAGACATCAGGTTAGTTTTTTTGTCTGATTAATTTAGCATATTTATATTTTCTCTCTCAGGTGAAAAACTTAGTTGTGGGTCTGGTTTTCACACCTAGGCAATGTGTTATTATCTGGTTGGTTTTAATTAAACATTTTGATAGCTAAATTTCTATTTAATTAGGTTACATTTCACTGTCTGAAGCTAGTTTTCACAATCTACACCATTTTACCTTCAAATTAAAATAAGTCAAGTTTAATTTAAAATAAGTCAAGTTTAATTTAAAATAAGTCAAGTTTAATTTAAAATAAGTCAGTTTAATTTAAAATAAGTCAGTTTAATTTAAAATAAGTCAGTTTAATTTAAAATAAGTCAGTTTAATTTAAAATAAGTCGAGTTTAATTTAAATAAGTCGAGTTTAATTTAAAATAAGTCGAGTTTAATTTAAATAAGTCGAGTTTAATTTAAAATAAGTCGAGTTTAATTTAAAATAAGTCGAGTTTAATTTAAAATAAGTCGAGTTTAATTTAAAATAAGTCGAGTTTAATTTAAAATAAGTCGAGTTTAATTTAAAATAAGTCGAGTTTAATTTAAAATAAGTCGAGTTTAATTTAAAAATAAGTCGAGTTTAATTTAAAATAAGTCGAGTTTAATTTAAATAAGTCGAGTTTAATTTAAATAAGTCGAGTTTAATTTAAAATAAGTCGAGTTTAATTTAAAATAAGTCGAGTTTAATTTAAAATAAGTCGAGTTTAATTTAAAATAAGTCGAGTTTAATTTAAAATAAGTCGAGTTTAATTTAAAATAAGTCGAGTTTAATTTAAAATAAGTCGAGTTTAATTTAAAATAAGTCGAGTTTAATTTAAAATAAGTCGAGTTTAATTTAAAATAGTCGAGTTTAATTTAAAATAATATATTATATATATATAAAATATAATGTGTATAAAATATAATGTGTATAAAATATAATGTACAGGGTGGGCCGTAAGTTTCCATACATAGGAAAAATTAAACGTTTGTTTTTATGTTTCAGATACCCTAAGAATATGCGTTTGACATAAGATCTTGTTTACTGATGAAGCAAATTTTTACGTCAATGGAGAGGTTAATCGGCAAAACATACGTTATTAGAGTAATGCTAACCCTAACTGGCTGAGTCCGACGAAGATGCAAGGTGCCGGTAAAGTGATGGTGTGGGCCGGGATATGGGGTGACAGAATTATTGGACCAATTTTTGTCAGTGGAAATCTTAATGCCGAAAGGTATCTTAACATGTTGCAAGAAGAGATTTTCCCATCCCTGCTAAACGAGGAAGGTAACTTCCCAGTTTACTTCCAGCAAGATGGAGCTCCACCTCATTATGGTCTTCACGTGCGTCGGTATTTGGATCAGCAGTTTCCGGATGCTTGGATTGGTCGGCGTGGTCCTGTGGAGTGGCCTCCCAGATCCCCAGATCTCACCCCCCTTGATTTCTATCTTTGGGGGCACTTGAAGGCCATGGTGTATCAGGAAAAGATACGAGACATAAATCATCTAAAGGAACGTATCACGAACGCCATTACAAGCATAACGTCAACTGTGCTAATGCGTGTTCATCAACAATGGGGAACACGTATTGAAATGTGTTTTCAAAACAATGGCAACCATGTAGAGCATATTATATAAATAAAAATGGTTGTCCATAAAAAAATGTTTATTTTTCCTATGTATGGAAACTTACGGCCCACCCTGTATATAAAATATAATGTATATAAAATATAATGTATATAAAATATATATTTTAACTTTTTCTTGCAGGCGAAGGAAGAATGGAAAGGATTGCAGTGTTAGTCAGTGGGAATGGTGAAGAGAAATTGCTGGGAATTCCTAAAGTCACTGCTGGCACGGGTACGGAGATGGCTCGTGTTTGCATTTCTCTCCTGCAAGAACATGATATGACCCAGAGAATTATTGGGCTGTCATTTGACACAACAGCATCCAATACCGGAATCCATGCTGGAGCTTGCACTAAAATTGAACAAGAACTTGGAAAAGAGCTTTTATATTTAGCCTGCAGACACCATATTTATGAGATTGTCCTATCTCAAGTCTTCCGGACTTCTATGGGCCATTCCTCTGAACCTGATATTCCAATCTTCAAAAGATTCAAAACTCAATGGGATTTTATGGATCATTCTCAAATCACAACTGCTGTTGATTCCCAAAGCTGCAGAATAATTGAAAGAGTTCAAGATTTAAAAAATCAAACAGTCTTAATCATGAAGGAGGCACTAAACTCTAAACAGCCAAGAGATGATTATAAAGAATTTTTTCAACTTGTTCTCTTGTTTTTTGGAGAAGAAAGCATTTCTAATACTCCCTTGAAGAGACCTGGAGCGTACCATCATGCAAGATGGATGGCAAAAGGAATTTATGCATTTAAGCTTTTTCTTCTCCAAAATCAATTTAAGATGACTAAAAAAGAACTTGATTCAATAACAGAAATTTGTTTATTTGTTGCATTGGTATACGCAAAAGCTTCTCAACCAGAGGAAGCCCCAAATGTTGATCTTAAATTTTTGCAAGATCTTGCAATAATGGAGGAAAATTCTTTGATATCAAGTGTTATCAAGCAAGCCCAAAATGCCATTAAACGACATCTGTGGTACCTCTCAGAAACACTTGTTGGATTAAGCTTCTTTGACAAAAGCATATCCTTGAAGAAAAGGAGCAAATGCGAAATAATATCAAAATGCCTCCAAGAAATAAGGGACTGAAACGTTTAAGCAAAGGTAACCCTAGCTTCTTTTAAAGAAAAAAGGATTTCTGATTTTGTTACTTCAAGGACTAAATCTCTCTTTGATGCTCTACATCTCAATTCTCTCTCCACTGAAAATTCTGCATCAACATGGGGAATAGATCCTGAGTACCAAAGAGGCTGTGCTAGAGTTCGTGCCCTTAGAGTGACAAATGACACAGCTGAGCGGGGTGTTGCATTGATTGAAAAATTTAATCAAGCAGTGACAACTAAAGAAGAGGACAAACAATACCTGCTCAAAACAGTTTTCAAGAATCGTAAAGAATTTCCAACAAAAAATAAAGCAGAACTTATGAAAATGAGGAAAAACTAATTTTTTCAGCATTAAAAGGAAAAGTGCAATTTTCTCGGGACCCCTAAAACTTGACGTAGAGGTTTCAAATTTTGTAATTTGATTAAGGTAAGCAAAAGGAATAACATTACTCATGTGGAACAAAGATTTTTAAACCTTCATTTTTTGGTCCACACTAATGTACATACATAACACCTCTTATATTTAGGGACAGAATATATTGACAATAATAATGTTTAATTTATAAAGTGCTTATCAGAGTATAAAATACTTTTCCTAATACTACATGTACACAAGTCTTTGAGAATGAATTAAGAGACAGTATTCTCATCCAGTGAATCCAAATTTTAGACACTAATAATATAATAATAAGAAAAAAGAATTTGAAATTTTTTTTATAACTATTAAGTAGATACACAAATCTTAGATAAAAATTTTAGAAATATTATAGACAATCTTAAATAGTATACATTCGATAGAATTTATTTTATCTTCTTTGAAAAGTTATTTAATTCTTGAAGCGGAAAAATGTATTGTATTCTTGTTCCTCCTCATAAACTTGCTTCAATACTCCCAAATATATTTTCTGTTGGAACGTGACAAACATCATCTTGTGCAGGAAAAACGTATGAGGGACATACGCCCGAAGGATGGAGAAATTTTATCAGAAAATCATCATATTCACAGTCAAAGGACTGGACTAATCTGAGCCATAGTTTATTTTCATACATACAACCCACAAAAGAGCCTGTTTCAATTTCGCATTGAGAGACAGTATTATGTTCTTGAACCGAAGCAGAAACTCTAACGAGCTCTCTTATTTTGACTGACTGTGCACTCTGAGAGAGTGGATAAACCTTCAAAGAATTCTTGGAAATTGGGACGAAGCGATGTAATTGTTGAGTACCTTTGATAGAAGTAATAGGTTCACTCAGATGTTTTTGCAAAGAAAGCTCTATATCTACAACTTTGTAGAAGCCTTTATCTGTTTTTGTCCGGGCTTCAATCCAGCTATAAAACAAATTCATAAATTTAGGTTGCGTGAAATAATCAAATATCAAATATTTTGTATATATGTATTCAAGTGCTGATGCTAATATTTAAGAACAGAAAACTACGAATTTGGCATTAAGAAACAAATGTCCTGAATGGAGTCTCTCTTGTTTTATTACCTGTTTTAATAGGGATTTCATCAAATAAAGGTAAAATATTGTCGCTGAGCAAATCTTTATTGAATTGCCTGTCTTGAACGACAAATTCTTCCAATGGTGGTGGGTTCGTGGAATCGCTACTGCTTTGCTCCGTAGATTCGTTAAGTATGTCTGGCGCAGGTTCCGGCTCTGGATGAACGTTGAACATGTTCTAATACAATTGGCTTCTTTTTAATTATGACATAGCAATTGCTGCATAGTAATTGATTTTCTTCCAAAATTCCATAGCTTGCAGCTGCCATGGCAGAGTTTACTTTTTTGATGTTACAGAAAATTCTTCTCGAGTGTTTTTTCATAGGATCGCAACAAAATTTTGTTTTTTGAGGCATTTTAAGGGTTAGGTAAATTTACGTATACTAGAAAATTAGGTATACTGTATACTGAAAATCTGGAAAGAAAGCAAAAAATTGCTAAAATTTGGAGCATTTTTTTTCATTTTTTTTTCATAATCGTCGATAAGCTGACTTTTTATTACTTATTATGGTGTACATACATCAAATAAACATTTTTTATTCCTGGTCTTTTTTTCGAAAAATTATATCTGCTGCCAAATTGAAAAAAAAGTGTTTTTTCCAAAAAATCATAATTTTATTTTTGTTACCCTAAAAACATGATACATATTTAGAAACTACAGTTAATTTTACATATTTTATCGTTTAAGACTTAGTACACTACCACAATTAGGAGCTGATATATTTGTTTGAAAATTATTGTTTTTTTTCATTTGACCAAAATTTGGTCAAGCCATAAAATTTGACCAACTTGACCAATTTTCAAAAAAATTCAGAAATTTGTAATTTGGACCTAAACCAACCCTCACACACCAAGTTTCATGAATTTTGAAGAGGTGACTGTGTACTTCATTTGTCTATTTCTCATAGAATTACCCTGGTGAAATACAAATGACAACACCACAATAACTAGGAATAAAGATTATGAACAAATCTTTATTCCTATTGTACTCTAGCCAAGGATTACAAGGATTATGAAGACATCATACCTTTAAAGGCTTTCCACACTTTCTTGGCTTCCAACAGGACATGTCTCTATTAATAATCATAAATAGTCTGGATGTTACGCTAGGGTTTTTTTTAAGGATACTAACTAAACTCCTGTGGGGAGAGAGAAACTTGAGAAGAACCAGATAGGACTTGAAAATTAGGGTGAGGTTTTTGTGAAAAACTCCACAACCCCCGAAAAGGGAATTTGAAAATGAAGGGGGCAGTTGTGAGAAACTTCACAACATCTATCAGTCAATTTGTCTCAACATGCAGAGAAATGTTTAGCACAGTCACAACTCCAAGTATGACTTTTTTCTAAAAATAAATAAATACTGTGGATACTTTTTGAACACACACACACACACAACACACACACACACACACACACACACACACACACAGTCATCCCTCATTTTGGTCAGCCCAGTTTGCATTTTTTTAAGTCAAGGATTTAGGAAACATTTTTGGTTTGCATCATTTAACCTCTCAAATTTGCGATGTTTTATATCACCCCAACCACCTGAATTTCTCTTGTGTGGCCAAAGCTTCCAGAATGTTCTCAGCATTTCTTGCTCACTGAGTATAAAAGTGTCTGGGACAGCATTCACTCAATATTCACTTGTCTCATGTCCAGTAAAGGTCTTGCTTGTTGCTCTCAGCTCACTGCATTCTTTTTTAAAGAAAAGAAGGATGACTGAAAAAAAAAAGAAGTTTGTCATCTTCTGAAAAGGAATACGAGAAGATGAGGAAGTCTATTCCTATCATATGTACTATTGAGTTTCTATATCCAAGAATGCATCCTTAATTAAGGCGCACCCTGCAAGAAGGGCATAACTCAACTGTCATATTGGCACATACGGTCAAACGCCCTTCTGGCAGGGCATGCCTCAGTTATTGCATTGTTTTCTATGGGAGATTTTTCATTTTGCATCATATAAATAGTCATCCCTCACAAAATGAGTGATTATATATATATATATATATATATCAGTGGTGACTCGTGACATTTTTGTTCAGGCATGCAATGTTATAGAATGGAAGAAAAACATCCGCCTAACCCTCTCGCCCAAACTTTGCATATTGTTTACATAGAACTTAGCAAGTTAAAGGTGTTTTACAAACTTTTGGGGACCTCTTTGAAGGAAAGTTCATTTAATGTTAGGCTTAAATATGCGAACAAAAAATTAGACATATTTATATATAGTAGTTACCGAATTGATCTAAAGAAAAAGATACAAATTTAAAATTTACCTTAAATAATTGTGAAGCATTATTTGAATTGAAATTCTGCTCTCCTAGTTTTCCTGCAAAATTCTTTGATGACCAAATTGTAAAAGTACTCTCGATTCTCCATAAGCTTCTTGAGGAAATTTTTTTCAATTGAAATTAAGGCAAGATTAGATAGCCTTTCTTCACTTTGGGAACTCCGTAAATAACTTTTAATTCTTTTAAGCGCAGAAAATGATCACTCAACACTTGCTGTCGATATTGGTATAGTTAGAATCAAATTTGGCAATTTATATATTTCCTTAAGACCTTTGTGCATTTCGCTTTCCAGTAGATATTTTAGGAGCTCAGCAACATTCTTTTTGGCAAAAGATTTGTGCGAATATAAAATACACAATTCAGAAAGGAGACGAGGAAACTCAAAAAATGAATTGTAGCTTCTTTTCAAAGATTCAAAAGCTCTCTCTGGGAAAGTAACATCATAGAACTCAAATTTTTTGCAATCTAAAAGCTCAATGAATTCCAATTTTTCCATTGAACTGAAACGCTCTTTCATTTGAAGAAGTATATTAATTATCGAATATTTCATGAAATAGTTGACTATACTTCTCTTGTGGAGAAAGACTCTGTTTCCTTTTACATACAGGTTCACCACATCTTTCTGTTATCAAGTCCCACATATCTGCAAATTTTGTATCCCTTATTTGTTTGATTTTTTTCATAGTGCTTTCAACGGTGATTGAGCTATACACAATATCCATAGATTTTGTTTGCAGCACATTAAATAGATATTCAGTAAAAGGAAAAATTGAAGAAAATACTTCTAATAAAAAATTAAAATCGAAAGTATCGATACCAGCAAGCAATCCGCATGCACTATTTTTTGTTTTTTCATCAAATTTCTTTGGGTTTTCAAGAATGCTTTTTAAAAGATCTATTATATATTCTTTTTTTCCTAACTCTTTCAACTAGACGAGATGAATAGTTCCACCGCGTTCGAGCCAGTTTAGGGAAACGCTTTCCAACAACTTTGTCAAGCATTGAAGTTCGCTTAGTTGAACTGCTGAAAAATGATGACAAACTTTCTAATACTGAAAAAAAATTATTACATTCGGAAATTTCAGCGACAGCTTGGGATAAAACAAGGTTAAGTTTATGGGCGTAGCAGTGAAGAAAAATAGCCTCTGGTACAGTTTCTCTAATCTTTGTTTGTACTCCATTAAGATCGCTCCCCATAACAGCAGCACCGTCGTAGGTTTGAGCAACTAATTTTTTCAAATAGCCCAGTTCACCTAGTTGCCTTATAGATAAATCAGAAATCGCTCCTACACTTCTATCATTGCTGACATCATTGAATTTTATAAATCGTTCACAAATCTCCATGTTTATTAACATAACGAACAACAGTAGAGAGTTGAGAAAAACAGCTGACATCAGATGTTTCATCTAATAAAATCGCCACATACATGCAGTCGATAAGCTCACGTTTTATTTGTTCTAACATAACTGCACTAATAGATTGAATTATGTCATTCTGAATAGCAGATGATGTTCCCTTAAAAACAGTCGCAGTTTTTAAATGGTTTTGAAGCTTTTCATCAAATTCTCCCATACAAAATACCAATTCAATATAGTTACCCCTATTATCAGCGTTTTCTTCTTCATTGTGACCGCGAAATGCTAATTCTTGCATACCTAAAAAACATGTTATCCTAATCAAACGTTTCAAAATTTCTCGATTCTTATTAACTTCTTCGTTATGTCTGGAAATGGCAACTGATTTCTGCTTGTTGAGTATTAAATCAATTCTTTCTGACTTTCCAAATGTTTTAAGATCAACAAATGCATTTATGTGAGCAAGAGATTTTTCATGGCGAGAAATTGCAGTATGTAAATTGTTTAAATCGTCGTATCCACGACTAACAGAATTCCACACAGTTATCTCTTGAAAATAGGAAACACGACCAACAGTACAATTTGTTGTTTGAAATATTTCCACATAACCAGGGAACATCATCATACAGCTTAGGATTAAATTTCCTAGTGAAGCCTTTATTTTCTTTGCTTAAATTCAAATGTGGCATCAGTCTGCCATTATTCAATATGCGCTTTTTCTCATCAAAAGAGAGTGAGTAAAATCTTCGTCTTCAATTGATTAAACACATCATCAGTCATTATGGGCACTACAATGCTATAATTTATTTAACTGATTATCCAAAATAATTAAAGCACAAAAGGGAACACCGAACACAAGTGGATGCTTGCGTCGGTGGTACTGGAAAGAAGCCTTGTCAGAATTGCCAGATGTTACTTTTCGGTGAATGCAACTATAAAACTGAATGCATGCCGTATTATTTTCATTAATTAAAAAAAATCAGAACAAAGCTTTTTAATTATTTTTAGTAAAAATATTAAGTAAATTTTCTAAGCATATTTTAAAACATATTGCCTTTTGAATTTAGCTATGAGGCTCAAAAAAAAATCTTATGGATAGTGAGAAGTCTCCTTAAAAAATTGCCCAAGGCAAGGCGGTGTAAACAAAATCATGTCTTATTTCACTAGACAATTAAGAACATTTTTCTGTACCCAGACTGAATTAGTGAATGCTTTAGCTACAAGTATTTCGATCTGTGTACAGAAAAATATTCTTAATTGTCTAATGAAATAAGAGATAATTTTGTTTACACCGCCCAATAGCCAGTATATGCGTGATTGAAGCATTAGACTATTTTTAGTTTGTGAAAATTATTTTTGTCAATTATAATCCTTACTTAGATCTGAAAAGAGAACATATTTAACACATGCATTGCATGCGTTGCATTCATTAAGAAATCGCCACTGATATATATATATATATATATATATATACAGGGTGGGCCGTAAGTTTCCATACATAGGAAAAATAAACATTTTGTTATGGACAACCATTTTTATTTATATAATATGCTCTACATGGTTGCCATTGTTTTGAAAACACATTTCAATACGTGTTCCCCACTGTTGATGAACACGCATTAGCACAGTTGACGTTATGCTTGTAATGGCGTTGGTGATACGTTCCTTTAGATGATTTATGTCTCGTATCTTTTCCTGATACACCATGGCCTTCAAGTGCCCCCAAAGATAGAAATCAAGGGGGGTGAGATCTGGGGATCTGGGAGGCCACTCCACAGGACCACGCCGACCAATCCAAGCATCCGGAAACTGCTGATCCAAATACCGACGCATGTGAAGACCATAATGAGGTGGAGCTCCATCTTGCTGGAAGTAAACTGGGAAGTTACCTTCCTCGTTTAGCAGGGATGGGAAAATCTCTTCTTGCAACATGTTAAGATACCTTTCGGCATTAAGATTTCCACTGACAAAAATTGGTCCAATAATTCTGTCACCCCATATCCCGGCCCACACCATCACTTTACCGGCACCTTGCATCTTCGTCGGACTCAGCCAGTTAGGGTTAGCATTACTCCAATAACGTATGTTTTGCCGATTAACCTCTCCATTGACGTAAAAATTTGCTTCATCAGTAAACAAGATCTTACGTCAAACGCATATTCTTAGGGTATCTGAAACATAAAAACAAACGTTTAATTTTTCCTATGTATGGAAACTTACGGCCCACCCTGTATATATATACACACATTATAACTGCAAACACGCAGTATAATTAACGTAAAGAACGACGCTTTGTATAGGAGAATATTCCGCGCAAGATGAGAGTGAAAGAACGAAACATCCCATAAGTAATGTCATTTTTTAGATCGGAATTTGAAGGACAAAAAAAAACTCGACTGAAACTTTTTAATCTAGTATATATTTTCTATCGGAATCAATGACACTCTGCCAACATCCTACAAGCTTTTCAATGCCATGTTTATAAAATTCAAGCAGTTTTGAGGCAAAAAACGTACAAAGACTGGTGTGCAGGTCATCTAAAGAAGTGTACTGTTTCTCGTCAAGATAGTTTTGCAGACTCCTGAAGAGATGATAATCTGAAGGTGCAAGGTCTGGAGAATGTGGAAGTTTTTCCCACCCAAGCTCCTCAATTTTTGCAGAAGTGATCCAAGTGGTATGAGGATGTGCGTTGTCATGGTGGAACATGATTCCTTTCTGATTAACCAAAGAAGGTCTCTCTTCTTTTAGTGCAGTGTTCAATCAATCCAGTTGTTGACAGTAGACTTTAGCGATGATTGTTTGGTTGTGTGGTAAGGTTTCAAAGTGTATTACACCACCTTTATCCCACCAAACACTAAGCAACACCTTCTGAGGGTGAAGATTTGCTTTTGGCTCTGGTGTCGCTGGTTCTCCAGCACAAACCCACTGTCGACGGCGCTTAATATTCTGGTACAGTATCCACTTTTCATCACCAGTCACTAAATGGTGCAAAAATGGATCTTGGAGTTCACGGGAATGAGGAGCTGCTAATGTTTACCCGCACCCTCAGATTGTCGACTGACAATTCATGTGGCACCCATTTTCCTAACTTAGGCAATTTCCTGAGTTGTTGCAAATGTCGATGGATGGTGGATGAGGATGAATGGAGTTTCTGGGCCAATTCTCTGACAGTTGCTGAACAATCTTCTTCAAGTGCGGCTAACAGCAGGTCATCATCAAACTCAGCAGGGTGTCCAGAGCATGCTGCATCTGTCAAACAGCAGTCACCATTCCTAAACTTTTGAAACCATCTTTGACATTTCCTCACATGCAGAATATCATTGCCATAAACATCCTGAATGTTTCGCGTTGCTTCAGTAGCACTATTCCCTTTTTTGAACTCGTAAAGCATTATATGCCTGATATGCTCTTCTGATACTGCCATGTTTATGAGGGGTTCACATAAAGCAAAACACACTTCTTCATTGGTCAAGGTCTGTAAAGTATGTAGCAAAACAGGATAGATCTCCTCTTAGATATAACCTTTGGAAAATTTATGCTTAAACTGAGTAGGACTAGTTTAAACTTAATCTATCATAAAAAACGACATTACTTATGGGATGACCTGATATATCACTAAGAAATTACAACTACTTAAATATGGAAGAAGTGAGGAACTAAAATTAATAGAATACTGTACTATGTCCCAAATGGAGAGCAAATTCAGATAAACTGAAGCAAAAGAGTTAGGAGTTATAATGGCTGATGCACAATTTGAAATGCAAGATAAGAGCTTAGCACTGAACAAAACAAAAAAGGAATAATTGGACAGATATTGAGAACCTTTAAAAGAGGGACAAGAATATAACAGTTAGGTGCTCGGATAAGTTGCCATATATTTTGTGGAATACCCAAAGCCAAGTGTGGTCAGGATATCATCTGTTAGAACAGTTTAATTATTAAATTCATAATTTTGTAGTAGTAAATTTATAGATATTAAATAGCCCAAGGTTTATGATGTATGTTAAATCTCTTAAATTTTGCAGCATATTTTTTATGGATCCATGACATCATTTTGAAACATTTTTAAAGTTTACAAAATGGCTCTAAGGAAAGTTAAAGGAAATTTAGAACGGATGTTTGATAAGAATTTAACTGATCTTGTACGGGGCATCAGAAATAATAAGGATATTGAGGTATAACATATTTAACTTGTTTTATTGAACTTGTATGTAAAAGCTAGACATCTATTCCACTGAAAGGGTATGCCTAACTTAAAAATTGTATATACATTACCACTATAGGTGTATATAGATTGATCAGCTGTCTGTATTTGTCATCAATGAATAAGTGTCATTTAAGGAAAATGAACAAAAGGTATAGCTACACTTTCAGAAAAAATTCTTTTAAAACAAGACTTCTGAAAAGAACACAAAATTACTTGGTAATATTGATTTTCTATGGATTGTTTATTCTATTTTGTGATGGTAAAATGTTAAAAACAACTTTCAATGCTGAGTAATTTAGTTTTTTGCTTTAAGAGAAATTTGTTTATAGCAACCTTTTTTCTGAAACTGTAGCTACCACTAACTTCTTTAACGTAGCTAATTATCCTGAAGAGAATAATAGACATTCTGTAGAACATTAGTACATCTTTTGTTTTATCCTAAATTGTTACAAGTTTTAGTAAAGATGTATTGTCATGACATGATTTACTTGCATTTATTATGGTACCTACTATCTTGTGGGTCCATTACTTACCTCATGTTAATATTTCATAATATCCCAAGTTGTCTCATACATTGTAATAAGCTAATTGTGATGGTCACTTGTAACATTCATTAATTTTTCTTTTTAAACAGATGAAATACATCACTCAATGCATGGAAGAAATTAAAGCAGAATTGAGACAGGATAACATTGCTGTGAAAGCAAATGCGGTTGCCAAGTTAACTTATGTAAGTTGTGTGTGTGTTTTTAAATAGAATAGAAGAATAAAGTTGTATACACTGTGTTCACACTTATTAAGCAGATTACATTTTCTCCAATATTTTCAAAAGTTTTTACCCAATTTCAATGAAATTTATAGCAAATAATCACTATACAGTATATAGCAGCATTGATGGTGTTCATTTTGATAAAATATTTTGATATTCAATAAAATGAGAGAATTATTTTAATTGTGTAAAATATTGTGTTCTGAATTATTAAGCAAGTATTCTATTTATGGATCTAAATGGTGAAAATGGGTAAGAAGAAGGATTTAACATTAACTGAGAAAAGAAAAAATAGTCAAGTTATTCGCTGAAAATATAAAATCTATTGAAATTGCGAAGCAGTTTGGCAGAGCTTAATGAACTGTAAATAAGTTTGTAGCGGAGGGTACCAAACTGAGGCAGCGAAGTGATAAAGGAGTTATAAGAAAAGTGACAAGGTGGCAGATATCTGTAATCAAGCGCAAATTGCAAAGCATCCATTGTCCTTAAGTAAAGATGTTTTTGAGCAGGCTGGCATACATAATGTACCAAGAACATCTTGATGTGGAATCCTCCAAACAATTGGCAAGACGTTAAACCTACGATTCAGTCACCATTAACACCCAGGTACAAGAAGCAACGTGTTAAATGGACGCATCAGTACGTGAAAACAGATTTTAATATTGTATTGTTCACCGATGAATGAAAAGCAACCCTTGAGGGACTTGATGTTTGGTCAAGAAGATGGATTGCTGAGAGCCAATTTCTACCATTGAGATTGATGCCAACAAGGTGGAGGTAGTGTCATGTTTTGGGCAGGATTGATAGGCAATGAAGTAGCTGTCCCATACAGAGTGCCTGATGGTGTAAAAATGAATGCCCAGTCTTACACAAACTTTCTAAAAGAAAACCTCATTCCATGGTAGAGATTGACCCTTAGCAATCCATCTTCTTGACCAACCATCAGATCCCTTAAGGGTTGCTCTTCATTCATTGGTTAACAATACAGTATTAAAATCTGTTTTCACATACTGACACCCATTCAACATGCTGCTTCTTGTACCTGGATGTTAATGGTGACTGAATCGTAGGTTTACACGTCTTGCCAATTGTTTGGAGGATTCCACAGCAAGATGTTCTTGGTACATTATGTATGCCAGCCTGCTCAAAAACCTCTTTACTTAAGGACAATGGATGCTTTGCAGTTTGCGCTTGATTACAGATATCTGCTGCCTTGTCACTTTTCTTATAGCTCCTTTATCACTTTGCTGCCTCAGTTTGGTACCCTCTGCTACAAACTTGTTTACAGTTCGATAAGCTCTGCCAAACTGCTTCGCAATTTCAATAGATTTTATATTTTCAGCGAGTAACAACTATTTTTCTTCTCAGTTAGTGTTAAATCCTTCTTCTTACCCATTTTCACCATTTAGATCCGTAAATAGAATACTTGCTTAATAATTTGGAATGCAATATTTTACATTTTTCATTAAAATGAGATAATTATTTTAATTATCAAAATATTTTATCGAAATGAATACCATCAATGCTGCTATATATAGTGATTATTTGCTACAAATTTCATTGAAATCGGGGAAAAACTTTTGAAAATATTGGAGAAAGTGTAATCTGCTTAATAAGTGTAAACGCAGTGTAGTGACTTCATCTGGAAAAGGACTACATCATGGTCAGTGTTGTAACATGACTTCCAATCAGTGAGTGAAGTTAAGTGATATTGGATCTAAAGAGTAGTTGGATGGGAGACTGTCCTTTGCATCCAGATTATGTAGGGACCCATGGTTCAGATACTATGTAGGTCCCCTCTGTCATATGACAGGAGGATGTTAAACAACCCCATCATTAAATGCTTTTTTCATTTGGAAAAATAGTACCTACTTTTAACCTATATTGCTTCACTTTTAGGTCATGCTTACCACAGGTGAAGGCTTATAGTTGAGCAAGTAGGTCCCACTTGTAAAGCAACATATGGATTGTCTGTAGTAATTGATTCTATATTTAGGGGAACTATTTGGGTAATTATGTTTACCATTTTGATTTTTAGCAGAAGTTCATTTTGGTGGTCTCAGTGTCATACTCTGGATGGTGAGGTTCTTTGTTCACTCCCAGCTGCTGGTACTTGGGTTGGGTTGGGCCAGCCATTCACTTTGTTAATGCTCAGATGAACTTTAGGTCACACTCAGTCCCTTGCTGTGAGGAAATAAGTTCCAGATGTTGCCTTCTTTTTTATTTTAATATTAAAAAGGAATAACTTCAGTTAGGTCTGGGAAATAAATTTTCAGATTTAAAACAACCCTTACAATGCAGTTACATAATATGGTAAATGTACCTGGTATAGCTATAATTAGGTATCACGTAAAGAATATGGTATTAAGACCAAAAGTAATGGACCTGTTAACATATACAGTAGGCTATTGTGGAAAATAGGGATGTCAAAACTTTACTAGATATGCTTTAATTTATCATTACAAGATGTATTTCATTTAGCCCGCAACAGGCCCACTAAAAATATGTTCAAGTAATAAAAAAATGTTTAAGGTGGGTTTTAGGACTTGGCTAGCCTATTGTCATATAGACCTATAGCATGAATTAGAATAGTTACATGTCACAGTTAAGAATTATTGAAGGAAAATAGGATTTTAATGATTATTTTTGTATCAATTTTGCAAGTACAAAATAATAAGTTATGTTAGCACCTAGTTTTGGATTTCATTACGAGTGTATAAGAAATTCTTGCCACTATATTTAATCATTTACTCCTAAAATGAAACTAAATGAATCTTAGTAAAATGAAATTTTATCACTAAAATGCTAAAAGTTTTCCAAATTTTCCAGATTAAGGTTTTTTCCAAGTTTTGTGATGATTGGCTAACTATGTAATAAAACAAATAAAGCCAAAGAACAAGCAAAAGATTGCATTTTTTTTTTTTTTTTTTTTTCGTAAATTGGGAGAACTATAACATATAATTCAGTGTGCTAAGTATCCCCCCCCCAAACCCCCAAGACACCCCAAAAGTTGTTAAATTAAATAATAATAATCTGCCAAAAAATATTAAATAAATGCATAAACTCTTCTGTAAAAAAAAAAAAAGAAAAAAAAAGTAAAGTAGAAATTAGTAATATGTAATAAATAAAAAACTTACCCATTAGGGTCTCTTGGAGCTGGCTTTTTAACCACCAGTGCCTTAGCTCTGTCATCACATTTTTTTATATTTTAAATTTTTTTTATTTATAAAAAAAATTGAATATTTTTGGACTGCATTAATCTGAAACCACGCAAATGGGGGGGGTTACTGTACACATATAAAGATGTCTTTTCAGTAGTTTCTACTGGAAAGTATACAGAGGGTTGACAAAAGTAAATAGACATCATGATTGTCCTCAAGAACAAATGGCAAAGCTCATCAGTGGAATGCCAGAACATGTTGACTCAACATAATGCAAAGGGGAAAGCTACCCAATTCTAATTATATGGATTCAATAAATCTATTATTTACCAACTTTTATTATAAAGTCACAAACTACGGAAAAACCAAAGGTGTGTATTTACTTTTGTCAACTCTCTCTATAGTGTATTTTTGATAGGCTGAGGTAATGGATTCATGAGTTCAATTAATAAATAGAGCAGGGTGGGTTTACAAGTAGTAACTGTTTATCAAATTTAGTAGTGAAGCGTGAGACTGAGACATTGAATGGATACCGTACAAGTTAGGTGTTTATATTGCATAGTCCCTCACAGTGACTCTACTTCACTCATTAAGTTTGCTCTTTCAAGTTCAGTGCACAATACTGAAACCTAACTGGCATCCTTCTCTGTGTGTTGACAGTTACAGTCCAGATGCTAAGGATTTTACCATAAGTTTAAATCAGGGCATTGTTAGGCACATGGGACAGGACATCAGCCAGATTATATTTGGATGGAATAGTATACATAAATGAATGAAATTTGCATGACTAGCGGAGCAATAAAATCAAAGATAAACTAAACTTTGAGATTGTGTAAGGGGACCAACCTGCATGCTTTTAGTGTGTAAATTGCGGGTAAATTGTTACTTAACAGTAATGCAGTGAAATACATAATAGAGGCTATATATGAAGGTACAAACTTGGTAATAAGAATGGGTAATTGAACTGTAATTTTTTAGAACTAGTTTTGCCTAACTGGGATGAGTTGGCTTCGATGCCTGGACCATCGTTTACAAATTTACCTAAATAAGAGTTTTACAGTGGATTAGGCAGTTAAGTTATAAAACATGTATGTCATGCAAATATGTCAATTTTACAGTGGTCATAAAACTGGTCATAAAAACTGGTACAAAGGTTTTTGCCAATGGCAATAGTTACAAGCAAATGTTTTGTATATATGCTGTGATCATTTTGCACTTCAGTTTTTAGGCCCAATGACCTGGATAAGGCTACAATTCCACCTAATAAATTATTAACACCCAAATAAGTAATACACTTAATAGCAACTATAATACACATAATTTAAATGCAAGGAAAAATTTATGTAAAATTTAAAAAATGGGGTCCATTGGGCGTATTGGGAGAATATTGTACAAAAGGGGTGACACAGGGATGGCAAAACTGTGGATAAAACACACCAAGTCATACACTGCATTATGTAGGGAGACCCTAAAAGATTAATGGAGTGTAATGTTTGCTGGTACACACTGATACTGAAATAATTGGAAGATTGCACATTAAAGTTGTGGTAAAAACCATTTAGCTCTCTTGCATGACTGAAGCCTACATGAAGAGATCTTCAACATTGGATTAAGTTTTGTGTGGCATACACATCCTTTTGCAGTATTTTCACTTCTTGGTTCTTCCATCACATTCTCATTTCCTTTTATTTTTAACTTGTGTTTTGGATAGTTCTTACCTGTAGAGGCCAATTAATTGAAAACAGGAAGTATTCCTTTGTAGAAATATCCTACTCAATTATTATTAATTGTTTTTAGCTCCAAATGCTTGGGTATGACATCAGTTGGGCAGGATTCAACATCATTGAAGTAATGAGTTCTTCAAAATTTACCTACAAACGTATTGGATATTTGGCTGCCTCTCAGTGTTTTCATCAAGATACTGAAGTGAGTAGCTTAACAATTAATGTATTAATAGTTTTCTGCCCTATATTCTGAATTTAGATCGATTTGAAGTATTTGGTAATTAAATTTTCAGGTTTTCAAAGACTTTTTCTTCTTTAAAAGGTTTTGATGCTTACAACAAATATGATAAGAAAAGATTTGAATAGCCAAAATATGTATGATGCTGGTACAGCATTAACAGGCTTGTCTTGTTTCATAAGTGGTGATCTTGCTAGAGATCTGGCAAATGATGTTATGACACTGGTAAGTTGTAGTAGTTCCAACACCATACCATGTCTTTTCATAACCTGACTGCTTTATCTCTGCTGCATCTATATCCAGTAGTCCTGCATAGTGGATCTTTTGTTGATCAGTCATCATTTTGTCACCATTTTGGAGTTAAGTCCAACCTTTTAAAAATATTTAGAAATTCTAAAAGTTCTTTGGTAATTCTTCTTTTAAATTAGACAAATGGAGTTTGAAACTTTTTAATTAATAAAGTTTGACTGAATCATTAAGATTATTAATTATTGGACTGAATTTGTCATCATAGTTGACATTTTTGATCATTGTTTAGTTTAATATGAACCATTTTGTTTTTCAGCTTTCTTCCACAAAGCCTTACCTACGTAAGAAAGCAGTTTTGTTGATGTATAAAGTATTTTTAAAGTATCCTGAAGCTTTAAGACCAGCCTTCCCACGTCTTAAGGAGAAGTTAGAAGACCCGGATCCAGGTGTTCAGTCAGCTGCAGTGAATGTCATATGTGAACTGGCCAGAAAGAACCCCAAAAATTACTTAAGTTTGGCCCCCGTTTTCTTTAAGCTCATGACTTCTTCCACCAATAACTGGATGTTAATAAAAATAATTAAATTGGTAAATATTTTACTTTTCTTCATTTATTTTGTTGGTTTCTTTTTCATGAAGAATCATCCAAAGAAAGAGTATAGTAGTTTATTTAAATTATTCATGACATTTGATTCTGGGTTCAATAAAACAAGACAGCTGAAAGATCTTCCAAATTCACCTTGTTCAGTACTGTAGTTATTTAAAAAAAAAGTTGGAGAAAATTTAGTGATAAAATAACCAAAAATGAATAAAGTTGCATTGAGTTTTTTGCTAGTCTTTTCATTGAATGTCTTTAAAATATTTGTGAATGATTAATTTTTCCTTGTATTTGTAATTTGCAGTGTGTTTGCTCTTACATATACTCGTAGTAGAGGAATTGGTACAAAATTAGAAAATTTAATACATTTTGCTAAATAATTGTAAAAAAGTTGCTAGATTTTAATATTAGTCACAAAATGGTTTGGCATTTTTATGAAAATAATGATAATTGTTGAGCAAAAAAAGGATTTACAGTTTGGTGTGTTGACTGGGATTGAACCTAAACTTGGACAACGTTTGAGTGAACCTCTAATTGAAATCATTAGCAGGTACTCGCAGAACTGAAAAAAAAAAAAAAAATAATAATTCTAGCTTCAAAAGAGTTATGAGGCTAAGGACCCTTTATTTATAGCTTTTGTGATCTGGGATTAGAATGTACTGCAGTTCAGTCTCTGAGTCCTTGTAGATTAAATGTGAATTTTATTTAGTGAGTATTATTTAATTTATATAATGACATTAGTAAAAAGGAAAGAATTAAGTATAATGTGCAATTTTTAGCTGATCATAAAAATTTGTGCATTTTGTTTTAGGTTTGTATAGTGTCATTGTTGAGGGTAGAAAAATAGTGATTGTATGTAATGCTTCATACTTTACTGAGTGCTTTTAACATAAAAAATTGAAGGATAATTTTTACACATGATAGGCCTACATTGCTTTTAAGTAATCAGATATTAGCTACTATTGATTCAAGTTACTGTATAAAATGCTTGAAATTGCCTTTAGTATTGTGTCCGCACTTTATGCTGGACATTCAGCTTTCTCTCTAGAATTTGTATTGTAGTAACTTTTATTCAAGGAGCTCAATCCATTCATTGCAGTTTGGCGCACTTACTCCTTTAGAACCTCGCTTAGGGAAAAAACTTATTGAACCCTTGACCAATCTTATCCACAGGTAAAGCTTAATGTACTGCGATTTATTTCACTAGTGTTAAGTGTACCTTGTTTTTAGTCTGTGTATATATATATATATATATATATATATATATATTATATATATATATATAAAAAGTATAATAATAACCAGCTTATAGCCTGTGTATTATTATATATATATATATTAGGGTGTCACTTAAATGCAAAGTTTGAAATTTTCATGCTGACACCCCGCGAATCTATTCCATTGGTAAAAAAAACATGGTGACTGAAAAATCTTTTTATTGAATAACTATAAAAGGTCGCCCCCGCCTTCCAAAGTTTAATGCTTGCGCGGCGTCTCCATAATCGTTCATTAGATATCTATATATCTCTATATATGTGTGTGTGTGTGTGTATCTGTGTGTGTCTGAATATCTGAGAAATAAAGTGAACAATACTTAACGATTCACCGTTTCTCATTTCAGCTACGTGATTCTGGTGATGGAAACCCGGAAGTGTATATACCTATTAGGGGCAGCGGTTGATGAGGTGAAAGGGTGCAAGCTTCCTTCCTACAGGCAAGCATTCGGTTACTTCCTTTACCTTCACCATGAAAAGAAAATGACAATACGTGACGCGTTGAGGAAGTCACTTCGAGCAGTGATGTCCTTCTGGGAGAAAGCTCACATTCCAACGAGACTCGAGACACACTGCGTCAGCAAACTGGATAAAGTCTTCGAGGAGTGGAAAGGACTCAAAAAACACGCCTCAAGGACGAGCGATTCACACAAGACGAAAGAAAAAGAATTCATTGAACGCCTCGATCGTCTCTTTGACATCGCCCACGCTGATTGTGAGAAATTGGTCAAGTACCCAGAGGATTGGGAGTTCCTTCAGCAGCAGCGCCAGAAAGGACGTCCAGGTTCAATGGCAGGTTTGGACATGACCCATCAGCGCCAAGTCAAAGATTGTACTCGACGTCGGGAGGAAGAGGAGAAACGAAGAAAGCGATCAGCAGCTGAAATGGAGGCAGTATCCAACGAAGCGGTTTTGGAGTCCTCATCCTCCAGCTCAGATGATAGCGAAGAAAAAGGAGCATGTGGTGGTTCGTTAGCGTCTAAACAAAGAGCAACGAAGAACATCATGACATCGGAATTGGCGGCAGCGCTTGATCGCACGCAACTCTCGTCAAGAAAGGCCACATATCTGCTGTTTGAGGCAGCTTCCAGCTTAGGGCATGATGCTAGCGACTACAACATCAATCGTGGATCCATTCATCGTCAGCGTGAAAAATTCCGTACCCTTAAGGCTCGGCAACTGAAGAGCGAGTTCCAAGGCAATAGTCCGTTGACTGTTCACTGGGACGGAAAACTCATGCAAGATCTGACGTCACGAGAATATGTTGACCGCTTACCTATTCTTGTATCTGGCTCCGGGACAGAGCAGCTCCTCGGGGTGCCAAAACTTCTGTCAGGAACCGCGCTGGCACAAACAAATGCCATCATAGATTGCCTGAATGAATGGGGAGTGACCGATCATGTCAAATCTGTGTGTTTCGACACAACCGCGACAAACACAGGCCACCGTGGAGGAACTTGTGTTCTTCTGGAAGAAAAAGTTGGACGTGACCTGTTACACTGCGCGTGCAGACACCATGTACTGGAGTTGGTGCTACAGGCGGCATTCGCAGCATCGCTAGATTCAGTATCTACCGGTCCAGAAATTCTGCTTTTCAAGCGCTTCCATGATTATTGGACCCGCATTGACCAGCAACAGTTCCAAACTGCGGACAGAGATGCGTTCACCAAAGCAGCTATTTTTAAGCATAGAACGGAGCTCATTGAGTTTGCAAAATCACAAGCACTTCAAGTTCGTGATGACTATCAGGAATTCCTCGATCTTTCCGTCATCTTTCTTGGAGGAGTTCCATACAAGGGACTAAACTTCCGCGCCCCTGGTGCTATGCACCGGGCGAGATGGATGGCTAAGGGGCTCTATGCCATCAAGATCTGGCTCTTCCGAAGACAGTTTAAACTGACGAACACTGAGGAACGCGGAATTCGAGATATCTGCCTCTTTTCTGTTCTAGTTTACATGAAAGCGTGGGCAACAGCTCATCTGTCCATCGAAGCTCCGCTGAATGATTGGGAATTGATGAGGACGCTCCTTCGATACCCGCACAAGAAGATCTCTGATGGTACCACCAAGAAGCTGTCTGCGCACCTGTGGTACCATTCGGAGGAGGCAGTGGGTCTGGCGTTCTTTGATGAGAGGATATCGATGGAAGTGAAGTGCAGCATGGTTGCAGCGTTAGATCAAGAAGCCCCTCACATGCCGCCAAAACGACCTTTGGTTCTTGATACTATGTTCCTCAGTGACAGCAAAGGACTGGAGCAACTGATCACAAAGAACACCCGAGGATTCTTCTCAAAACTTCAGTTGCCAGATTGCTTTCTGCTCCACCATCCCAGTTCATGGACGTCAAACTCTGAATACGTGCAAGCTCGGGATGTGGTCTCCAAACTTGCAGTGGTGAACGACAGAGCAGAACGGGCCGTGGCTCTGGTGAAGGAGCTGAACGGAAAGTTGACAGTGAAAGAAGAACAGCTCCAGTTCCTCGTTAAGTTGTCACTGACCACAGAAAGCAACACCCAGCTCCGAACAAATCAGCATTAGTGAGGACGCGAAAGAACTAATCACTGATCAGCGTATGAGCACCAATTATTCTGCTACTGTATATGTATTTTATTTCTCAAAGTTTTGCTTTTGTTGCTTCTCCATTTTGTACCATTATTCGCCAAATTATGTCTTCTATTTTGATTATATAATAAACTGTTTGTATTCTTTGCGTTTTTAAGTGTCTTACTTTCGTTATTTCACCAAATTGCCTTGTTTTTTATTATCTG
The DNA here is from genome assembly GCA_023014485.1 of Bathynomus jamesi. Classification (NCBI taxonomy): domain Eukaryota; kingdom Metazoa; phylum Arthropoda; class Malacostraca; order Isopoda; family Cirolanidae; genus Bathynomus; species Bathynomus jamesi. The sequence goes on from JAJOZX010003031.1 coordinate 98,863, forward strand.
GTTCGGCCAAAGCTGTGAACACTGAACAGCTTGTTGACGTCAACAAATGGGTCTTGTTTTCAGTGACGAGGGCGACCTTTAAATGATGACCAATCAGGACCAAATTTCTCTTCCGTATGTTTTACACCAAATGGAACAATTTTAGGGGGTGTCATAGGAAAATATCCATCGTTTAATTTTCCCCCTATTACCTAGTGACACCCTAATATATATATATATATATACACGGTGAACCAAAAGTAGGTGGACAGTAGGTTGAATACGGTTTGTGTTATATTATATTATAACTATGGTGTTCATTATAACTATGGTGTTTGTGTTTTATTATATTAAATATATAACTAAATTTATTTAAATTTTATTTTGTATTATAGTATACACAAAAATTAAATATGTATTCTCAAAATAAACGTTATCATTTACTGTCCACCTACATTTGGTTCACCCTATATATATATATAATATATATATTATATATATATATATATATATATATATATATATATATATATGACCATTCTGAGCTCATTCCCATATATATATATATGTATAGAAACGACGTAAGTATAGAGGAGTGTTCTGCACACGAGGAAGAGAAATAACGAACAAATGAAAAATGAGGTGACTGCCCGGGAATCGAACCCAGGATCTTCCAATTGCTGGTCAGATATGCTACCACTACACCACGGGCCTCGATCAGTCAGAAGTTGCAATTCTCCTACATAGGGAGAAACCAATGCCTTGAGAGGGCACCCTCGCAAATCGTGAATATGTACATTTAACTGCAATGACCACGCAGTATATTAATGTATAGAAACGACGTAAGTATAGAGGAGTGTTCTGCACACGAGGAAGAGAAATAATGAACAAATTCACGATTTGCGAGGGTGCCCTCTCAAGGCATTGGTTTCTGCCCTATGTAGGAGAATTGCAACTTCTGACTAATCGAGGCCCGTGGTGTAGTGGTAGCATATCTGACTAGGGTGAGTCATACTATGCATTTTTTTTTAAATCAATGGAGAGGGGTGTTCAAATGACATTTTGGCGTATAGAACACAATTTTGAAGAAAATATTTAATTCTGATAACCCTAACCTACATCATTTTGCAGTTGATTATTATTAAATTATTGATTATTTTACTCTTGTAGTTACCCCAGAATATGTCTTCTCACGTTTTCTATCATGGCTGCTCACGTTATCTCTCATAGAGCATTGTTCTAACTAATTCATATAAACACATATAATGTAATTCATATAATAATAATAATATTTAAATACTCAAATAAAAAGGTGTGCCATTCCACTTAATTGTAATTATCATACAGTTTGGTATATGAAATATTTTGATGGTTTTCTGGAGCGCATAAGGCCATTTTCTGAGCCACCTTTCTCAGAGGCTAGAATGTAACGTTTCAGAACATTCTAAAACGTTGCCCTTGCTAGTGTAAGGTATGGCATAGGGCTGAGGCCAACTGCAGCGATAGCAACAGCAGCTCTGATTGACGCAGGAATCATCACAGAAGACAATACAAGTAAAGTGATTGATAAGAGCAAGGTCAAGAGAGCACAGGAGTAGTTGATGAGAGAGCTGGGGGAACAGTTCGAGAAGAAGTGCAGGGAGGAGGGGGGGATCTCTTGCATCCTCTTTGATGGGTGGATTGACCTGACCAATGTGATGATGGAAGCTGAGGGCAGTGACCAATCTTTTCCCACAAAGATCAAGGAAGAACACTATAGTGTTGTTAGTGAGCCTGGCAGCTACTATCTGTTCCACTTTACCCCAGAGAAAGCAACTAAAGAGGAGTCACATGCGGAGAAGATTGCTAAGGTCCTGTTTGCCTGGCTGAAAGAGAGGGGTTATGATAAGACCTTGTTGGCCATTGGAGGAGACTCAGCAAATGTCAACACTGGTGTGAAAGCTGGAGTAATGCGGAAGCTGGAGCTGCACCTGGGGAGAAAGCTGGTCTGGTTGGTGTGCAACCTGCACACTGTTGAACTTCCCCTGCGCCATCTCATTGTTGACCTTGATGGCCCTACTCTGTCAGACAAAAAATTATCCGGGCCAATAGGAAAGCTCCTTGATTCTGCTACAGACTTTGATATCAATCCAAACTTCACCCGAATCTCTGTTGGCCCTCCACTGATCAAGCTTCCTGACAAGGTCATTCAAGATCTCTCAACTGATCAATACTATGGCTATAAAATTGTCTGTGCGGTCAGGGATGGAGTATTTCCTGCAGGGCTGGCTCTGTTAGAGATAGGACCAGTAAACCACAGCCACTGGCTCACCACAGCGAACAGACTTCTCAGGCTCTGGGTGTCAGAGCACGGACTTAAAGGAAAGAACCTGAAGATTCTGCAATTCATTGTGGAATTCATCATTGGAGTGTATTACCCATGTTGGTTCAACGTGAAGGTCAAGCACTCCTGGATCGAAGGGCCTAGGCACATCCTCTTTCAGCTGGACTGCCTCAAGTCCCAGAGAAAGGAGGTGCTGGATATTGTGATGCCAACTGTGAGAAGATCTGCTTGGTATGCCCACAGTGAAGTCATCCTCGAAACACTACTCTGCTCTGAGGATCAGAAGGAGAGGATTGAAGGGGTGGAGAGAATCCTGGCCATCAGGGGAGAGGGGGACCCAGACACTCAGCTGGGGGACTCCTCTGTTAGGAGCAGAAGGACACCTGACATCAATTGTGATGCTTCCAGCATTGGTGACTTGATCAGCTGGTCAGAAGGTGTGTCAGAGCCACCTCTCACCTGCTCTCTAAGCACCTCAGAGGTGAAAAACTTCATCAACACCCCCATGGAGGTGCGCAACTGGCCTTGCCACACACAAAGCATTGAGAGGGTTGTTAAAATGGTGACTGAGGCTTCTGCTAAGTACTTCTCACAGGAAAAGAGGGATGGAGGGATCAGGGCTCAGGAGACCAGCAGGAAGCTGATGTCCAAGTCTAAGTCAAAGCAGGATTTGTGCAACCTGGCAAAGTTCAAGATGTCGGGAGAATGATCTTTGTAATTATATCCAGTGATATACATGCAGTTCCCTATTAATAAATATATGTAAAGTTGATTTGGTCTTGTCAATATAAATGATTTACCTTATATCTTTTAATATATTATAAAGGGGTTCAAAAGGGTAAAATTGGCAATTTAGAAATACAAAATGATGTAGGTTAGAGTTATCCTATCCAAAAAATAAGCTCATTTGAATTCCCCATGTAAAAACACATAATTTAGACACCCTTGATGGTAGGATTTCCTTCAGATTCATGTTGTCACCTGAGTACGACCTGCCCTAATATCTGACCGGCAATCGGAAGATCCTGGGTTCAATTCCTGGGCGGTCACCTCATTTTTCATTTGTTCGTTATTTCTCTTCCTCATGTGCAGAACACTCCTCTATACTTATGTCGTTTCTATACATTAATATACTGCATGGTCATTGCAGTTAAATGTACATATTCACGATTTGCGAGGGTGCCCTCTCAAGGCATTGGTTTCTGCCCTATGTAGGAGAATTGCGACTTCTGACTGATCGAGGCCCGTGGTGTAGTGGTAGCATATCTGACCAGCAATCGGAAGATCCTGGGTTCGATTCCCGGGTGGTCACCTCATTTTTCATTTGTTCGTTATTTCTCTTCCTCGTGTGCAGAACACTCCTCTATACTTACGTCGTTTCTATACATTAATATACTGCGTGGTCATTGCAGTTAAATGTGTGTGTATATATATATATATATATATATATATATATATATATATAATATATATATGGGAATGAACTCAGAATGGTCATACACAAGAAGTATGAAGAAAAAAGATGTGCCATTTCATTGTGGGTCAATTGTTAAAACTTTTAGAATGGGTATCATGGTGGATGGTAGTGATTACATTGAAATGTTGGTACAACTTGTATTTCACAGTTCTTGTTGGTATTTTACTAAGAAAAATAAAGATGGATTATCATTTTATAGGTAAAAGTGCATATGTGCATGATTCAGTCATTTTTAAATCTAACATTTACTTTAACAAATAATATTTTATACATCAGAATATTTATTAAGGATGTGTTGCATTTTTTAATTTTGTGAAATCTTTGCAGTACGTCTGCCATGTCACTCCTCTATGAATGTATCAACACTGTGATTGCTGGTGAGTTCAGTATATAAAAGCTACGAACAGCTTAGGCTACGTCATGGCTATTGTCGTAACACCACTTCTCATTGATCAGCGAAGTTGAGCGACATTGGGTCTGGATAGTAGGTGAATGAAGGACCATCCTCTGCATCCAGGTTATGTAGCGACCCATGGTTCGGATCCCGGGTGAAGCTGCAGGTTCCCTTCATCATATGACTTTAGTTGTTGCGAAGAAGGTTTAAACAACCCTATCAACCAATTTTTGGAAGTTAATCTGTGAAACCATTGATTTTGGCTCTTTCCTTAAACCTTTCAGAAATGATTGTGTGTGTGTGGGGTGGGGGGACAGGGACACGCATGTTTGAAAGTAATTTTGTGTTTTGGAGCTTGATTTAAAAAAAAAAGAAATGAATAATTTCAGTTTTGTGGGACAAGAATTAATTTAATTTTAACTATATTTAGAACTGTATTTGTTTCTTTGAATAGCTGTTCATCAATTCTTAAGATGAAAAGAAATAATGTAGTTTTTGCTGCAACAAAATTGGCTTGCTCCTAAAAGTTCTTTCAATTTTCTTTCAGTTCTCATATCAATTTCATCTGGAATGCCAAATCATACTGCTTCCATACAAGTAAGTATCTGACATTTTGCCATTTTACTTAATCTGTAAAGAAAAGGAATAGTGAGTAGGCCTATTCTAGAAACCTCGTGTTATGCTTTGTATGATTAGTTGGGGACTACTGGAGTGCTGCCTTAATGCTGTTATGATGATCACTTTCCTGTTTACCCAACAAACAAAATGCTTCTCCAAAAGAGCTCAAAATATGGAACTTAAAGGCCATCTTGGAGTCCAAATGAATAATAATAATAATAATAATAAGAATGGATCAAAGAATAAAAAATTGTACTTTGTTGAACCAGTATATAACTGACCATCTTCAAAGCAACACCTCAACACGTGCTAGTAAGATGAAGATGGAGAAAATTGAAATTGTTTATAAAGTAACGCGAGTGAAGAGACTAATCCTATTTGAACTGGTGGACAGTTTCAGTACCTTAAAACCTTGCTATCGAATATACAGTTGTTATAAAGTACATGTAATAAATATTACTTGTCCATGTTCACTCGCATTAATATAATTCATATCTGATTTGTCTCTTCACTCATGTTACTTTATACACACCTGGTATCATAGGCCTGTTAATCATAAAATGCATAGCTAACACTTGAAGGCTAGACGCATGAGACAGCATAAAAGCAGTACCATACTCTGAACCAAGTAAGAAACTTAATACTATCCATCATCTTTAATCCATTAAGGGAAAATGAAAAAGTTCATATCCATTACATTAGCTGCTATGAACTTTGTTACAAATGTTTTAACATTTAGCTGATCTGTTTTATAAGATACATATTTATGTTGACCAAAGAGTGGTCGTTAATGCAAAGCATCTAACTGGAAAAGTGTAACTAGTGGCGTGGCTCAGGGATCAGTTCTTTTTATTATTTATATCAATGACATTGACTTGGGAATTAAGAGAATAATTTTAAAATTTGCGAATCATGCCAAACCAGGGGGACAAACAAAATCAGTGGCAGAACGTGTGTAGATTCAAGATATTAATAAATTACTCGAGTGGGCAGAAATTTGGCAAATGAACTTTAATATAGATAAATGTAAAACGTTGCATATCAGTAGAAACAATGTTGAAGAAAAATATTTTATGCGCAAATGTTATGGAAGAGAGATTTAAGTATTGTTGCTGACACTTAAACCGAGTAAGCACTGTATTGAAGCTGTCCAAAAAGCAAACAAAATTTTAGCATTTATAGGTACGGTAAGTCATTTGGATTTAAGTCCGTGAAAACAGTGCTAACATTATATAATTCCATAGTACGCCCCCACCTGGAATACTGCATTCAGATCTGGTCCCTATATTTACGACATGACATAGAGAGAATGGAGAAAGTGCAGTGATGGGCTACTAAGATGATTCTCAGACTTAGAAACAAATTATATGCTGCCCATTTAGAAACATTAAATTTATTTTCACTTGTGAAAAGGTGTATTTGAGATTTAATCCAGGTGTTTAAAATTATTAAAGGTTTTGATAATGTCGACACTGAAAAATATTTTGTCTTCAGAAATGCAGGTAGAACTCATGGTAATGGCTTCAAATTAGTGGGCAAACATTTTTTCTTCAATCGTATAGTTAATTTGAGGAGTGGATTACCAGCCAGTGTAGTTCAAAGTAATTCGGTTGAATCCTTTAAAATGCTTATCTTGCCTTAAACCCCCAATTAGAAGCATTTGTTAGTGCATAGAAGTATTGTAGAATTTTCACTCTGATTCCCTCCTCTTTACTTTAAAATTTTCACCTTATTATCTTTGCTTTGCTTCAAAACTTTCACTCGTCTTTAAATTTTCTTACATCTTTTAACCTTCCTTCCTTAATCAGACAGCCTCATAGGGACCAGCCCATCTGCTGCTGTTTGGTGTATTTGTATTTCTTTGTAATTTGTAGAGGGGTGCACTGGATATTTGGCCGGATATTGTGAAATATCCAGTATCCAGCAGGATATGGGTCATATCTGGCTGGATATGCCGGATATAGGCCAAGACATTAGAAAATTAACACCTGTATGAAAATCTGCCATAATATGATGATAACACATTACAAATAATATTTTATATACAAAAAAAATGGAAAGCCCTCCAGGGCCCACCTCTAAACCAGTCCAGCAATACTTTTTATATTAAAGCAACACAATACTGATGACAAGAATAAATGAAACATCTGTCCATCTTTAACGATTATAGTCCTATTAATATAATTCACTGGTATGCATCAATTTTGCTGTCAAGGGTTTTGTAAGTGATTCTTATAGAGTTTTTCCTGCTGATTTTGAATCTGCAATCCGTTTTTCTCAATCAGCTCAGGTTACCTGGCTATGGCCTCATAAGTAAAATAGAATTTTTCATGATTTTGTCAAAGTGGAATTGGAACAGTAACATCTATCATCACTTGTTTCACTTGTATAATATCTTTTTTTACTTTTCAGGCATATAGATAAAATATTTCATAATGAATAGAGCGTGTAAAAATGATCCCAATAGATTCTGCTACATATGTGGGATGGTTACCATGCCAAATAACCAGTCCCAAATCACTAAATTTGTGAAGACAATGTATAGAGCATACTTTGGAATTAAGCTAGGGGACCAGGACAAAAATTTCGCGCCTCATATGTGCTGCAAGACATGCATTGAAAATTTGAGAAGATGGAGCAAAGGCAGAGCGAAATCTTTGCCTTTTGGAATTCCCATGATTTGGAGAGAAGGAAAGGATCACATGACAGATTGCTATTTCTGCATGACAAACCTCCAAGGTGGGCTTATAAATTTATTTTTCTTAAATATTTTGAAATCCTCGTATGAAACGACATAATATTCACCATAATGTAATATTCACCATATATAGCATAATATTCACCATAATGGTAATCTTACATATACATATTGTTATAGAAAATACATTTACACATGCATATTGTTATACAAGTTACATTTACATATACAATGATTGTATATTTTCTCTTTTTCATTCATATTGTCCCCGAAGGGACAATATGAATGAAAAAGAAAGAAAATATACAGACTCCATCGACCTATTTCATATCTTACAGACCGCAGCCTTCCCTCACGAGCCGCCACTGTCTGAATGCTTCTTCTATTTCATATGCAAGTTTTATATCCATGTTTCTGTGTTTCTTTTCAGGAGTTAACAAGAAGAATAAACACATTGTTGTATACCCTGACATTCCTTCTGCTATGAGACCTGTACTCCATGGTCCTGGAATTCCAATACCCGACCCACCTCAAACCCTGGACTTCGATGATTCTGATGATGAATCAATGACCAGTCCCAGTCGTATATACCTCAAAATACTGCTTCAAATGAGCCGAGGCCTCTCAACCAGGCCAAACTTAATGGTCTTACCAGGGATTTAGGACTTTCCAAATTAGCTGCCGAGATCTTGGGCTCACGACTTCAAGAGGACAACTTGCTGGCTCCGGGAACAACATTCTCCTGGTATAGGAAATGAGAGGAAGAATTCTGCAAGTTTTTTGCAGTGCACGAAAATACCTCTTCCTTAGTGTACTGCTGCAATGTTGAGGGGCTAATCGAATCCTTGGGCCTGCCATATAACGCATCAGAATCAGGGCTGTGGAGTCGGCACATAAAAAAACGACTCCGACTCCTCAATTTTTTGTCTATCCGACTCCGACTCTGAAGGTATATTAATTCTAAATCTGCTATGATGATAATTACACAAGAGGCATTTCATCACCACCACGTGAAGCATCATCATCTGTGATCATTGTTACGGTAACTTTGTCTGTAGTAAAGAATCTTGTAAGTGGTGCTTGTCGTTCAGTAGATTTCTGATCTTTTGTTAACTTTGAAGTAGTTGGAAGGTTTTTATTACTATCTTTCTCAATGACAACTTCTAAAATTTTGGGATGGAAACTGCAAATGTGTCTTCAAATTTGATGCTCTGGTTGGTGCATTTTTATCAGAGCCAGTAAAACCACTGATTTTTGCTTCACATAATTTATCATCATCATCATCATCATCATCATAAGTGGCAGATGCAATTTAACGTAGATAAATGTAAAGTTTTGCATATAGGTTCTCGCAACAATAATTATGCGTACACGATGGATGATAGGGAGTTAGCGAGCGTTGACGAGGAAGTAGATTTAGGCGTACGCGTAACTAAAGATTTAAAGGTTAGGAACCAGTGCCTGGAGTCTTGCGCAAAAGCGAATAGGATGTTAGGCTTCATAGCGCGTAATTTCGAATTTAAGTCGAAGGATATCATATTGCCCCTTTACAAGTCCCTAGTCAGGCCTCATTTAGAATATGTAGTTCAGTTTTGGTGCCCGTACTTGCGTGAGGATATTGATAGGTTAGAAAGGGTTCAGCGTCGTGCCACGAAACTTATTCCGTCATTGCGCAACAAGCCTTATGAAGATAGGATTAAAGTGTTAGACTTGTATTCACTCGAAACTAGGAGATTAAGGGGGGAGCTTATTGAAGTTTTTAAAATCGTTAATAACATCGATAACGTGAATTTTGACAAATTGTTCACTTTCGATAATAGTAATACTCGCAATAACGGATTCAAGTTGCGTGGCAGACGTTTCATTACTAATATCGCTAAAAACTTCTTTACGTTTAAAGTAATTGATAAATGGAATAATCTTCCCGCGTCAGTCGTTCATTCTACCAGCATTAATATGTTTAAGAACCGTCTTGACAGACATTTTAAAGGTATTAACGTTTAATTTAAATAACAACAAAGTTAGTAACAGAAGCTCTGGTGGTGGTGCTCGGGGATGAGTCTGTTGACGATGAATGCCAGCTTGTGACATGCCAGCGTGTGATGCCAGCAATAAAAAAAAAAAATTAGACTAACACGAATGTAGATGTAGCTCATAGCGTAAACTAACCCACTTTTTGTTTAACTTTACCTACTTTTTTTTTTTTTTCTTATCCTCCTTCCTTTGCATGTCTCTAACTCTTTTCTTGCATGTTTGTAGTTTGCATGGTATGACAGTGAGTTAAGACTGTGTTTGCATGGTTTGTAAGCGTTCTTATTTTACTTCTTTTCATCTTTCACCCCTCTCCTATTCTCTCCGACTATTTTTCTGACTTGTCGGCAGTGGCCGGCGGATGATGATGGTGAGACACTTTTCCTCTTTTTCTGAATGAATGTTAACCCACGAGTGATAGGTGTTGCTCCTTACTTAACCCCTTATTCTCTTCTCTTCTCTTAACCCCCTACTCTTTCCTTTCTCTCGGGCTAGCCTTAGAGTGGATCTTAGGGTCTTTGTTAGCCTTAGCTTCTGTAGATCTGTAGATCATCATCATCATCATCATATCATCATCATCATCATCATCTATCATACACTGACACACAAAATGTTTCCCATCTGTGGTTATTGTAAAATATTAAAAAACTGCAGACTTTGTTGGAAGTGTCTTTGCCATTGTGAAAGGGGTTTTAGACTTGAAAGTTAAAAACTTATGAAATTTAGAAAGAACTCGAAATTAAATAAGCATTAAAAATAAAAAATAATATCTGAAAAGAAAAAATGAATTAATGGCATTAGTGTCTGAAATGGAAAACATTGTGTTTATTATTTAAGTGGTTTAACCACCATAGCTGCCAGTGATATCACACACAAAAACATATTTTATTAAAATTTATATTGAGGTCGGAGTCAGAGTCAGTACATTTTTTCCAACTGACTCCAGCACCACCAAAATTGCTTCCGACTCCGACTCCACGACTCTGACTCCTACTCCACAGCCCTGATCAGAATGGAGGCTATTTATAGACTCGTCTAAACGAAGTTTGAAAGCAGTACTTCTCAACATTGGGAATAGGGTTGCATCAGTCCCTGTAGCACATTCCGTACAACTTACTGAGAGCTACGATAACATGAAAATTTTACTGGATGCTCTCGTATATGACCAACATAACTGGAGGATCTGTGGAGATTTGAAGGTAATACTAATATCATAAGTAAACTATTGCTATTGACTATGTTGTTTTTCCAAAGGTTATTTGAGAGCGTATAAGAACACTTAACTTCCCCACAGAAGTGATACAGTCCAATGCATAGATTTTTTTATCTGATAGAACAAATTCTCTAAATTCTTTAAATATTTTCATTTTTTATCAGATTGTGGCATTTGTATTGGGAATGCAAGGGGGATACACGAAATACCCATTTTTCCTCTGCAAATGGGATAGCTGAGCGGATGAGAAGCACTATGCACAGCGTGAATGGGCATCCAGAGAGAATTTTGAACCTGGGTCGCATAATGTTATTTCAGTGCCCCTTGTACCACCAACAAAAATTTTGCTCCCACTACTTCATATTAAGCTGGGCTTGATGAAAAATTTCATCAAATCAATGAATAAGGAGGGTTCAGCATTCCGATATCTCGAGAGTTAAATGCTGGGGTTTTTGATGGTCCTCAAATTCAAACTTTGATCAAGGATACTCAGTTCGAAAACGCAATGACTCCAACTGAGAAGAATGCCTGGCAGGCATTCAAATCAGTTGTCACTGATTTTCTTGGCAAGCGTAGAAGTCCAGAATATGAGTCTGTTGTCGAAAACTTGATGGAAGCTTTCAAAGCTCATGGGTCGCGCATGTCCATAAAAATGCACTTTTTGTGGTCCCACTTGGACTATTTTCCTGAAAATTGCGGGGATTATAGTGAGGAACAGGGTGAATGATTTCACCAAGATATCAAAATAATGGAAGAGAGGTACCAGGGAAACTGGGATATCAATATGGTGGTGGACTATTGCTGGTGTTTGAAGCGAGACGTGCCCGAAGAAAAACACAAATGGAAAGCCAAAAAAACTTCATTCCTTCCTCAATAAACTTTTTTCCATATTCATTGTATGAATAAAAGTATTTATTCACACAATGTTTTCATTTTTCACGAGTGTTCTTATAATATTACTCGTATCTACAGTGTTTAAGCTAAAAAAAATCAATAAATTTGGGGATAAAATTGGACTTATAATAAATGGCCAATAGAGAAAAAACCTGACCTGATTGAGGAAAACCAATGTCATTTTTGAATTCAGCATGGTCAAATAATATAATATGAGTTGAAAAAACCCTCACAGCAGACAAAAAAATTTCATATGCATACCAGTGTAATCAGAGCTTTTTATAAAAACGTCTAGGCATTAAATTTTTTAAAGAGTAAAATATTGCTAGACCCCTGCACTTGCTTTCCATTCTTTTTCTTTTTTCCTTTATTTTCAAAACAATACAAAACATTACAAGCTTGACAAATGTAAAACAATACATTGAATACAATATAAAATGGCTGGAATGAAATCAATGAATGGAGGGCAGTATTGTGTAGGTCAGATGCCGCCATTCAGCCTGGAGGTCTTCGGAATAAAAAAAAACTCAACAACAGTGATTTAGAACTTTTTTCTATTGTGGTGTAGAAACAAGAGCATTTCTCCTCTCTTAGGCAATATCCAGGATCGCCTTGCTTCATAGATTTTTCCATATTCAGAAAACATTCTCTCTGAAAATACAGAGGATGCGGGTGTGCAGAGAAGCTTTGAAACAGTAGTTTTAAGGAGAGGAAATTGGTGGTCCTGCTTCCAAATTTGAACTGGACAGCGTTTCCTATCTACAAGAGGCTCAGATGCATATCGGTCTAACCCCTGCAATCAGTAGAACAGGAGCAGTCTTTTTTTCAACCTTTCTTCTCTTGTAACTTACTTCCCCAGATTGCTCTCCTTTTGTGATCTCCATAAAACACGCTTCAAGAATGTCCTCTTCATCTTTCCTCTTTTGCATAGAACAACTGGAATTTGAGCTTCTTTCACTTCCACTTTCATTACCTTCATTTTCATTAGAATCATTACCATCTTCGTCATTTTCAATACCTATGACTTCTTCAATCAGCCAGGATTTAGCCTGCTCTTTTTGATCTTGTTGAAAGAAAGATAACTTATACCGCGGATCTATCGCAGTCGCAGTCACATAAGCCCCATTTTTCATTATGTTCAAAGACTTCCCATCATTACTCTCTGACAAGAAACACGCTTGAAGAGAAGTCAGGAGTTCTCTCTCTGTCGTTTGAACACCTTGGTCATCATGGCCAATCTTTGAAAGAAATCTCTGTAAAATACAAATGCTTGGGATTACGGAAGACGAAGTTGATTTTTCCGAACTCATTTCCTGAGTTAGTTGGAAGAATGGTTTTAATATTAAGATTTCATATCAGTGTCCACTCGAAGGATGTGATGGTAGGTAATTCACTACGATCAGCCAAATACAGTTGCACTGGAATTTTTAATTTATATAATCTTTCTAGCATCAAATATGCACTGTTCCAATGTGTTGGGACATCTTGAACCAATAGGAGAGGCTCAAGATTTTGCTGCACTTGAATGTGTTTGAAATTGCTACAGGGAGAATGATTAAAGTGAGTTGCAAGGCAGTGACTTTTTGCAAGGATATCAATTACACTCTTCTGAACCATAATTGAGTCACTAATAACCAGTTGGAGTAATTTACAGGGTTCCCACAGCCAGAGATGGGCAGTATCTTGTATCTTAAGATACGTATCTTAAGATACAAGATACGTATCTTAAGATACAAGATACGTATCTTAAGATACAAGATACGTATCTTAAGATACAAGATACGTATCTTAAGATACAAGATACGTATCTTAAGATACAAGATACGTATCTTAAGATACAAGATACGTATCTTAAGATACAAGATACGTATCTTAAGATACAAGATACGTATCTTAAGATACAAGATACGTATCTTAAGATACAAGATACGTATCTTAAGATACAAGATACGTATCTTAAGATACAAGATACGTATCTTAAGATACAAGATACGTATCTTAAGATACAAGATACGTATCTTAAGATACAAGATACGTATCTTAAGATACAAGATACGTATCTTAAGATACAAGATACGTATCTTAAGATACAAGATACGTATCTTAAGATACAAGATACGTATCTTAAGATACAAGATACGTATCTTAAGATACAAGATACGTATCTTAAGATACAAGATACGTATCTTAAGATACAAGATACGTATCTTAAGATACAAGATACGTATCTTAAGATACAAGATACGTATCTTAAGATACAAGATACGTATCTTAAGATACAAGATACGTATCTTAAGATACAAGATACGTATCTTAAGATACAAGATACGTATCTTAAGATACAAGATACGTATCTTAAGATACAAGATACGTATCTTAAGATACAAGATACGTATCTTAAGATACAAGATACGTATCTTAAGATACATTTTAAATAGAGATGCTAATAACTATTCATGAAATATGATCATATCTGACGCACATTGAAGCAGGCTGGCAATTGCTGTTACATGTTTGTACATGAATACTACCATTGCACTGCGCGCACAGTCTCAGCACAGATGTACTCAGGTTTCATCTTGTATCCCGCGGTTTTAACATGTTTTAACGTGATTAAAAATCAGGAATTATACATATATTTGCTTATTCCTGCAAATATATTTATTATGAGGAAAACTTTATTTTTTTCTTCATGAGTAGGTAACTGAGCATACCTGTATTCACAATTTATTTGAAATACATAAATTGAAAGTGTGGTTTATTTTATTTTTCCATACCTAAAAATTTTCAGGATTATTTATACATATTTACTTTGTGCTTTCCTTTTAGTTATATCACTATTTGTTTTGTTTTTTTGTTTTTTTTAAGTTTGGGAAGAACCGATTTGCCTCTATTTAAAAGGGCATATCTCAGCGGAAAAACAAAGAAAAAGTGAGAGGAAAGACAGAGGAAAAAGAAAGGGTGGAGGGGACAGTCGAAGTGGAAAAAGACCAAGGACTGCAGGGTCGAGCCCCATCATCCTTGGGTGCTAGGGCCGGGAGGGCACACGTGAAACCTCCAGGAACAAGCACGTACAAACGAGCACAAAGAGCACTCAAGAGCATGAGCTTAGAACCCCCTTGCGGGGATATCACTAATGAATACTGATATATGAAGTACCATTGATTTGGCATTTATTTATATCCATAAAATATAATAATCAACAATTGAATGAGAACTCGTGCGCTCATGGCTCACCAGGTGAAACTAAACTCAAATAATTATTCTTTCAAAAGTATCTTGTATCTTAAAAATGTATCTTGTATCTGTATCTTGAAGATAGTTTTTTTGAGTATCTTGTATCTGTATCTCAGATACATTTTTGTTGGGTATCTTGTATCTGTATCTCAGATACAATTTCCAAGTATCTTGCCCATCTCTGCCTACAGCCCTGGAAAAGTCCTTAAAAATTGTTATAAACTAGCAAAAGGTTGGCGCTACGCGCCGATTTTGCTTGATCTTCGGTGCTTCGGCTGAATTGTGGGCCTACAGTGTATTTTATTTTGAACATCAGTAGCCCTTTATCTGGATATCATTCCTATTCCTCTCACCTTGGGCCTCAGTAATTGAGGTGCCTGCGGCCTTCCAGTTACTGGCAAACCAATTATTCATTCAATAAAACTACAGAAAAGAACGCAGCCATGAAAATCTAAAGCTTCACAAATCTTAATACAATGAGCTCGGATTTGAAGCCTAAGATTTTCATGACTGCATTCATTTCTATAGTTTTATTGACCAAATAACTGAACCGACAGTAATTGGAGGCCCTGCCAAATCATAGTTTTCATTGTTTCGAGTGCATCAATAATATTGTTATAGTGTTCCATTAGTTGTGATAAGCATGATCTTCCTGACTGGAATCGATGTTGGTTATCATTTTTTTTTCTGAGTTTCCCCATTAACCCCACCCCCTCTCCCCCATTTACCCCACCATTTTTTTTCTGAGTCTCCCCCATTAACCCCACCCCTCTCCCCCATTAACCCCACCCCTCTCCCCCATTAACCACCACCCCTCCCCCATTAACCCCACCCCTCTCCCCCATTAACACCAAGGGGGGAAGGGGGCTGGCACCTTGCAAAGACTTTAATTTTTTTTTGGTTACATATATATATCATCTATTTTTCTGAGTTTCCCCATTAACCCCACCCCCTTCCCCATTACCCCACCCCTCCCCCATTTTGTGCCAAAATTATGATTAAAAATGAAGAAATGGGAAGAACTGTACCCCTAAAATGGGGGGAAGGATTTATGTTAGGGAATTTTTTTTTAGCATGGGCACTGCAAAATAAAAATGCATTGAATGGTGAAAACAGCATTGTTCTACACCAATTGTAGCGACCTGTAGGTGTGCGCAAAAAACTGTTACATATATATATATATATATATATATATATATATATATATATATATATATATATATAGGCTTCATTTCTGAAATAGTATTAGATTAGATAGTCCTGGAAAAGTCCTGAATTTTTTTTTTGAGAAATTACAAACTTGGTGCTTAAAGTTAACATAGCTCAAAATTAAAACCCCATACAGTTTGATACATGTCAAAATTTTTTTTTAGCATATTTAGGTACACCTGTGTACTCTAATATTATATGTATGTATGTATGTGTTTTCTAAGAAATTCACGGATAGTATAAGGAAGAAACCAGTTACTGAAGCTTGTACTTTTAACAAGAGTAGTTTCTTTTTTTAGTTGACGAACTCAGTTTGATAATCAACTGATGAATTGGCCAATTAGCCAAAGAAAGTAGTCTTGTTAAAAAATGTAAGCTTTAGTAACTGTGGTTTCTTCCTTTTAATATATGCATGTTGTTATTTTTTTTTACAGGTATTTGCTATGTGCCTAAATGAGCTTTTTATTTTGTCTACATGGATAAGTAGGTACCTAATCTTGAATACCTATATAGCTAATAAGATTAAAGTACTAAAATTGAAGCAAAAAATATTTAAATTTTTCATATTAATGTACTTGAAACAAGAATAAGAAATTGGATCATATTACTGAAATTAAAACAAGAAATTATAATAATCTTTAAAGGTGAGGAATTGTCATTGTTGAAATTATAACGGGGACATCCACCTTCCCACTCAAGTTTTGCTCCCATTGATGGGTTGAAGATATAGAAGTGGCTGAGAGAGCCATTTCTATATGGCCTTTTATAAAACAATATGTATTCACGGTAGAAAAGAGTAAGAAGTATAAAAAACCCACTTCAGATTCTTTTAAAGTAGTGCAAAATGCTTGCAATGATAATTTCATAATTCCAAAATTAGAATTCTTTATATCTACTGCAAAACACTTGCGCCTGTTTCTTATTCAATTTCAAACAGATCACCCAGTTACTCCTTTCCTTGGAGATAAGCTCAAGGAGCTGTTAGTAAATATTTTGTCTCGCTTTCTAAAAAAAAGAAATATTGGAATCCCTTAATTTACTTTTCATAAATTAGCTTCTGTCAATGTTTTGGATAAGATCAATCAGTTGAAACCTGAAAACATTGACTTGGGATTTTGTGCCTGAAAGAGTCTGAGGGTTATTAGTAGAGGAAGAAGCAGTTTCAGAGATTTCTTTGGAAGAATTTAGAACTCAGTGTAGAGAATTTTTAAGTAAAACAAACAGACAAAATTATAGAACGGTCTCCACTTAAATATCCACTGGTCAGTCATTTAAAATGTTTTGAGCCAAACAAAATGTCCTCCAGCCCAAATGATTGCACGAATAAATTTAAAAAGGTGCTTGATTTATTATTGGCTAATAAGTGGCGTAGCGGTACATTATACGATCAAATCTTAATAGAATTTAAAAGATTTCTGATAGACATGAAACGGGAAAGCCTTGCTGAATTTCAAAGTTTTCATCCTAATTTGGACAGACTTGATACTTTTATATTTCAATATATGAGCGATGCTAAATATGGAAATTTGCTTAGTATTTGTAAAATGATATGCTGCTTATCGCATGGACAAGCTTCAGTAGAGAGGGGCTACTCTGTAAACAAATCCGTACTGGTGGAAAACCTCCAAGAAAAATCTTTTGTAGCCCTGAGGATGGTTTATGATGCTGTATGAAATTTGAAGTGTCCTCTTTATGATATTAAGTTAGCTCAATCCATGAAGCGTCATATTATGTTTGCCAGGAAGAGGTATGGTGTTCATTTAGAAGACAATAAAAGAATAGAAAATGAAACTAATAAAGAGAAAAAGAGAAAAGCTGATCTAGCTGAAATTAATGAATTGTGCAGTAAAGAAAAGATCAAACAAACTGCACATGACTTGGAGAAGGAAGCTGATCAACTCGCTGAGAAGGTGGAAATAAAACACGATTTCACATTGCTTTCATCATCAAATACTTTAAGATTGAAAGCACCAGACAAGAAAAATGAAGCAAAAGAAATTGGAGAAAAAATTCAATTCCTAAAAGAAAAACAGAATAATCAGTGATTCGTGTTGAACCACGAAGAAAATAAAATAAATTTTAAAATGTGAAGAATAATTCACAATAACGTGTCACAAACTAAAAATAAAAATAATCATATCAATTTTTTAGAAAAAAGTTGAAACAAATTGCTGAAATAAGAAATCTGGATAATAATGATGACTTTACATAGGGTAGGTACCTTGTGTACAGTATGTGCAATTTTATTTTTATTTTGGTGTGTGCAATTTTATTTTAACCATTTTGCTATATACTTTTAATTTGTAATTACATTATTCATTTAATTGCTATTTTATTTATTTTTATTCATCAATCAGCGACGAACATAATCTATATTCCTTTACCAGAACTGGGGTGGCTGGAGAGAGCAAAAAATTGCAAATTATTTGAAGTATGGAGGAAGATAAGCTCTGTAACAGTAACTGTTTTCACTCAAGGAAAGGATTTTCTTGCATTATGCATCTATATAAATTATAAATTCATGAATTCTTTATGAAAATTTAAAAAAAAATTGTGATAAAGTCCTGGAAAATTTTTAAAATGTCCTAGAAAAGTCCTGAATTTTTTTTCTTAAATATCTGTGGGAACCATGCAGTAAATGAATGCTGCAGTGTATTGAAGGTATTTCAGCCAGGTCACTACCAAGAGCCATATTACTAGCTCCATCCCTCACCAATAAATTCCTCGTATTTGCATCAAGATCCCAACTATCCCACATAGAGCGAAACTTTTCAGATATATTCTTGCCAGTATGCGACCCTGAGAAATGAGAGGCATGTAGCACAGCATCGTATCTTTCAAAATCTTTACCTATCCAGTGACCTGATAATGATATAAAACTTTCTTGAGAGGTTATGCATGTCCAATTGTCAATATATCTGAAGAAAAGCTGACATGCTTTACTTCTTCCAACTTCTGAGCAATTTTAGACTTTAACTCATTATAAAGATGAGGAATTATAGTATCAGAGAAGTACCTTCTGCTCGGTAAGAGATATCTGGGTTGGAGGTAGGCCATTAGATCAATAAAATCATCATCATCATCATCATCATCATCATCATCAAAATCGTTAATAACATCGATAACGTAAATTTTGACAAATTGTTCACTTTCGATAATAGTAATACTCGCAATAACGGATTCAAGTTGCGTGGCAGACGTTTCATTACTAATATCGCTAAAAACTTCTTTACGTTTAAAGTAATTGATAAATGGAATAATCTTCCCGCGTCAGTCGTTCATTCTACCAGCGTTAATGTGTTTAAGAACCGTCTTGACAGACATTTTAAAAATATTAACGTTGTTTAAAATTAAAAAAGAAAGTTAACAACAGGAGCTCTGGTGGTGGTGCTCGAGGATGAGTCTGTTGACGGTGAATGCCAGCTTGTGACATGCCAGCGTGATGCCAGCAATAAAAAAAAAAAAAAAAAAAAAAAAAAAATTAGACTAACACGAATGTAGATGTAGCTCATAGCGTAAACTAACCCACTTTTTGTTTAACTTTACCTACTTTTTTTTTTTCTTATCCTCCTTACTTTGCATGTCTCTAACTCTTTTCTTGCATGTTTGTAGTTTGCATGGTATGACAGTGAGTTAAGACTGTGTTTGCATGGTTTGTAAGCGTTCTTATTTTACTTCTTTTCATCTTTCACCCCTCTCCTATATTCTCCGACTATTTTTCTGACTTGTCGGCAGTGGCCGGCGGATGATGATGGTGAGACTTTTTCCCTCTTTTTCTGAATGAATGTTAACCCACGAATGATAGGTGTTGCTCCTTACTTAACCCCTTATTCTCCTCTCTTCTCTTAACCCCCTACTCTCTCCTTTCTCTCGGGCTAGCCTTAGAGTGGATCTTAGGGTCTTTGTTAGCCTTAGCTTCTGTAGATCTGTAGATCATCATCATCATCATCAACTAAAGTAAATGGCTGGTTGTCCAAAGCCATCATCATGCCAATTTTATGGTGAATCATCACAGACCTGGAGTCATTGATGTCCCATATTTTTTTAGATGAAAAGCTTTCATCTATTGAGATCTGCTTACTCATTTGGTCCATTTTCTTTTCTTTCAGAGTACAGTACTACCAGTAGAAGTTGATGGTCTAGCCTGTATTCTATCTATGCCTATTTCCTTTGATTCAGTCGCAGCTATTCTTTTTTTGTCATTTTCGTTTTTGGCTTCAGCATACTCTTTTGGGTGATTAATCTTCAAATGATTATGAAGAGGTGTTGTGCTAAAAGACTTTTGGCCACCTTTCTCCGTCCCACGTTTGATAATCTTTTGGCAAATATTACACTTTGCAGTGATATCGCTAGGATCATTTATTGTATACAGTGACCACACACAACTTGTCATGATTAATACTAGGGCTGTACCAGACTCAAGATTTCTGGGTCTGGCTGGACCCGGACTCAGCTGGATTTTTTGGTAAAGTCTGGCTGGACTTGAGACTTTTTTACAAATTTCAAATAAAATTATTTCATGTTTTAATGGTTATTCAGTTCCTTTAACAATACACCTGGTTTTTCAGTATATCCCCTCTACTCACCATTGGGAGGTAAGAGTGACAGTACATTAGTTTCTATTTTCATTTCACAAGTATTTTATTATCTTTTATAAATTTAGAAAATGCTTAATTAATTAATGGTATCAGAAATAGCGATACTTAGATATCAATACCACCCATCCCTATAATTTAGCTATATGTTTATTATTCAATATTTTTTCAATTTATTTTCAGGCCAGTATCAAACTCCTTCACAGCTTTAATTATTATAAATTGCATCAATGCATTTAAACCATATTTTAGCCATCATTTATGCATCATTTAATTTATCAAAATTAAAGAAATAAAGTAAAAACTAAAAACAATGTCATCCTTTATTTGGAACTATTTCACAGTTAAAGATGAAGATGAGAGTTATGCAGAATGCAAATTGTGCCATGCTAAAATAGTGTGTACAAGATTGCCCAAGAAGAATCTGAGAATGCACCAAATCCTGCAGAAGTACCAAAACCTACTCCTAAAGAAAGGAAATTAGAGGCTTTAAAGAAGCAGACTACTTTATTTGAAAGTTTTTCAGCAAAACAACTTTGGAAAATTGATGATGAAAAGTCAAAGATTATACATCAAAAAATTATGAACATGATAGCCATGGACAACCAGCCTTTTACTCTTACAGAGAATCAAGGATTTATAGAACTAATAGCACACCTCCAGCCCAAATACCTTATACCATGCCGGAAATATTTTACTGAAACCATGCTACCATTGCCATACAAAAAGTTGCGAGGAGCAGTGTTAAATGAGCTGTCCATGGCCCAATACCTTAGTTTTACAACAGATATATGGAGCAACCAACACACTCAAGAATCGTTTATATCTCTGACTGCTCATTGGATAACAAATGAATTAGAAAAGCGAGATTGTGTTCTTCATTCTAAGCACTTTCCAGGGTCACATACAGGTATTAATATTGCTACAGCCTTTCAATCTGTGCTGACTGAATGGCAAATTGAACCAGAGAGAGTTCATATCATTGTTCGAGATGCTGCCTATAACATGCAGCTTGGCATAGACCTGACAGGCTCTGTAAGCATGTCATGCTTTATACATCAATTACAGCTTGTAGTAGGAAGCCTTATTTTCCCAGCATTCTGTTAAGTGACCTCATTAGCAAGTCAAAGAGTATTTCTACTCATTTTAACCATTCAATGATGGGTTGCAATGAACTGAGAAGACTACAAAAAGAAATTGACCCCAAGCTTAGCAAAACATTACTTCCAATCCAAGATGTTCCAACGAGGTGGAACAGCACTTATTTGATGTTATGAAGGATGGAAACCCTTAAAAGATGCTTGCAGCTTTATACCGCTGAGCATGCAAATATTCCATCACTGACTGCCAATGAATGGCAGTTATTAGAAAAGACTGACTTTTGCAGCCTTTTTTCATGTTAACAGAAAACATCAGCAAATCTAAGTCAATGTTGTCATCTGTAATAGCACATATCAGAGCACTACACAGGTTTCTTTCAAGTGAACAAGAGGAGGACAGTGGAGTTAAGACAATGAAAGGGGAGCTGAAGCGAGCTATGGAAAAGCGATTCATAAACAAGGAGAGAAAAGAATTAAATAATTATGATAGTTGTCGATATGTTATTAGTACTGTATTACCATAGATCCAAGGTACAAGCTTAGTATGTTTTTTGATACTAAACTGAAAGATAAAGCTTTTAAATGGTTGTTATCAGAAGTTAAAGAAATTGTGCTAAACATGCAAAGCAAAAGTGAAGATGCATCCGACTCTGATAATGATAAATCTTCAACAACATCAAGTACATCACTTTCTCCATCTTGAAATCTTGCTGGACCATCATCATCAATGACAGCTCTAAAATCAGACATTGCTAGTGACTTCCTCAGCTGTTATTTAATTGAATGCGAGTCAGATGAAAGTGTGGATTCATGGTGAAAAAAGAAAGTTATCAGCTGAAGATAAGGAAAAAGCAACAGAAGAGAGCCTAAGAAAGGAGATTAACACGTATTTTGCTGGAAAAACGCTATCGATATTGTCTAAAGGTAAAGATGATTATGTATTGAGCTGATGGAAGGAAAATAAGCAACAGTTTCCACACCTAAGCATAGTTGCAAAAAAATATCTGTCTACACCCGCATCATCAGTATATTCTGAGCGATTTTTCTCAGAAGCAGGAAATGTTTTTGAAGAAAAGTGTGCAAGCTTACTGCCAAATACCGGGGAACTTCTTCTTTTTCTGCACCACAGTATTCCCAAATTTCCTGCAGTTCTTAACTAGAATATGCTATAGTATGTATGATATGTATGGTAATACTATATAGGTGGAATTAAGAGTCTTTTTCCGAGTTTTGAGTTTTAAATTTATATAGGGTACAAAGGAATTTCATCAATGAAGTACTTTTTATAAGGACAAATTTTTATCACAAGTGCCATTTTTTTGTATTGTTAATTTTGTAGGAAATATTTTAATACTGTATAGGGGGAATTAAAAGTTTTTCTGAGTTTTGTATACTTTTGAATTGTAAATTTATAGACAAAAGAGCTACAATTGATACTTTAATAATTTCATCAATGAAGTATGTTTTATAAGGGAAAAATTTTTACAAGTACTAATTTTTTGTATTTATAATTTTGTATGAAATATTTTAAAGAAAAAAGTCAGAAAACCATAAGGCAGCCAGACATTATATGTATATCACAAAAATAAAAGAAATACCAGTACATTTTGTTTTATGATTTAATACCAGTACATTTTGTCCTATGATTTACTAAACCTAAGCCATCTGACAATTCCCTTGGCAAAGATTAAATGGCACTCCTTTTGAGAAATTTTAAATGTACACTGTATGATTTATATTGTGATGTTTAGTGGAAACAAGTATTTGGATTTGGAACATAAAGAAAATATCACTGAGCTTTTTAAGGACAAAATTCAATAAAAGTGGGAAGTCTGGCTGGACCTGGACTGAGACTCAGATCCAGAGTCTGGCCGGACTCTGGATCTGGTACAGCCCTAATTAATACTTAATGATTTAATACAACACAAGAACCTGAAAGAGAACAAAACAATTAAACATCTGAATATACTTAAATTATTATTTATCTTATATTTGGGGGGCGCTTTCCCCCAATGCAAAACAAAACATAGCAATATGAATGTAAAAATAATACGGTACCTAATAATATATATCTGGCATATCCAGTATCTGGCTGGATATGAAAAATTCATATCTGGTGCACTCCTAAATTTGTATCTTTTTTAGATATTCATACTTATTGGTGTCTTTCAGGAAATACAGTTGGTATGATGATCAATTTGATCATCATTCAAATCTTTATTGCATCTATGAAATATTTTATCCTGTTGAACTTTGATCCTTATTCCTCTAACCTGCAACTTCATTAGTCATCATCACCACTTAAGATGCACAAAAAATTATTCCCAATCAACTTCAGTATTATCGACATGGTTTTGGCCTACATCTGAAACTCTTTTACTGCGAGAAGCACTGTACTATATTTAGCAGGGTTGTGGAGTCGGTACAAATCCTCCAACTCTGACTCCAAATCATTACATTTCTATCCCTTCGTTTAAAGGTTCTCAATATCTGCCCCGTTATTCTCTCTGCTCTGTTTACTATCATATTTTGTTTCAATTTTGCATCATCAGTCATTACAACCAGGGTTGTGGAGTCGGGGTTGAAGTCATGGAGTCGGAAACTTTTTTCACCTACTCCACAATCCTGATATTTAGACTATTCTGAGAAGATTTCAAGAATTTTATTTTAAATACACTAAACTTTGGTGGTGCAATCGGTTAGGAATTAGGCTTAAACATAAAGGTACCAGGTTCAACTCTTGCCGATGCTCTGGTTGAATTGGGGCATTTATCTCTGTGTTGTATGGGGAAAATAAAGGTTTTCGATGCCACCATCTCCTAAATTCTTATTTCACTTTTAACCATTTGATACCAGATTTTGTGTTAAAGTATATAAGATTTTTTCCAATTCTAGCAGCCTTTATAAGTGTTATGAACTTTGTATCTCTCTCAAATTATTTTATAGAGCTTTATTGGAACTACTTTATATTTTCTTACAGTTGTGTGTTCAGAAATTAAGAATCCTCATTGAAGATTCTGATCAGAATCGTAAGTACAGAATAGAGCTGGGATTGTTAGGTTGGGTGAAAAAGCCCTGAATATGAAATTTTAGCCAAATTGAAGGATATTTAGGGGTTCCGCATTGACCATCTCTGGTGTACCACGTGTCAGAAGTAATGAGTTTCTCCAAGAAATTGCTCCAGCTCCAAGGGGTAAAGTAACATGTACAATGTCAATATAAATGCTATCATATACCATGGCGTAGAGGACAGTCACAGCTATATTTCCATAGCATTAAGTTTATTCCATCTCCAATATTTTTTTTATATTAATATTTTTGTCGCGGTTCAAAAGTTTTTTTTTCAAAGTTTCACCTTAATACGTTTATGCTTTGTAATCCAAACCACACCAACCGGCAACCAGCTTATAACAACACAATACGCAACTAGCAAACAGTGCAAACACCTTAACAATATTGTTCAACATTATTTCATAATTAATTGGAATAAACTTGTCCCACCATGCCTGGGTAGCAGGATACTATTCTCTGTGTGTAATGTTATTAATAATACAAAATCATTAAATCAATTTCAATTTTATTGCAACAAAACAACTTAATATTATTAAAATAAAAAACATTTTATTCCGTATTAATCATAGTAATATACTGAGCCTACTGGCCATATAAATCAAAATAATAACTAAGAAATAAAGTATATACGATTATACATTGTTATACAGGATTAATAGGAGTAACACCCTATAAAAATGAAGCAAATTCAAATATACCATAAAGTACTCCCAAACCCGTTAAGGATTTCCGCTGCGGGCGCTCGGGTGCTCTTTGCGGTGCTTCTCAACGACTTGCATCAAGTACTGCCGTTGCTCCTCGTCCTTGGTGAGTGCGAGATTGTAGTTCTGCATCAGCGCGACCCCTCGCTCCGCCCGGACATTGACAACGCTCAACGTAGAGACACGGCGTTTCCCCGCCAGGTAGGACGCATTGTTCGACCAGGTAGCCGGCTCCAACTCTAGGAAAGAAGTATTGATCGCGAGCCGCTCGAAAAGAAGCGTGCTGGATGTCGTGCAAAAGTCTGCGACTGTCTTTCGCTCGAGCTCCTCCGGGCAGACGTCCAGGGCAATGCGCTTGGGTGGCTCCTCGGTGCCCTCGACATCCTTGATGGCCGTCGCAATTCGACTCTTCTCCTCCAGCGGAGTGTCGTCATCGAAGAGAGCGAGGGCGGCCAGGTGTTCACTCAGGTACCAGAGATGTCGTCGAAACACAGGGGAGGTAGCCTTGGACACGTCCTTGTCCACCTTGTCGTAGTCAACCAGCGCCTTGAGCATCGCCAGGTCAGTTCGAGGGGCAGCGGCGGGAAGGGGCGCCGTAAACCAGGCCGGAATGTAAACCAGCAGCGCAAAGTTTACGAAGCGCAGGATGCCCCGGGCCTCGCGAGCCTTAATGGGGAGCTGCTGCCGGAAGAGGTGGAGCTTGATGGCGTATATCACTTTGGCCATCCACCGGGCGCGGTGGAGTGCGCCCGGTCGCATGAAGCGCACACCTCGCTGGGGGACGCCTCCAAGCGCTATGATCGCCAGCTCCAGGAGCTCTCGGTAGTCGTCCCGCGGCTGGCCCTTGGTGATGTGACCCTTGAAACGCGCGATCAGATCGTCTCGCGCCTTGAGCAGCGGCTTAGTAAGGTCTTCCTTGGAGATGGCGCTGAATTGGTCGGTGCAGACGGATTGCCAGCGCTCCTTCAGTCGCGAGAACAGTTTAATGTCAGGACCAGAGGAGGGGCCCATGCACTCGATGAAGGCTTTCTCTGCCACCAATTCTAGCATGTGGTGCCGACAGGCCAGGTTCAGCAGCTGGCGGTGAAGGCCCTGCTCGATGAAGACGCAAGCGCCCGAAACGACGCCCGTGTTGGCAGCTGTCGTGTCAAAGGAGAGCCCGACGACACGATCAGCGATTCCCCAGTCATCCAACGAGTTCAGCACAGCATCTGCTTGGGCGCGACCAGTTCCAGCAGGCAGCTTCGGCACGGAGAGAAGTTTGTCGACGCCGTCGCCGGACACGACTATGGCGAGGCGATCGACCTTCTTGCCGCTGAAGTCGGAGACCATCTTCCCGTCCCAGTGAACGATGAGCGGGACACTGGGATCGAACGTCATCTTCACTTCTTTGGCGATTTCCCCTCGATGACGCAATCGCCAACGCCGAATCGTCTCGTGACTGAGAGCCAGTTCATCTGTGTCTTGAATATCCAGACTGGAAGCAGCTGCTTTCATGAGTTGAACGGCTCCACGGTTGCTTGTTTTGGTCCGGTCCAGTGCCGACGCTAGGTCTTGAGTCATAATGTTCTTTTTGCGACGGCGCTTTGTAGGTGGATTGGTTTCCTCTTCTGTCGAGCAATTAGGCGACGACGACGAGTTTGATGATGTAAGGGTTGCTGTTGCCAGTGATTGCTCTGATTGCTTTTGGCGTTGCCTTTCTTTGGCAGCTTCACGCGCGGATGCACGTTGCTCAATTCCAGTGAGGATTTTGTCCACCCCGGACATGACACCACGGCGACCCTTTTCGCGTTGAGCAAGAAGGAAGTCGCGATCCTCCTGGATGGTGATGACGGAGAGGGCGTTGTCGAGAGCCACGTCAAAAATGTCATCGAGTCCCTCGGTGAAGGCCGCCCTGGCTGCCTCACCTGTGGCGCCGGACCGCTTCCGGCTGCGCTGCAGTGCCTGCCAATTGTCGTAAAGTCTAAGCAGTTTTCGCGCGGCGCTTTTGGAGGTCATGGTCGGGATTCTGGCCATAGCCCAGAAAGTATACACCTCGACGATCACATTACGCGCCGCCTCGGCTAGAAGTTGTTTTTGCACCTTATGAAACTGTATAAACCGGCGAAGCACTTCACCATTTGAAGGTAACCTGTTTCCCGTTAGGGGGCTTGGGTTGGCGTGTCCGATTAGCCATATCTCGGTCTTGGATCTCAGTGAGCTTGCGGTAGCCATCACGAGATGATCACGCGTTGAATGCGTGAAGGAGACTGATTGACTGAAGACTGTGACAGTGTGACTCACCACACTAACCCGGCGTTGCGCTGTTGCCAGATCTCAATGCTGAAAAGTAGTGAAAATATATACAATGAGAAGCAAATATTAATTATAAATATTTAAATTTATGAAATGCATAAATTATAGCAATATATATGCAGGGTTGGCTGGTTTAACCAAATGGTTTAAACCATTTTAAAAAAAACATGTTTTTTTTTTTTTTTTTTTTTTTTTATAATTTCAATTTTTACAACACAAATTATTTAATTCATAAACTAATAGCTCTAAAACTAAAACTTATATTTATATTGATAAGACCTAAAAACCATCAGTTCAGGGTAGCCTAGTATGTACGGTAGTATATAATATAGCTACCTTGCACTAGCAGGCCTATTTAATAGTGGCATTGCACATAAAAGGATTGAAGTTACCTGTATCAATTACATTATAAACGCATGTAGCTACAAATATAAATGTTGTTATTAGGTTTATTTTCATTTTTGTGAAGTTAGCACTTCTTACATCTAACATCTTCCAATTAAAAAATGAGACAGTCAGCAATTCTAATTTCTGAGTACCAGTACCTAATTGAGTTATCTGAGTTAAGTTTTTTTTTTTTTTTTAAAACCATTGGTTTTTGGGTTTTTTCAACCCTGTATATATGTAATAGTGCCATGGTTACAGGTTTCCCAGATAAATCCATTATTTCGAACACACGGTACAACAGAAACGGTTGATGTGGAACCTCTAAATGTACTTTGATCGGGCTCAAACTTCATATTTAGGGTTTTCTCATCCAACCAAACAATATGACTAAGGGCCATTCAAAATTTCCAAATTCTAAAAACTGCCCCTATTGAGTGTGGCACCCTAGTATACATGCATAATAAGTCTATAGACGTTAGGGTGACAATAAAAATCGAAAGTTGGAGTTTTTTATTGGCCATTTGTTCAATGCTGCTACTACATGAGAAAACAATGTACTGTAAATATTAGGTCATTCAGATAATATTTAAGGGTGTCTCAAGTGAGGTAAATAATTCTCCTTATTCATTAATATTTTTTTTAATTACTTATTACGATGGAGTATGCCTGCACTTAAACTTTATGAACTAAAACTAACGTTTATTTACATTAATTAAAAAAAATATTAATTTATTTTTACTTGGTAATGAACAATTAATTTGTGTTATAAGGAGAATTATTTACCTCACTTGAGACACCCTCAAATATTTTCTGAATGACCTAATATTTACAGTACATTGTTTTCTCATGTAGTAGCAGCATTGAACAAATGGCCAATAAAAAACTCCAACTTTCAATTTTTATTGTCACCCTAATAGACGTGTTGAATGTTAGTACAAAAATGAAGTTTCACTTCATTCACAAACTCATTCATTGAATTAAAAAGTGTACTGAAGCCAACAAGAATTTAATACAATTGCAGTGAAGTACCTGGGTCTTTTGGCAATGTCGAAAATTCTCCAGTCCCACCCCAAGTCCGTTCAGACGCACAAAGACCTAGTGCTGCAATGCCTTGATGACAAGGATGAGTCCATTCGCCTGCGAGCGCTTGATCTTCTCTATGGCATGGTGAGGGAGTTCTTGAAAGTTCTTCGGAAGATTTTAAGTATGATTAACAGTCTTTAAATTTCTTAACTCGTGATTGAGAGTTAACATGATGAACACGTTTTCAATAATTGAATAAAAGTAAAAGCACTATATGAAAACATTTTATTAATGTTCATAGTACAAGTTTAGGTATTTTGCATATCGTCTTTCAGCTGTTAAACTTGTACTGTGAATATTAATAAATTCTCTCGTATAGTGCTATTACTTTTATTCATTAACTCATGTTTATGGTCATGAGATACTAAGAGTCTGCAGCACCCTTCTAATGGGTTTGAGTCAGTTATTGATTTATTTTTATTTAGGCCTTTGATTATTCTCATAAGGAAATAAAGATTACTTCATATTTATTTTGATTTACTTTAATTTGAGATTCACTTGATTCGGGCATATTTATGATATTTGTAAAAGGTAGTTTCATTTCAAGACCAATAATTAATTATTAAAACCCAAAAAATAAAAGTAAAAATTTTAGGAGGAATACCTTGATATTTGCGGAGAGCATACTTTAATGCTAACTTGCTAAGCAATAAAATGTTTACATACAGTATCTTAGAACCCATTTCCTAATCGCAGTGGGATGAGCACAACCCAATAACGATAGGGTTAACTAATTAAAACTTAAAATGAAAATTTTGGCATGGTTTGCATTTAATTTTATAGGTAGGTTTAATATCTATTTTATCACTGTGACCCTTTCCAAGGTGAGTCGTAAGAATGTAATGGAAATCATACGCAAGCTGATGACTCACATGGACAGAGCAGAGGGCTCGACCTACAGAGACGAACTGCTGCAGAAGATTATTCTTATCTGCTCTCAAAACAACTACCAACTTATAACTAACTTTGAATGGTAACCGTCATATACTTTTTTTTTTTTTTAAATGGTATAATTTTAGTAATTCATAAATTTTAATGTTTACATTTAACAAGTACTCTGAAATGAAAGCACGAATGAGGTTATAAAATGAAAAAGATTAAAATTACTCTACAATCTTCATAACTGGTCTAAAAAACATTTAGAATATCAAGATGCAGGTAATATGTGTTAAATATTCATTCATGAAAATGGTTAAGAGTAGAAACAAATTTCTAAATGAGAACTTAACTGTTACAAATTTAAAACAGTAAATTTTGAATATGCATGAGGGTCTGAACATGTACGCAATTTTATATCTACTTCAAACTAGTCCTACAGAGTGGTGGAAGCTGCAAAAGTAATATGCAATACAAAAGTAAATCCCAAACATCAGAATTAGTGGCAACATCAAAAGGAAACTCGAGCAGAATAGTAAAGTTAACTCTCCTGTTTAGGTATATCAGTGTATTGGTGGAATTGTGTCGTATGGAAGGGACCCAGCACGGCTCTTCGATCGCTCGCCAGTTGTTGGATGTTGCAATCCGGGTGACCTCTGTGAGGGAGTTCACTGTGGGCCAAATGGCTCTGCTCCTTGATAATGCCAATGTCATCATGGGACCCACAACTACGCGGTCATCCATTGCGGAAGTACTGTATGCAGCTGCTTGGATATGCGGAGAATTCTCACAGTTTGTATTCCACTGTTTAGAAAATAACTTTATTTCTAATGATGCTATATATATATATGATGAATAAAACCACAAACGGAAAAGAAACACAAAGTGGTGCTCAAGCGCTTTCGTCTAATGACATCCTCAGGAACACTGAAGTAAAAGGAGAGTTTGACAATATATAGGTTAACAAAAATATATGTACAGTGTGTATATATATATATATTATATTATATTATATATATATATATATATAGTATATATATATATAGTAAGTAAGTATAGAATAAATGTGGGAGGAGCAAATATATTTGTACGGAAAACTGACAATTTTAGCACTTTGCCCGAAATTCAACATAAATTCAAATGACTTGTTTACAACCAATTTTTTATAGTTATTGTCTGAATGATACATAGGTCACAAAAGAATAAAGAAATGAAAATAAATATAAATTGGAAGTGAAAATAGATAAAAAAAATTACAAACTGATGCCTAAATGATATATAGGTCACAACCAAAATACATAAAGACATAAACCTGTGGATAAAAACATAAAAACTGTAAGTGGAGGATACAAATTCAAGTTGAATTGGAAGGTTTACAATCAATTTAATAGATGATGCCTAAATGATATATGTCACAAAGAAATAAAATAAAGAAATAAACCTATAAAATAAATTAAAATATAAATTGTAAGAGAAACACACACATTTATAAGGGAAACAATCACCAAAGGTTTTTATAGTTATTGTCTGAATCATACATAGGTCAGAAAAGAATAAAAAATACAAATAAACATGAACTGGAAAACAAACTGATGCTTAAATGATATATAAAGAACTATAAGAATATATACGACATACATATATAAGGAATATATATATATAAATAATATATATATATATATATATTTGCGAGGGTGCTCTCTGAGGGCATTGGTTTCTGCCCTATTTGGGAGAATTTCGATTTGTGATTGAGTGAGGTCCGTAGCATAATGGTAGAGCGTCCGACCGGCAATTGGAAGGCCCTGGGTTCGATTCCCAGGCGGTTCGCCTCATTTTTCATTATTTCGTTATCTCTCCTCCTCGTGTGCAGAAACGTTCCTTAATACTTATGTCGTTTCTATTCATATATATATATATATATATATATTATATATATATATATATGGTTTTTAGTTATTGTCTGAATGACACACAGGTCACAAAAGAATAAAGAAATAAATCTAAATTGGAAAAAATTACAACTGATGCCTCAATAATATATATATATATATATATATATATATAATATATATATATATATATATATGAGAAATATGCATACAACAATAAATTGAAAATAAAATTGTAAGAAAAGTGTACAAATTTATAAGGAAAAAGAGAGAACAAAATTTTTTTTTACCAAAGGTTTAGCAGCCTGCCTGCCCTTGTTTAAATCCATTCTGGAGGAATTCAGAGCAACAGGATCGAGTTGAAACAGACCTTTACTTATGTTAAAGTTATTTGTAAGTTGAATTATAGCAGACTCAAGAATATTTCTATTAACAATGTTGCTAGAGTGAAATAAAACAAGCATTATTCCAATCAATACAATGGGATAACTCTGACAAATGGACAAAAAGGGCACTGGACAGCTGTCCAGTTCTGACGGAATATTGATGCGGTTTCACACGTGTTTGCAAATCCTTTCCTGTCTGACCTATGTAAAAGGAATCACATTGTTTACACCCAATTTTATAAATAATGCCTAAATTATTGGTAGGGCTATTTTTTACTATGATGTTTTTCACAATATCGTTATATGAAAAAACTACACTGATATCCAAAAGTTTAAGTACATTAGCAATGCCTAAGAAGCCCAGGAAAAATGGAAGTACTAAAATATTCTTGGACAAGGTGTGTGTGTTATTATTCACACGATAGAAGGTTCATTTAGCCTTATTAAGACAAGATTCCATGAATGTAGATGGGTAACACAGCTCACTTCCAATACTGTTGATATTTTCCAATTTGGCATCAATGTATTCTGGACTGGCGATCCTAAGAGTGCGGAGTAACATTGATGAAAATATGGCCGCCTTAATAGGGATGTCATGTCCAGAGTAAAAGTGTACATAGGACATGACATCCCTATTAAGAATGCCATATTTTTCTCAGTTTCTCCGCGCTCTTAGGATCGCCAGTCCGGAATACATCGATGGTGAATTGGAAAATATCAACGGTATTGGAAGTGAGCTGTTACCCATCTGCATTCATGGAATCTTGTCTTAATAAGGCTAAACGAACCTTCTATCGTGTGAATAATAACACACACACCTTCTCCAAGAATATTTTAGTACTTCCATTTTTCCTGGGCTTCTTAGGCATTGCTAATGTACTTAAACTTTTGGATATCAGTGTAGTTTTTTCATATAACAATATTGTGAAAAACACCATAGTAAAAAATAGCCCTACCAATAATTTAGGCATTATTTATAAAATTGGTTGTAAACAATGTGATTCCTTTTACATAGGTCAGACGGGAAAGGATTTGCAAACACATGTGAAACAGCATCAATATTCCATTAGAACGGGACAGTTGTCCATTTGTCAGAGTTATCCCATTGTATTGATTGGAATAATGCTTCAGTTTTGTTTCACTCTAGCAACATTGTTAATAGAAATACAGGGTGTACATAAAGTCAGGATCTATTTTTATGAAGCACTTGGAAATTATAGTATGGAATTCAATCATAAAATGATAGTGGTAACATTTATTAAATAATTAAGAGTAGGATTCGACGTGACGTCCATCAGTATCCCTGCATAGCTCAAATCGTTCTGCATCATTTCTTAACACATTCTGGAGCATTTGCGGGGTTATGTTATCTGCAGCAGTTTGTATATGTGTACATAAGTTTTCAAGACTCGTAATCTTCGTCTGATAGACGTGCGATTTGATAAAGCCCCATGCAAAGAAATCTAAAGCAGTTAAATCTGGTGATCTCGCTGGCCAAGGTCTGTTGCTTCCGCGTCCGATCCAGCGATTTGGAAAACGTCCATTTAGATAATCCTGAACAATTTTGGCATAGTGACAAGGAGCACCATCATGCTGATAGACGACTGTACTAACAATCCTATCCCGTCGTCAATCAACATGATGGTGCTCCTTGTCACTATGCCAAAATTGTTCAGGATTATCTAAATGGACGTTTTCCAAATCGCTGGATCGGACGCGGAAGCAACAGACTTTGGCCAGTGAGATCACCAGATTTAACCCCTTTAGATTTCTTTGCATGGGGCTTTATCAAATCGCACGTCTATCAGACGAAGATTACGAGTCTTGAAGACTTACATACATGTATACGAACTGCTGCAGATAACATAACCCCGCAAATGCTCCAGAATGTGTTAAGAAATGCTGCGGAATGATTTGAGCTGTGCAGGGATACTGATGGGCATCACGTCGAATCCTACTCTTAATTATTTAATAAATGTTACCACTTTATCATTTTATGATTGAATTCCATATAATTTCAAAGTGCTTTACAAAAATAGATCCTGACTTTATGTACACCCTGTATTTTGGTTGTGACCTATATATCATTTAGGCATCAGTCTGTAATTTTTTTTTATTGATTTTTGCTTCCAATTTATATTTATTTTCATTTCTTTATTCTTTTGTGACCTATGTATCATTCAGACAATAACTATAAAAAATTGGTTGTAAACAAGCCATTTGAATTTGTTGAATTTCAGGCAAAGTGCTAAAATTGTCAGTTTTCCGTACAAATATATTTGCTCCTCCCACAATTTTATATCTATACTATATATATATATATACTGTACATATATTTTTGTTAACCTATATATTGTCTTGAACTCTCCTCTTACTTCAGTGTTCCTGAGGATGTCATTAGATGAAAGCGCTTGAGCACCACTTTGTGTTTCTTTTCCCTTCGTGGTTTTATTTATCATAAATATTTTTCACGTCACTTTCATGAAATAATTTTCATATACATATATAAATATTATATATATACAGGGTGTCCCATAAGTCTGGCATCATAGGAAAAATAATAAGAAAAAAGGCAAAACAAAAGCTTTTATTTACAGAATGTGCTCAAAATGTCCACCATTGTTTTCAATACACAAATTCAGATGTGATACCCAGTCAGCAAGCACACGGTGAATGATGTCAGGAGTAATGGTGTTACATGCCCCAATAATGCGCTGCTGCAAATGTTCAACACACCTAATTTTCTCTGTGTATACCAGCACTTTCAAGTGGCCCCAGAGATAAAAATCTAGTGGTGTGAGATCCGGGCTTCTAGCTGGCCATTCCACAGGCCCTCGACGTCCTATCCAATGCCCAGGGAATTGTTGGTACAGGTATTCCCTTACTTGGGTGCTGTAATGTGTAGGAGTGCCGTCTTGCTGGAACCATGTTGGGAAATTTCCTTCTTCGTTCAAGACACTGGGAAATGCTTCTTCCTTGAGCATACGTAGGTAGGTGCCTCCAGTGACATGTTCATCGAAAAAGAGGGGGCCTATGATGCGATCCTTCCAAATGCCACACCATACCATCACCCGAGATGCACCTTGTTCCTTTGAAGAGGTATACCAGTGAGGGTTGTTTTGAGACCAGTAGCGGGTGTTCTGTCGATTTACCTCACCATTTCCATAAAAAACAGCCTCGTCACTGACCAGAATGGTGGATGGGAAATTGGCATCCCGAGCATATTGTTCCGTAGCCCATTCACAAAATTCCATCCGCCGGTCGAGATTATCTTCGCTTAATTTCTGTAGGATCTGAAGTTTATATGAATGCCATTTGTGAGCCTGAAGAATGTGATGGATGCTACTTTTCAACACTCCTGTCTCGGCGGACAATCGCCGAAGAGACTTATTGGGACTTCTGTTAAAATGAGCCAGGACAGCAGTCGCTGTATCATCGTCAGTGGACCTCCTTGAAGGTCCACTGCGTGGTTTATCTTCTATGGATCCTGTTTCCTTAAACTTTGCAACAAGTCTGCTAACAAACTCTGTGTTATTGGCTCGTCATCTGGATGCAGTCTGTTAAATTCAGCAGCGGCCTCTCTCTGACTCCGATTTCCTATGAGTAGAATTATTTGGATTCGTTCTTCCTTGCTCACAGATATTATGGCCTGTAGAAAGAAAAATATGAATTATGGTTTGTAGAAATAGAAAAATATGAATTTCTCCTATGATACCGGACTTATGGGACACCCTGTGTGTGTGTGTGTGTGTGTGTGTGTGTGTGTGTATATATATATATATATATATATATATATATATTAGGGTGGCCCAAAAAAAATTTTTTTCTTTTCTCCAGATTAGAACCCAGCATTTTGATATGCCTATGGATGTAACTTTTACATAAAAATTTCAACTAAATCAAACAATATTTAGAGGTTGCACAAAGCATGCAAAGATCATTCGTTTCATCATTTACTTAACGGCCGCGTACTGCGGTGTGCAACCTGTGCAATGTGCATGTTTAATGTCAAATTACAACATACTGTAACTTATTTATTTAAGCACAATATACAGCTTCAAATTGTATCTGCTCATTTAACATTTTTGAACTTACAGTAAATAATATCAGTCGCCCCCACCACCAGTAAATGCGCTATATCAACTATAATAATGTTCAAAACCATCAATTCATGTCTGTGAGTCAATAGAGCCATGCAGTAAGTTAGAAATACTTACTATCAGTGAAAACTTTTATGTTGCATAAGAACAGCTGTCAAATTGTCAATACTGCATAAAATCTAGAATGACGCTAACTTTGTTGGAAATATTTAGTTAACAGGAGAACTGTCTTTCTGAATTCCAGCTATGAGACCGAGTCCACCCACAACAGTGCTTTTTTTCGAGTCAGGATACAGTTTTCGATGTTCTTGTACAACTTGGAGTAGAAATTGCTTCTGGTCTTCATTTTTTGTCAGAAATGCATTGAAGTCCTGGATCAGTTTCACTCCTCTTTCTGCTGTGTCGTTCACAACTTTGTGACCGAATTACCCTCTCTGCTTTCTTGAAATCTTCATTATCATTCCACGTTTCATGCGGCATCGACAGAAAAGA
This sequence comes from Bathynomus jamesi, assembly GCA_023014485.1. Lineage (NCBI taxonomy): Eukaryota > Metazoa > Arthropoda > Malacostraca > Isopoda > Cirolanidae > Bathynomus > Bathynomus jamesi. The sequence continues at coordinate 135,912 of JAJOZX010003031.1, forward strand.
TTGTGGCAGACCAAGAAAGTTGAAAAATGTCTTCGTATTCATTGTAACGAAAGAGCTGAGCTGCATGTCTGCATATTCACCAGTGCCATCCAGTCGGTGTGGTGGTTCTTCTGATCCTTCTTTCTCTCGCATGTTTACCAGCATCTGCATTTTCTGCTGGGGATCAACTGTCATGTCGAAGAAAGCAAGGCCCACCATAACCTCACTCAGGTACCACAAATGTCTGCTGAAAGCAGTCACTGCTGCCTGCTTGACAACTGGATTGACATTGTATTGTGTCAATCTCTTTAGAAACTGCAGATCATTTGCAGGGGCTTGGGCAGCCAGTGGGGCTTGAAACCACAGTGATGTAAATGTCTCACACGAACAACAAGAATTGGAATATTCCATGTTCTTGTGATGGCTTCATCTTGAACTCTCTCCTAAACATCCACATTTTGTAACAGTAAAGTACTCGTGCCATCCAACGGGCACTGTGCAGTGCACCAGGTGCCTGGAAGTGAATCCCCCGTGCTGGAGCTCCACCAAGGAATATGATGACAAGTTCCAAAAACTCCCTGTAATCATCCCGTGGTTGGCACATTTTCAGATTCTGTATTGCAAACTGTAATGTGCGCTCTCTAAACGAGTCAATCTCCATCCCAGCAGCTGTAAGATATGAACTTTGATCAATCCAAGACCACTGCTCTTTAAAGCGTTTGAAGACAGCCATGTCAGGTCCAGATGAGGCAGATGTTATTTTCAGTGCAGTGAAAACCTTCTGTAGAACAATCTCCATCACATGATGACAGCATGCGAAATGAAGTAGACTTTGCCCAAGGGCTCTCTCTATGAGAACACATGCACCACTGAGACATCCTGTATTGCTTGCTGTCGTGTCAAAACACAGACCCTTGACCTTTTGGGAAAGATTCCAGTCATTCAGACAGGATACAGCATCAGCTTGGGCTTGGCCTGTTCCAGATGCAAGTTTTGGTACACCAAGCAAACAATGAACATCAATTCCTGTCACAATCACAGGTAATCGGTCGATTTTCTCGCGCCCAGTAAGGTCAGGAAGCAATTTTCCGTCCCAGTGAACAGTCAATGGTGCTTGGGGATTGCATGAAGTTTTTGCATCAGCTGCTGTTTTTGCTCTGTGGATCGTGCACGTTGAATCGAGCTACGGCTTAGTGTTATCTCATCAACATTATGGCCAAGCGAATGAGCTGTAGCGGCTAACAAGTGCACCGCCTGGCGATCTGTAACTTTTGATCTATCTAATGCTGCTGTGACATCTTTTGAGAGCAATGTCTTTCTTTCGGTGCTGCTTGCAAATCTTTTCCTCTTTCGTGACTTTTCCATTTCTGAGTCTGCACATTGTTCAACTACATCTTCACTGAGCTATCAGAAGAAAAAATCAACTCACTACTGCAACTTGAAATTAGTGCCTGTTGTTCCTGCTTTGATTTCTGCCACAACCTTTCAAATGATTCTTTCCTTTTGGCTTTCTGCTCTTGTCTCTCTGTCCATGCTTTATCTTCACTTGCCATATATCCTTTCCGACCTTCTCTCTGACTGGCTAGAAACTCCAGGTCTTCTGTCAGTTCTGTTTGTTTCTCAGCATCTTGATGAGCTATGTCAAACAGCTTACCAAGCTTTGAATTGAACTGTGCTTCATTAGAAATTTGTTTCTGGGTACGACGGTTTATGGCCTTCTTCAAACACTGCCATTCTGCATGTACTTTCAGAAGCCGCTTTTCTATATCATAACTGAGAGCAGTTGGTATTCCAGCCTTCAGCCAAAAACTAAGGACTTCTGATACAGTTATGCGTGCACTTTCTTTGAGTGTCTTTTTCTGTTCTGTATGATGATGGAAAAACACTGACAATGTTTCACGAAGTGACGGAAGTTTGCTGTGTTGGACGATTCTCTCATTCACAGGACCAATCAACCAAATATGAGATTTTGATCTTGTCTTTGGCTTATTGTCATCTGCAGTTTGAATGCTGCATTTGCTGCTACATGCCATGCTTGAACTCAGTGAAGTTTCCTGAAAAAAATAAATAACAATCAAAGGCTGTTTTTCAAGAAAAAAATGTCTCCCCTTATGTGACCTTGAAAATTAGGTCAATTAGTAAGGGGAGACATAAATATGCAAAGATAAGCTTATAGTGCTCTATCCAAAGTTGACACCTGCCGTGGCTGTACTTAACCAAAATTTAATTTATGTTTGTTAATAATTTTACTGTGTTCAACACAAACTTAACCCAACAATGCACAACAAACAAATTCCAAGTAGATATCTGAACAAGACACCTGTATCCATACCATACCGGACTTTGAATACTAAGTTTATTTTATTATTTTACAATTATTAACAGAAAATAACAAACCAGCTTCACAGAATTCATAAAACTGTCAGAAAAGAATATTTACAAGCCACTGGCAAATAATGGAAAAATATAGACTGCTTACCGTGGCAAGACTGCGATTTTTGAAACTTCAAGCACCTTGTGCAACCTCTAAATCATCTCGGAATTGCATCAAATTTCACTCATATTGCTATTACATCTGTCGTTTTTGATTGCAGGGTTCTAATCAGTGAAAATTCAACTTTTAATTTTTTGCATGTTCTGTTGCGCCACTCTAAATTATATATATACAGGGCGTCCCAAAAAAATGTATACACACTTTAACAGCTGATAGCTCAATTGATGTTTCTTTCTTTCCAAGTTAAACCCATTAGAATTAATAATGGCAGTCAGACTAAGCTTTGAACAAAGGAAATTCATTCTAAAATGCTACTGGAAGTGTGAAAACGCAGTTAAAGTGCAAAGACAGTTTAGGAGGGAGTTTCAAACAGATCCACCAACGCGACTTACCATCACTCGAATTAGAGATAAGTTTGAAGCCGATGGAACTGTTCAGAATGTCCACAAGAAGCGTTCCGGAAGACCACGGACATCGACAAGCCCCACAAAGCAAGAAAGAGTACTGGAAAATGTATCACCAAAGTCCAAGAAAATCTGTGCGGCAAGCGAGTCGTGAGGTAGAATTTCAGAATCGTCTGTCCAACGCATTTTGAAGCGCTGTCAATGGAAAAGTTACATTCCAAGATTAGTCCATGCTATTAATGAAGATGATCCGGACCGAAGAGTGGAGTATTGCGAGTGGTACTTGGCACGATGTGGATGTGGATTGGACGAAGGGGTTTCGTAGAATACCCTCCGCGTTCACCAGACTCACACCACTAGACTTTTTTTTATGGGGATACTTAAAAGACAAAGTCTACGCTATAAAACCTGCAACAGTCGCTGAATTGAGAGCAGCCGTTGAACGAGAATGCACACAAATACCAAACGAAATGTTTCGTGATGTTTGCGATTCATTGCTTCGTTATCAGCAGTGCCTGGACCAGAACGGACGTCAGTTTGAAAACAGGCATTGACAAAACAATTAAATAATGTCTGTAGATTCTATTACATTTTGAAAATGAAATGTATTTAATAAACACTGGATAATTATTTAAAGTATGTATACATTTTTTTGGGACGCCCTGTATATATATATATATATATATATATATATATATATATTATATATATACAGGGTGTACATAAAGTCAGGATCTATTTTTGTGAAATAATTATTTTTTTCTATTTTTCTTTTCAGAAGCCCTTAGAATGAATACAGAAGAGCGTGTGGCAATAGTAATTTGGCGAATCGAGGGAAAGAAATACAATGACATCAGAGAGAAGTTTAGAAGGAGATTTCATAAGCCGGGCCAATAGACAAGACAATACGAAAATTGGTGAACAAATTTAAACGAACGGGATCTGTAAATGATGAAGCAAGATCAGGACGACCGTGTATGTCAGATCTTACCGTGAATGCAGTACGCGGAATTATCACTGAGGAGCCACGTACGTCCGTTCGTGCTGCATCACACAGACTCGGCCTCCCGACGTCATCTGTGCACAAAATTCTGAAAGTTAATTTGCAGAGAAAAGCTATCATTTGCAGGTTTTACATGATTTACATGAGGAAGATTTCCCTCGACGAAGTGCTGTGTGTGCTGATCTCGTAAAACAAATCTGGAGTGATAATTTAATGGACAACATTCTCTTTAGTGATGAAGCCACTTTCCATACGTGTGGAAAAGTAAATCGCCATAACTGTCGAATTTGGGCAGATGAAAGACCGAATGATTTCGTCCAAAATTGGGAGAGACACTCGCCTAAAGTTAATGTCTGGATGGGTTTAACAAAATCTAAGGTTTATGGTCCTTTTTTCTTTCCTGAAGCTACAGTTACGGGGCTTATTTATCTGGACATGTTGCAGCAATTCCTTGAACCTCAGCTGATTGGGGATAGGATTGTTAGTACCGTCGTCTATCAACATGATGGTGCTCCTTGTCACTATGCCAAAATTGTTCAGGATTATCTAAATGGACGTTTTCCAAATCGCTGGATCGGACGCGGAAGCAACAGACCTTGGCCAGCGAGATCACCAGATTTAACCCCTTTAGATTTCTTTGCATGGGGCTTTATCAAATCGCACGTCTCTCAGACGAAGATTACGAGTCTTGAAAAGTTACGTATACGAACTGCTGCAGATAACAACCCCGCAAATGCTCCAGAATGTGTTTAGAAATGCTGCGGAACAATTTGAGCTGTGCAGGGATACTGATGGGCGTCACGTCGAATCCTACTCTTAATTACTTAATAAATGTTACCACTTTATCATTTTATGATTGAATTCCATATAATTTCCAAGTGCTTCACAAAAATAGATCCTGACTTTATGTACACCCTGTATAATATATATAGGGTGAACCAAATGTAGGTGGACAGTAAATGATAACGTTTATTTTGAGAATACATATTTAATTTTTTTGTATTCTATAATACAAAATAAAATTTAAATAAATTTAGTTATAATATTTAATATAATAAAACACAAACACCATAGTTATAATGAACACCATAGTTATAATATAATATAACACAAACCGTATTCAACCTACTGTCCACCTACTTTTGGTTCACCGTGTATATATATATACAGGGTGTCCGAGAACTATCTGTACAATTTTTGGCTGTTATTAAAAGTCAACCATGAAGTGTAGAAATTCCAGTGTTGTCCCATTTTACAGAGAATCTCATTTTAGAAATTCCAGTGTGTGCGAACATTATCTGTACAATTTCATCTTTTAATAAAATTCTTGATAACACACGTAAAATTCTTAAACAAGATTATTTAGAATCTGTATTTTCAAAAGTTTCTTTTATTAAAATAACGTTGTTACAAACATTCGATATGTGCACCATTAGTGATTCGCAAAACATCCAATTGATACTCCAAATGTTGCCATGTACGCTGCAGCATATCCACATCAATTCACTCAATAGCAGCTGTGATTCTTGCTTTTAAATCATCAATGTCTGTCACCCGCGTACATTTCTAAAAAACTTGTCAAAACGTGGTATCAGAAAAAACTTAGAGATTCTCTGTAAAATGGGACAACACTGGAATTTCTACACTTCATGGTTGACTTTTAATAACAGGCAAAAATTGTACAGATAATTCTCGGACACCCGGTGTATATATATATATATATTAATATATATATATATATATATATATATATATTATATATATATATATATATATTGTATATATATGTATGTATATATATGTATGTATATATATTATATGTATATGTGTATATATGTATAGGGTGTCCCATAAGTCCGGCATCATAGGAAAAATAATAAAACAAGGCAAAACAAAAGCTTTTATTTACAGAACGTGCTCAATATGTCCACCATTGTTTTCAATATACAAATTCAGACGTGATACCCAATCAGCAAGCACACAGTGAATGATGTCAGGAGTAATGGTGTTACATGCCCCAATAATGCGCTGCCACAAATGTTCAACACTCCTAATTTTCTCTGCGTATACCAGCGCTTTCAAGTGGCCCCCAGAGATAAAAATCTAGTGGCGTGAGATCCGGGCTTCTAGCTGGCCGGCCATTCCACGGGCCCTCGACGTCCTATCCAATGACCAGGGAATTGTTGGTACAGGTATTCCCTTACTTGGGTGCTGTAATGTGCAGGAATGCCGTCTTGCTGGAACATGTTGGGAAATTTCCTTCTTCGTTCAAGACACTGGGAAATGCTTCTTCCTTGAGCATACGTAGGTAGGTGCCTCCAGTGACATGTTCATCGAAAAAGAGGGGGCCTATGATGCGATCCTTCCAAATGCCACACCATACCATCACCCGAGATGCACCTTGTTCCTTTGAAGAGGTATACAGTGAGGGTTGTTTTGAGACCAGTAGCGGGTGTTCTGTCGATTTACCTCACTATTTCCATAAAAAACAGCCTCGTCACTGAACAGAATGGTGGACGGGAAATTGGCATCCTGAGCATATTGTTCTGTAGCCCATTCACAAAATTCCATCCGCCGGTCGGGATCATCTATCATCTTCGCTTAATTTCTGTAGGATCTGAAGTTTATATGGATGCCATTTGTGAGCCTGAAGAATGCGATGGATGGTACTTTTCGACACTCATGTCTCGGCGGTCAATCGCCGAAGACTTACTGGGACTTCTGCTAAAATGAGCCAGGATAGCAGTCACTGTATCATCGTCAGTGGACCTCCTTGAAGGTCCACTGCGTGGTTTATCTTCTATGGATCCTGTTTCCTTAAACTTTGCAACAAGTCTGCTAACACAACTCTGTGTTATTGGCTCGCGGTCTGAATGCAGTCTGTTAAATTCAGCAGCGGCCTCTCTCTGACTCCGATTTCCTATGAGTAGAATTATCTGGATTCGTTCTTCCTTGCTCACAGACATTATGGCTGTAGAAAGAGAAAAATATGAATTATGGTTTGTAGAAATAGAAAAATATGAATTTCTCCTGTGATGCTGGAATTATGGGACACCCTGTATGTATATATATATATATATATATATATATATATATATATATATATATATATATATATATACACACAGTACTGTGCAAAAGTCAGATTATCTAATAGTTATCAGATAGACAGTGTCTCTGTTGTGTGAAAATTAGTTTTGATACTAAAATACACGTTAACTAGAACCTCTGGTTCATATTAACGTATAACTAAGTTATTACGTAAGTGTATAAAGTTGTATAAGCTGGATGACCCTTTAGTCTGTATAAATTGGACTTGAGGGTTGATTCATTATACTGGGTGATCCAGATAAATGGGACCCATAAAAAAAAGCCAAATATTCTTAATATTTAATTCCTTTCATAAAAACTATATATCATTCGAAAGAGTAGTTACAAGTTTATTATGAAATATTTATTTTTTTAAAATGACTCCTTTCAAATGTGTTCCATTAGTTGCCAAGCATTCCAGTGTTCTCGCTTGTAAGTTCTGCATCACTTTTGCAAGTGTGCGCAGTGTTATGGCCTGTATCTCATTTGTGATGGCGGCCTTCAATTCTTGCAAGTCGTTGGGTTATTTCTGTAGACCCTACTCTTTAAATATTCCCAGAGATAATAATCTAAGGGAGAAAAATCCGGAGACCTTGCGGGCCATTCAACGTCTCCAAATCTTGAGATTAACTCGCCTGGAAACGTTTGACGCAAAACTGCCATGCAGTTCCTCGTGGTATGGCAGGTAGCTCCGTCTTGTTGGAACCAGTGGTTTTCCAGACAAAGATCTCTTAATTTAGGAATAAGGAAATCGGTCAACATTTTTTCGTAGCGATCACCATTTACAGTGACTGTGTTTCCGGTGGAATCCTCGAAAAAGTACGGCCCTATGATCTGAGATGCAGTAAGACCACACCAAACAGTCAGTTACACGCTGACTATGCAACGGGACTTCGGTAATATTCAATGGATTTTCTGTTGCCCAGAAACGACAATTTTGTTTGTTTACAGTTCCATTCAAGTGAAAATGGGCTTCGTCTGACATAATCAAAGTTGCTAGAAAATTGGTGGTGTCATTTACCTTCTGTTGGATCCATTGACAGAATTGTCGTCTTCGTGCGAAATCTCCATCGTTTAGTTGTTGCACTGTTTGAATTTTATATGGAAAGAGCATTAAATTTTGCTTGAATATACGGTGTGTTGTTCCATATCCAACTCCTAACAGCTGAGAAGCACGTCTGATGCTTATGTTAGGATTATCCTGTACAATTTCATGAGTTCTGTTAATGATCTCGTCTATCCTTGCTGTGCGCACTCTTCCAGTTGGTTTTCTTTTTCCAATGCTGCCAGTTAGGGAAAAATTTCTGACACACCGACGGATTACTTCCTTAGAAGGTGATTTTGACATCTGAAAATTTGTCTTGAAAGATCTTTGAGCTGAAACTACACTTCTTCCATGCTCATAATATTGCTCAGTTATGAAACGCAGATGTTCCACAGTCCATGCAGTCATCTTGAAGGGTTAGTTTTAACTAACACTTTTATTTTGTTTTGTATCTTGTCTTGTATTGTCAAAACCTATACAATCCTGTACAAACTTGTAACTATCCTCTTTCGAATGATGCGTATGATTTTATAAAAGGACTTATACTTTAAGAGTTACAGGGGTTTCTTTTGGGTCCCATTTCTCTGGATCACCCTTTATTACTTTATAACGCATGTGTTTAAAGATTCTAGCGAACTATTACTGATGGATCTGCAGTAAATGCTCCTAAGCTGTTGTTATATCAATATTTACAATTAAAAGTATTGACATATTCACTTAAATTCTGCAAAACAAATTTATCCAAAACGTTTCTCATTATAATCCTAATTCATGCTGTTTTTTTTTCTTTCACAGGCTTAAGAAATGACCAAAAGTACAATTTCTGATGAGATTAGATATAAATTAATACATGTGCATGGTGAGGGACTGAGTCAAAGAAAAATAAGTGAATCTACAGGCATTTCCAAAACTGGTGTGCAAAAAAAATTGGCTCGTCACAACTCAAATGGAACCCCAGCTGATCGCCCTAGATCAGGGAGGCCCTCTAAGCTTTCTCCATCTGATCTATAATATCTAAAGATTACTTCCCTTCGAGATAGACGCAAATCCAGCACTTCACTTGCAGCAGATCTCGAAAAAACAATAGGTGTCTCAGTTGATCCCTTTACTGTATGAAGGAAACTTAACTCAGTAGGTCTTAAAAGACGTGTTGCAGCAAAAAAGCCACTTTTAAGGAATGGAAATAAAGAAAAGAGAAGAAAATGTGCTTTGGAACACAAGTATTGGACATCTGAGACCTGAATTAAGCTTCCTTCGTACAGTAGAAGGATCAACTGAGACACCTGTTGTTTTTTCGAGATCTGCTGCAAGTGAAGTGCTGGATTTGCGTCTGTCTCGAAGGGAAGTAATCTTTAGATATTGTAGATCAGATGGAGAAAGCTTAGAGGGCCTCCCTGATCTAGGGCGATCAGCTGGGGTTCCATTTGAGTTGTGACGAGCCAATTTTTTTGTACACCAGTTTTGGAAATGCCTGTAGATTCACTTATTTTTCTTTGACTCAGTCCCTCACCATGCAAATGTATTAATTTATATCTAATCTCTCTCAAGCCTGTGAAAGAAAAAAAAAATAGCATGAATTAGGATTATAATGAGAAACGTTTTGGATAAATTTGTTTTGCAGAATTTAAGTGAATATGTCAATACTTTTAATTGTAAGTATTGATATAACAATAGCTTAGGAGCATTTACTGCAGATCCATCAGTAATAGTTCGCTAGATCTTTAAACACATGCGTTATAAGTAATATAATGAATCAACCCTCAAGTCCAATTTATAAAGACTAAAAGGGTCATCCAGCTTATACAACTTTATACACTTAAGTAATAACTTAGTTATACGTTAATACGAACCAGAGGTTCTAGTTAATATGTATTTTAGTATCAAAACCAGTTTTCATACAACAGATTATCTAATAGTTATCAGATCGACAGTAATCTGACTTGCACAGTACTATATATATATATATATATATATATATATATATATTATAAATTATAAGTTCGGGAAGAACCGATTCGCCTCTATTTAAAAGGGCATATCTCAGCGGAAAAACAAAGAAAAAGTGAGAGGAAAGACAGAGGAAAAAGAAAGGGTGGAGGGGACAGTCGAAGTGGAAAAAGACCAAGGACTGCAGGGTCGAGCCCCATCATCCCTGGGTGCTAGGGCCGGGAGGGCGCACGTGAAACCTCCAGGAACAAGCACGTACAAACGAGCACAAAGAGCACGAGCTTAGAACCCCCTTGCGGGGATATATATATATATATATATATATATATATATATATATATATATATATATATACACAGGGTGTCCCATAAGTCCGGCATCATAGGAGAAATTCATATTTTTCTATTTCTACAAACCATAATTCATATGCTCGGGATGCCAATTTCCCGTCCACCATTCTGTTCAGTGACGAGGCTGTTTTTTATGGAAATGGTGAGGTAAATCGACAGAACACCCGCTACTGGTCTCAAAACAACCCTCACTGGTATATCTCTTCAAAGGAACAAGGTGCATCTCGGGTAATGGTATGGTGTGGCATTTGGAAGGAACGCATCATAGGCCCCCTCTTTTTCGATGAACATGTCACTGGAGGCACCTACCTACGTATCCTCAAGGAAGAGGCATTTCCCAGTGTCTTGAACGAAGAAGGAAATTTCCCAACACGGTAGAATACCTGTACCAACAATTCCCTGGTCATTGGATGGGACGTCGAGGGCCTGTGGAATGGTAGCTAGAAGTCCGGATCTCACGCCACTACATTTTTATCTCTGGGGCCACTTGAAAGCGCTGGTATACGCAGAGAAAATTAGGAGTGTTGAACATTTGCGGCAGCGCATTATTGGGGCATGTAACACCATTACTCCTGACATCATTCACCGTGTGCTTGCTGACTGGGTATCACGTCTGAATTTGTGTATTGAAAACAATGGTGGACATATTGAGCACGTTCTGTAAATAAAAGCTTTTGTTTTGCCTTTTTTTTATTATTTTTCCTATGATGCCAGACTATGGGACACCCTGTGTGTGTGTGTGTGTATATATATATATATATATATAATATATATATAGTATATATATATATATATATATATATATATATATATATAAGCGCACCGGACAAAAAATTAGTCACCCCTCTCAGAATGTACCTAATAACGTGTGACGGCGCCTCTGGCCTTGATAACCGCACGAATCCGGCGAGGCAGAGACTCTACGAGGTTGTGCATGTACTGAACATCGATTTGCTGCCACTCGTTCATCAGCCGGTCCCGAAGTTCCGCCAGAGTCCGTGGGTGTCTATTCCTGCGCTTCACTTTCTGTTTCCAGCCTGAACAACACCGACGCATTCAGGATTAAAGGCTTCATTGGACCTGCGATGTACTCGTCGCCTCCCATCATTGGAGAACAAACAAAAACGGGACTCATCGGACCAAATTACACGTTTCCAATCTGCCGCAGTCCAGTTTTTGTGCCTCTGAGCCCATTTATAACGTGCCAATTTGTGACTTGCTGTTAACAGCGGCCTCTTCTGTGGTACCCTGCTCCAGATGTCCATCGCATGCAGTTCTCGTCGCAATGTCCGTTCGGAAATTGGTCGCTGGAGAACCTCATTGGTTTCTTGGAGCAATTGTTCTCTGGTTTGAAAACGATTTGCAGTTACTAGACGAGAAACATGGCGGCGGCCTCTATTGTCGAGAATTGTTTTCCGGCCACAGTTACGCCGTCGATTGTCAGTTGATTGCGAACTACACCACTCTTTGTAAACTCGCTGGACAGTACGCGTTGACACACCAACAAATTGGGCTACTTCAGACATTTTGTGTCCGTGGGCTCTGCCAAACACGATGGCTCCTTTTTGCCACTGAGTAACGTCTGCCTCACGACCCATTTTGCAGACTATCCAACACACACTTTGTTCTTCACCACCTCACGAAACAGATCTGATCCTGTGTGCTACGTCACCGCTACTTGTCACTTACCAATGCTACATCAGCGCCCTCTGTGTGACCTTGAACTTCCTACTATCGGTGCTATTAGGGGTGACTAATTTTTTGTCCGGTGTGCTTATATATATATATATATATATATATATATATATATATATATATATATATATATATATATATATATATATATATATATATATATATATATACAGGGTGGGCCGTAAGTTTCCATACATAGGAAAAATAAACATTTTTTTATGGACAACCATTTTTATTTATATAATATGCTCTACATGGTTGCCATTGTTTTGAAAACACATTTCAATACGTGTTCCCCACTGTTGATGAACACGCATTAGCACAGTTGACGTTATGCTTGTAATGGCGTTGGTGATACGTTCCTTTAGATGATTTATGTCTCGTATCTTTTCCTGATACACCATGGCCTTCAAGTGCCCCCAAAGATAGAAATCAAGGGGGGTGAGATCTGGGGATCTGGGAGGCCACTCCACAGGACCACGCCGACCAATCCAAGCATCCGGAAACTGCTGATCCAAATACCGACGCACGTGAAGACCATAATTTAAATTTTCCTATGTATGGAAACTCACGGCCCACCCTGTACTATATATATATATATATATATATATATACTTTTTTTTTTTTTTTTGTCGGTTGTCGGTTTTTAATAATTTTCTCCCAATTTTACAATTGAATATTTTTTCAGTCTTCTTTCAAATCCGCTTTCAAGTTTGGAGTCTTTGCTTTGTCTGAAGGTAGTTTCTTTGCCTGGACACATTCAGGCAACCTTTATTCAGAATATCTTCAAAATTTATGCGAGAGTGGTAATAACAGCTGAAGAAGAAGACGACAAAGAAACAATTGAGGAGGTAGGGAGGTTTGCATGTTATTTGAGCAATTTGCATAAAACCATTCTCTCTTTTTTTTTTAAGTTTATGTACTACTTAAGGTTCTCGCACCATTTCCTTGGTAGCTACCCTTAATGTCAGTTTATTTCTACATTCTATGAGGGTAAGCTTCTCTCTCTCGGTATTATAGTTTTTAAATTTGAAATATCATTCAAATTTTGTTCCCTTTTGAAACGACTGTTATTTACTATTAATTTGATTGAATGTCAGGTAACAAGCCTATTATTAGAAAGGCTACCGCAGTTCTCATCATCTGGGGACATCGAAGTGCAGGAGAGGGCCACCTGTCTTTTGCAGCTGGCACAGTACATCCAGAAGGCGAATCAGAATGGGGAGTTTCTTGCGCAGGAATTGGAGGGGTTGTTTGCTGGGGAAATGAACCCTGTGGCGCCGAAGGCTCAGAAAAAAGTGCCAGTGCCTGATGGGTAAGTTCCCTCCCAAAATAATAAAGTTTGACAGTCTCGTACCAAACATACATATTTCATTTCCATTTACTGATATGCCTTTGACGTAATTATGTTGTCAATCTCCATCTCTTTCTGTTGTGGTTGGACGCATTAACTCGATTTATTCAATTATCAATTAGATATTAAGTTTTGTTCACCGACCGAAGGTCGAATTAAACTGTTATAACTAGTGATGTACCGATTTATCGGCAGAATCGGCCATTTTTGGGCTTCGGCCAAATTTAGCCCGATTCTCTTACCGATTCTTTGACATTTTAAAATGTTCATTGCGAAACAAAATCTATACTTATAGAAAATTGAACATACAAAAAAGCACTATTTATAATTTACTCGTTTGAAAGTGTGAGTATAAAATACATTTTCCATTCATGACAAAGGCAAAACTTAATAAGTTACCCATAAATTTACATTTCTTTAACTAGCTAACCTCTAAATATTATAAACTATTGTAATTTACTCTTACTCTGCAGCCCCCCAGGTGTACTCTTCATGAGAACCTGGCGGCACCCAGATAGTCCGCCACATCCGCTGGGCGGGTCCAGAGGTCTCTTGGTGAAGAAATATTATATTGGTGTCTGAGCTGTGTGAAAGAAGGGCAGTGGAGTAGTAGGTGTTCTACAGACTGTTGAGTGATGGCATTTTGGGTATTTGGTTGATGCGGTGTTTGTACAGCTGCAGGGATGGGTGGTGGCCCGAGCGGAGACGGGAGTGTGTTACACGTGTGTTTCTGGGGAGAAGGGCCTCAGAAGGGTCGATGTCGGGTGGAATTGTTTAGTATTGAGTTTCGGGGGCGGTTTGTTAAGGCTTATTGTGTCAGTTTAGTATGTGTGTGTGTGTGTTTGGTGTTGGAGGAAGCTGGTTGTATTGCTGATAGTGCGAGGCTGGAGTGCGTTTTTTGTTTCTAGCTGGGGGTTCTAGTTCTGTTGTGTTGGCATGGGTGTGAAGGTGAAATTGATTTTGCATAGAACTGTGTTCCTATCATGTTTAGGTGATAGTTGATGGCAGAATTTTTGTTTCTGTATGGAGATGGTCTATGTTCGTGGTGCGGGTACAGCCTGTGATGATTCAGTGTGGTTTGTTTTGTGTTTGCAATTTTTTGAGGTTCGTGTTGGATGTTGGTGGAAACCACGCAGTTGAATTGTAGTTCATTGTTCTGCGAATGAATTGTTTATAGAGAGTTGTTAGGGTTTCTTTGTGTTGGCCGAAGGTTGTGCTTGCAAGTGCTCTCAGTAAGTTGGGTTTGTTTGTTGCTTTTGTGTTGATTTTGGTGATGTGGGGAGAGAGTCATGTGTGTCTCTCGTATGTGACTCCAAAAATGGTAGGCGTTTTGTTGAGGGGAAGGGGTTGACCTGCAGGGGTGATTGTTGGGTGCTTGTCTGTTTCGTGTTTATCCGGTGTCAAGAGTGTGACTGGATTTTTGGGGTGATGCTGACATCCTGTTTTTTGTTAGCCAGTGTTCTAATTGGTTGAGGTATGATTGCATGTTACGAGCTGCTGTTGTGTATTTAGGATGTTGCGCCGTCATGCTTAATTCATCTGCATATGACTGAACATGGATGTTTAGATCGTGGGGTGATTGTGGTAGATCATGCATAAACAAGTTGAAAAGTGTGTGAGAGAGGATGTCACCTTGGGGATGCCATTGAAGAGAGCAAGTGTCCTGGATTTGTAACTTTTGTGTATGACTTTTGCTTGTCTTCGTGCTATGAAGTTTGTTAGCCATTTTTTATCGTCGCGCGTGGGTGTGGGTGTGGAGTATCTTTTTGGCTAATATGTGACGGGGACAGTGTCAAAGGCCTTGTTTGTCTGTTGCAGCAAGTATGGTTCGTGAGGGGGGGGGCTTTGTTGGTTAAAGCCGTCTAGTATGTGCTGTGTTAAGTTGGTGAGGAGTATGCTGGTGGAACGATGCGGCCTGAAGCTATGTTGTGTATTAGAGTGGGATGTGTGGTTTAATTCTGTCGTGGATTAGTTTTTCAAGGATTGTGGATACAGTGGAGAGTAGGGAGATGGGTCTGTAGGAAGAAGGCTGATTTAGAGGTTTATTAGGTTTTAGGATGGAATTGTGTGTGCTTGTTTCCATATGCTGGGTATTTTGTTGTGTAGCCAGGAAAAGTTGAATATTTTTATGAGGACAGCTATAACTGTGGGGCCGAAGTGTTTCAGGTGTATGTTGATGTGGTCTGGTTCTTCTGCATGTGATTGTTTGAGTGATCTGATGGCTGTCTGGCAGTAAAAGGTGGATTCTTGTTTTGGTTAATTTGTGTATTGCGGATGTTCTTTATCTTCCTGTTTTGTGGGGAGGTTGGTTTGTAGCTGATTTTTTAGTAGCGTTTCATGAGGATGTTGCAGTGTTGTTTTGGTGTAGGTATTTTAATTTGGTTGGAGAGGAGTGCTTCATGTGTGGGAGCGGGGTTGATGTGGGAGGTGTGGATTTTCTTTATGGTGCGCCAGAGCTGGGTACTGCGAGTTTTGTGGTCTTATAGTGCTGATGTATTCTTGCCAGTTTTTAGTTTTCTGTATAGTGATGAGGCTGGTAGTGGTGGTCAGTGTTTGGATCTGTTTGGCTTCTTGAATGGTTGGTGTTCTGATTTGTCGAAAAGTCTTTTTCGTCGTTTAATGAGGGCTGCAATTTGTAGTGAGAAATGTGGGTTGTATTGTTTCCTATATCCTTGTGGAACATGTTTTTTGCTGGCTTGGTTGACTATGTTAGTGAAGTGTGATGTGGCTTGGTCAATTGAGGCAAACGAGTCTAGTGTGAAGTCTTGTAGGTTTTTTTTTCGATGTGATCTGCGAATGCTTGCCAATTTGCACGTTTGTAGTTCGTGTAGGTTTTCTTAAAAGTGGAATGGACTGGGTGGGTCAGTTGATGTGTAATGATGATTGGCAGGTGGTCTGAGGATAGTTCATATAGTGTCTGCCATGTTGTGCTTGTGTAGTATGGGTGAGCGGAAGGTGATGTGGGTTGTTGGTTGTGTTGTATAGGTTTTCTGGTAGGTTGGTTTCTGTAGTTTAGAATATTGAGAGAGCCGAGTTGGTCGAGAAGCGTTACTCCTCTAGGATCCAGGGTGTGTGTGTGTGTGTGGGTGAGCCTCTTTATTAATAATAATAATTCTATATTAAGTTGTACTTTATAATTTATATATTAAACCATCTTATGGTGACTTTATTTTAATAATTTTATAAACGCAAATTATATATCCCCCTCCCCCCCCCTTTTTTTTTTTTTAATTGGCCACCAGGGACTTGAAATTTTATAAAAATGTTGTTTACATTGTTGAGGAAAGAAAATGTGTTTAACATAAGGGAAACAAATTACTTTAAATATTGGTATTCAATTTATGAAACTAAAATAAAATTATTTTACTGAGTAATAAAACTAATTATTAAATTAACATCACTTTAGCTACGGTATATGACAGAGCATTTTTTAAGCCAATTTCACTGGGCGACAAGGGTTATATACATTGGCGTAGCCATGGGTTGGGGGTTAGAACCCCCCTCCCAAGGAGTATAACAATAATAGCAAACATTTATTCACGGTCCATCACGATGACCAATTACTTTTAAAATTAAGTTTGAATTACGTAATTAGAAATTAGACGAAGCTATATAAATTCAGAGGTGCGCATAGTTTGTATGCACGTGTTTTGCACTCGATATTTAGACGGTGAACTTTGAAGATGTTTACAAATCTAGATTCCTGTACTGCATCCGAGATGTAACGTATATGTACATATCATCACTGGTTTTGCGTGCTTTTAGTAAATATAGGGTATCCATAAATGATTACCCTGATTAAAGCATGCTATAACTTTTAAATAAACACTCGTATTCAAACGCAGTTTTAATCATAAGTAGATAAACATACAAAGTTTTGATACATAGTTAATGAACTTAATAAACTTCCACATGCGCACCCCTAGTGGCACGTAAAATGTCTAAACGGTATTCACACACACGCCACACATTTTCCAACATTTGTGCGTTAACTGTTGTAATTGCATCCGTAATGCGTTCTCGCAATGTCCTGATATCTGGAACAACTGTTGCATAAACCAAATCTTTAACATGACCCCAGAGAAAGAAATCCAGTGGGGTAATGGCTGGTGATCTTGGGGGCCGTGGGATTGGCCCGTCCCTGCCAATCCATCGATTTGGAAATGTTGCGTCGAGAGTTTCACGAACATGCGCCCAATGTGGGGGTGCCCCATCTTGTTTGGAAGATGACAGTTGGCTGCCTGTCCTGCAGCTGGGGGATGGCGTAATTGGTGAGCATATCCAGGTACACAGTTGCGGAAACAGAGACATTTTACGACATTTTACGTGCCACTTGGGGTGCACATGTGGAAGCTTATTAAGTTCATTAACTGTGTATCAAAACTTTGTATGTTTATCTACTTATGATTAAAACTGTGTTTGAATACGAGTATTTATTTAAAAGTTATAGCATGCTTTAATCAGGGTAATCATTTATGGACACCCTGTACATAGTACATTGCAAAATGACAGGAATTAAAAACGCGATCAATACACAACAGAGTAGTATTTGTCCAACATACATACGTGTAGCCTTTTTTTTAATCCATATGCTGATTTAAAATGTGTATTCATCACCGTAGTTATAGATATATAACTGAAAATTTGTTGAATAATATTTCGTGTGTAACTCCCTCCCCATTAGAAATTTCTGGCTACGCCGTTGGTTTTACACACACACACACACACACACACACACACACACACACACACACACACACACAATGACTGTGCATGGAACAAGGAACTCTTCTGGGAAAATTAAATCTACTGTAGTCCGAATAAGTAATGGTAAATGACAAACACTATAGTTTTTCTTTTTCACGATGTTAGCCCAACGTGGGCAACGGATCACTCGCAGAGAGGCCCCCAAAATATAGCTTCACTCACCAGGTATCTGCAAAGCAGATAGGATCCAACTCTGATATGAGTAACTAATTCTGTTACTGTATATTTGAACTTTAAAAATATGAAAATTGAAAGTTTTCACATTAGATTAGTAAAATCTATGAAGGAAATTTATTTTTTAAAATCTAGGCATGCGGCTAAATTTTGGAATCGGTACATCACTAGTTATATAACATTGTCGTGAAGTTGTCATGAAAATACCTTGTGTTGGAAAGGTACTCTTCAAATTATTGCATATTTGTAGGGCTACGTCGTGGCCTTGTCGCAACACTGCTTCCCGTAGATCAGCGAAGCGACACTGGGTCCGGGTAGTAGTAGTTGGATGGGAATCCGTCCTTTGCGTCCAGATGATGTAACGACACGTGGCTTGGATACCACGTACAGCTGTAGGTCCCCTCCTTCATATGACTAACGATGCTGCGAAGGTTATAATGTATATGTTCGGTCGGTAAACCCGTTTTGCTAGATGAAATGTTAGTGTGCAGTAAACAAAATGGATTGAAAGTCGTTAGCACTAATTTCATTTATCACAGGGAAGCCTTAATTTGTATGTTAGATTTCATTATTGATTTTATTTTCAGCCTGAATCTTGACACTTGGATTAACAGCCCTCCGTCCGACTCCGAGGACGATGAGAAGGGCTTTTTCGGTGACTCTCTGAAGAAAGATCTCTTCACGAAGGGAGAGGCACAAGATGAGGTCCGTGCAACTACAAAAGAACTCTCCGAAGACGAACTGCAGAAGGTGAAAAAAATTTTCTCGTAGGCCCTTATTCCCATTACATGGAGAGGTTTTCAAAATTTGATCTTTTTATTTTAAAACTCAGTTAAATATAATAAATTTGTTCCTATTTGTCAGAACATGTTGCCTAACTTTTAGAATTAATAATAATAATATGTATTAATTAATATTATTAAACTGATTACAGAGGAGGGCTGCACGGAAGCTGGAACAGGCAAACAATCCTTACTATGTCAAAGGTTCCTCAGCCAATCTCTCTCCAAAGACTCAAAAAGAGACGACCGATGTGGACAGTATTCCCGTAACTCCGCTTAATCTTAGCATTCCTCTGAAGCTTCCTGGTATTGTCTGAACTTGAAGTTTCACATCCAGATAATATAAAAACTGTTAACCCTATAGGTGGACAACTGTTACAAATTTCTAATCTTTCGTATACACGCATTTATAACTTAATCCTACACAAAATTCTCTCCATATAGGATTAACGTTTTTCTTTACTGTTGAAATTTTTATTTGCAGTAACAAATTTATTGGTCATTTGTAGAAAATAACTTAAAAAATAATTATATTCAACGCAGGTATGACTTCAGTGGACAAGTATTTAATAGTGGAAGGTCGCCATGGGAAGAAACATCACAAAAAACACAAGAAGAACAGAAAACATCGCCAACCATCCAGTAGCGAAGAGGTAAATTTGTTTATTTCGAAGAAATTAGTAAGATTTTATATTTTATGCGCCTCGGTGGTGTTGTGGTTAACATCGCTGACTACAAATCCATCGGCCCCGGGATCGAGACCCGCTGACGGCAGGCGGCGCGCAGCAAAAGCCCAGCTGTTCATCCTTCCACACAAAGAAATTGGTTGGTAGATAAATGGGTACCCTGGGTAGTAAGGGGGGGGGGGGGGTCAAAACATATCAAAAATAGTTTCTCCAATTCCACAGCATGCACGTAGTTGGAAATGATGATCTGAGTATATGCGACCCCCCCCCCCCCCCTACCCCTTCCATAGCATCCCCC
Organism: Bathynomus jamesi; assembly: GCA_023014485.1. Classification (NCBI taxonomy): domain Eukaryota; kingdom Metazoa; phylum Arthropoda; class Malacostraca; order Isopoda; family Cirolanidae; genus Bathynomus; species Bathynomus jamesi. The sequence continues at coordinate 155,980 of JAJOZX010003031.1, forward strand.
CATTTTACTCTCTCCACAGATATAAACCCCAAATGTGACAATCATGCATTATATTAAGTCTTATTAAGTAGATTAGATTAATTTGGATAGATTGAATAGATTACATAGATTAATTTAGATAGATTAGATGAATTATATAAATTATTGTCACGTTTTTTTGTTTAGTTTGATTGTTTGATTGAATGAGTTATGATTTAATTCCGAATGAGTTATATTAAATTCAGATTGAATGATTCAATTGCTAGAATTTAACAATTAGTTTTTTGTTATTAATGCTACTAGGCCTAAATAAGTGAAATCATGGCGACAAGAAGCAAAACGCACAATTCAACATTTGGTCACCCTGTAGAATTTCCACCTTCAATGACTCCTTCAAAGGCTAACGTATTTATGCATTATTTACTGGTAAGAAAACGAGAACTGATTTCGAAAGGTTCTAGAACAGCAAAAGAATGTTACAGAATTGTCACTAAAGATGTGGAAGCTATTTGGGAGAAGTCTTCCTTTCCACATATAGGATTTGAAGGAATAGCTATAAAAGTTGAACGATTGATAGAATCTGCAGCAAAGCTAAATAAAGTACCATTAAAACAAAGAAACAATAGTTTTCAGCAGAAGGTGGAGACATTTGATGAAATGTTTGATATTTGCACTTGTACATTTTACGATAAAAAAAATCAGTCGAACGGATTGCAGATGTGATATTAGAGTTCCAATGATTGAGTGGGAGTCTTTTGTGGGGCAGAAACAAAGAAAAAACCAACTAGGACCAATCGACAGAGTAACGACTTCCGCAAGAAAAAGGACTCACGATAGAGTTAAAGGATTAGAAAGAAGAGCCAAGATAAGCCCAGATATGAATGTCGCCTCAACCAGCAAACTGAACCCTTTACATATTATGGAAGATGAGAGCATGGAAATTGATGATGATAGCGACGATATTGACTTTCTTCCGGATTTTGAGCTGAGAGAAAACCATCAGAACAGAATTATTTATGATAACTTAACAATAACAGCAGATACATACCGTGTAAGTTACAGAGCTACTGCAGCTATACTAAATGCAGCTTTGAAGGATATGGGAATACTAGACGAAACTAATATGTTGGATAGGAAAAAAGTGGAAAGAGAAAGAATGTGTGGGTAAAAAGAACATAATCAAAGTGAAATCAGAGAACACAGATTGAAGGCATCGGATTTGATGGTAGAAAAGATCAAACTAAGACAAAGAAGGGAATGGAGTACGAAGAACATTATGTAATGGTCAAAGAACCTGGTGATGTTTACATGGATCATATAGCTCCGGATAACGGAACTGCTTATTGTATTGCAGATGAAATAATAACTTTTATAGTTGATTCTAATAGCAAAGAATCCCTCAAAGCTTTGCTATGCGATGGCACCCCAGTAAATACTGGCAGGATTGGCGGAATGCTAAAATTGATTGAATTATATCTGGACAGGGCGGTACAATGGCTGATTTGCCTTTTGCATGCAAACAAACTGCCCTTCAGGCACGTATTTGAAGCAATTGATGGAAAAACTTCGGGACCAAACACCTTCAAAGGTTCTCTTGGAAATAAACTCCGAGAGGATTTGACCAAACTGGATATAGTTGATTATACCCCTGTAGAGGGCAACATTAAAGAAGTTTCGGCCGATATTGTTAAAAGTTTCAGCAGTGACCAAAAATATATGTATTAAATGTGCATTAGCATACAATCTGGACGCATCTCACAAGCGTTAGCCACCAGATCCCCAGGTCCCCTCCATCATGCAAGATGGCTAACACGAACAAACAGGATCCTGCGCTTATATGTCTCTACACGGAATCCAGACAAAAACATCCAAGACCTAGTAAAAATTATAATGATGATTTACGCTCCAGGCTGGTTTTGGATAAAGTCTCATCCAAAGGCAAATGAGGGAGCATCTAATTTTTGGTATATCATGCACTTGCTTAAAGGCTTAGATAAAAAGCACTGGATGATTATGGAGCGTGTCCTCAGAAATAACGCCTATTTTGCCCACCCAGAGAATATCTTACTCTCAATGATAACAGACACAGGAAGAGAGGTCAGAGAGCTGACTCTTCAGCACATCATTCGAGCAAGAACTAGGAGCACCAATGCGAGAAATTTTGAGCTGCCAAAAACACTGAACTTTGAAGCAGACGATTATCCTAACATGATCGACTGGGACAACGAAACCATCACCCCTCCACCTATTTTACAGAATTTGACAAATGATGATGATGATGATCTTAAAGTTCGAAATTAACCACTTCAACTTATTCCTTTTCCTTGTCACAGCCAGGGAGTAGAACATGCTGTAAATGTGGTAACAGAAGCATCACAAGATAGAATTGGTTACGAAATCAGACATAAATTTATTTTGAATGTACTGGAGTCGAGAAAAAAGCTACCTGTGTTCCGATGGAAAGGCCAGTGGTGTCAGTAATTTCCGATTTTAAATTTTTTAAGGTGAATATTATGGTTTTAATATGCTTCAATTAAATTTTTTAAGGTGAATATTTTGATTTTAGTATGCTTCAATTGATTCTTTAAGTAATATATGGAGAAAGATTTATTATTATATACAGGGCGTCCGCGAATTATCTGTACAATTTTTGGCTGTTATTAAGCGTCAACCATGAAGTGTAGAAATTCCAGTGTTGTCCCATTTTACAGAGAATCTCATTAAGTTTTTTCTGATACCTCGTTTTGACAAGTTTTTTAGAAATGTACGCGGGTGACAGACATTGATGTTTTAAAAGCAAGAATCACAGCTGCTATTGAGCGAATTGATGTGGATATGCTGCAGCGTACATGGCAACATTTGGAGTATCGATTGGATGTTTTGCGAATCACTAATGGTGCACATATCGAATGTTTGTAACAACGTTACTTTAATAAAAGAAACTTTTGAAAATACAGATTCTAAATAATCTTGTTTAAGAATTTTACGTCTGTTATCAAGAATTTTATTAAAAGATGAAATTGTACAGATAATGTTCGGACACACTGGAATTTCTAAAAAACTTGTCAAAACTTGGTATCAGAAAAAACAGAGATTCTCTGTGAAATGGGACAACAATGGAATTTCTACACTTCATGGTTGACTTTTAATAACAGCCAAAAATTGTACAGATAATTCTCGGACACCCTGTGTGTGTGTGTGTGTGTGTGTGTGTGTGTGTGTGTGTGTGTGTATATATGTATATATATATTATATATATGTATATATATATTAGGGGGTCGAAATTTTGTATTCTTATTCTACACACTGCTCGGAGTTTCCTTTGGGACCCTAAACAACATACTGTAATTACACCGCTATGCGCCCTCCCCCCCTACCCGTTGCATATGCCCCCCTTTTTTTTTAAATTGAAATTGAAACCAATTCTTTGAATAAAAAAAACCTGATAAATGACAAAGATTAAAGTAAATAATGATATAAGTAAAGTTAAAGTAAGTTTTTATATATATATATATATATATATATTATACAGGGGTTAGACAAAATAATATGAACACCCGCCGATTTCACCGGTTATCTTTACGGACTGCTCAGACACAAAGTAAACGGTCAAATGACTGGCAAACCTATTTAAATGCGTAACAGTGTGTGTATACGTCGTTATAACCCTCACGTTGTTTTTACAGATCTGAGTGAATTATGAATTAGCAGTTATGAAAGACCTGTCAGACTTCCAAAGAGGGCAAATTGTCGGAGCGCGGATGGCTGGTGCATCGGTGACGAAAACCGCTCAGATGTTCAATGTATCCAGAGGAACTGTCTCTATGGTCATGTCTGCATACCAAAACCATGGAAAGACAAGCACCGACAAATGCAATAGTGGACGCAAGAAGAAGCTGTGTGATCGAGACCGCCGGGTGCTAAAGCGCATTGTGACAAAGAACCATAAGACCACAGCTCCAAAAGTGACTGCAGAGCTTAACCAGCATCTTGCAAGCCCGGTATCGACCAGAACTGTACGTCGCGAGCTCCATGGAGCTGGATACCATGGGAGGTCTGCAATTGCCAAACCCTCCCTTTCACACATCAACATTGAGCGGCGCAGAAAATGGTGTAATGACCATAAGAATTGGTCAATGGACCGGTGGAAGAATGTAGTCTACTCCGACGAATCATCCTTTACGCTATTTCCATGTTCCGGTCGAGTTTACGTCTGGAGACAGCCTAAAGATGCTTATGACCCCGACTGCCTGACCCCAACCGCTAAGCATGGAGGCAGATCTGTGATGGTTTGGGCAGCAATATCGTGGAATACTCTTGGCCCAGCTGTAGTACTGCATGGTAGGGTTAACCAGGTCCATCCCATGGTCCAAACGCTGTTTCCCAATGGCGGCGCCGTCTTCCAGGATGATAATGCACCAATCCACACCGCTGGGGTCGTTAAAAACTGGTTTGAAGAGCATGTTAGTGAAGTAGAACGCTTGGATTGGCCTCCACAATCCCCGGATCTTAACATTATCGAGCATCTGTGGTGTCAGTTGGAGCAGCAGGTCAGAAGCCGATTCCCACCGCCGGCGTCTTTGGAGGAACTGGAGCAGGGTTTGCTCGAAGAATGGCTCAGGATTCCTCTAGCCACTGTCCAAAAGCTGTATGAATCAAATCCCCGACGCATTGCAGCTGTTATTGCCGCTAAAGGAGGACCAACTCCATATTAAGAATAAAAACCGCCATTTATCAAGGTGTTCATATTATTTTATCCAACCCCTGTATATTATATATATATATACAGGGTGTACATAAAGTCAGGATCTATTTTTGTGAAATAATTATTTTTTTCTATTTTTCTTTTCAGAAGCCCTTAGAATGAATACAGAAGAGCGTGTGGCAATAGTAATTTGGCGAATCGAGGGAAAGAAATACAATGACATCAGAGAGAAGTTTAGAAGGAGATTTCATAAGCCGGGTTTACATGATTTACATGAGGAAGATTTCCCTCGACGAAGTGCTGTGTGTGCTGATCTCGTAAAACAAATCTGGAGTGATAATTTAATGGACAACATTCTCTTTAGTGATGAAGCCACTTTCCATACGTGTGGAAAAGTAAATCGCCATAACTTTCGAATTTGGGCAGATGAAAGACCGAATGATTTCGTCCAAAATTGGGAGAGAGACTCGCCTAAAGTTAATGTCTGGATGGGTTTAACAAAATCTAAGGTTTATGATCCTTTTTTCTTTGCTGAAGCTACAGTTACGGGGCTTATTTATCTGGACATGTTGCAGCAATTCCTTGAACCTCAGCTGATTGGGGATTGGATTGTTAGTACCGTCGTCTATCAACATGATGGTGCTCCTTGTCACTATGCCAAAATTGTTCAGGATTATCTAAATGGACGTTTTCCAAATCGCTGGATCGGACGCGGAAGCAACAGACCTTGGCCAGCGAGATCACCAGATTTAACCCCTTTAGATTTCTTTGCATGGGTCTTTATCAAATCGCACGTCTATCAGACGAAGATTACGAGTCTTGAAAACTTACGTACACGTATACGAACTGCTGCAGATAACATAACCCCGCAAATGCTCCAAAATGTGTTTAGAAATGCTGCGGAACGATTTGAGCTGTGCAGGGATACTGATGGGCGTCACGTCGAATCCTACTCTTAATTATTTAATAAATGTTACCACTTTATCATTTTATGATTGAATTCCATATAATTTCCAAGTGCTTCACAAAAATAGATCCTGGCTTTATGTACACCCTGTATAATAAATCTTTCTCCGTATATTACTTAAAGAATCAATTGAAGCATACTAAAATCAAAATATTCACCTTGAGAAATTTAAAATCGTAAATTACTGACACCACTGGCCTTTCCATTGGAACACAGGTAGCTTTTTTCTCGACTCCAGTACATTCAAAATAAATTTGTCTGTTTTCGTAACCAATTCTATCTTGTGATGCTTCTGTTACCACATTTACAGCATGTTCTACTCCTTAGCTGTGACAGGGAAAAGGAATAAGCTGAAGTGGTTCATTTCGAACTTTAAGATCATCATTATTTGTCAAATTCTGTAAAATAGGTGGAGGGGTGATGGTTTCGTTGTCCCAGTCGATCATGTTAGGATAATCGTCTGCTTCAAAGTTGAGTGTTTTTGGCAGCTCAAAATTTCTCGCATTGGTGCTCCTAGTTCTTGCTCGAATGATGTGCTGAAGAGCCAGCTCTCTGACCTCTCTTCTTGTGTCTGTTATCATTGAAAGTAAAATATTCTCTGGGTGGGCAAAATCGGCGTTATTTCTGAGGACACGCTCCATAATCATCCGATGCTTTTTATCTAAGCCTTTAAGCAAGTGCATGATATACCAAAAATTAGATGCTCCCTCATTTGCCTTTGGATGAGACTTTATCCAAAACCATCCTGGAGCATAAACCAGCATTATAATTTTTACTAGGTCTTGGATGTGTTTGTCTGGATTCCGTGTAGAGACATAAAGGGTGTCCCAGAATTAACTCTATTTCAATGAAATCGGACAAATTTTTTAAAAACACACTTTTATTTATGTTTATCATGTTTAATATGTGTTAAAAATGTATAAATTTCTAAATTTTTTTCATAATTTTATTTTCATAATTTTTTCATTATCTGGTCCAATGAAAGACCGTCTGAAGTCATAGAATGGCAAAGAGACTCTCCAAAAGTTAACGTGTGGCTTGGAATGACCAAATCCAAAATTTATGGCCCTTCTTCTTTGCGGAAGCAACTGTAACAGGTACCGTCTACCTTAATATGCTTTAGCAGTTTCTCGAACCACAGCTTCTTGATGATGGCATTCTTGATAATGTTGTGTTTCAACAAGATGGAGCACCATGTCATTATGCTCTAATTGTTCGAGAATACCTCAACAGACGCCTTCCGAATCGGTGGATTGGACGTGGAGGACCTCGACCTTGGCCTCCGCGTTCTCCGGATTTGACACCCCTGGATTTCTTTGCATGGGGTTTCATAAAAACAAAGGTTTATCGCCAAAAGATCAATGCTTCTTGTTGAAACACAACATTATCAAGAATGCCATCATCAAGAAGCTGTGGTTCGAGAAACTGCTGAAGCATATCAAGGTAGACGGTACCTGTTACAGTTGCTTCCGCAAAGAAGAATGGGCCATAAATTTTGGATTTGGTCATTCCAAGCCACACGTTAACTTTTGGAGAGTCTCTTTGCCATTGTATGACTTCAGACGGTCTTTCATTGGACCAGATAATGAAAAAATTATGAAAGTAAAATTATGAAAAAAATGTAGAAATTTATACATTTTTAACACACATTAAACATGATAAACATAAATAAAAGTGTGTTTTTAAAAAATTTGTCCGATTTCATTGAAATAGATAGCTAATTCTGGGACACCCTGTATAAGCGCAAGATCCTGTTTGCTAATTTAGCCATCTTGCATGATGGATGGGACCTGGGGATCTGGTGGCTAACGCTTGTGAGATGCGTCCAGATTGTATGCTAATGCACATTTAATACATATATTTTTGGTCACTGCTGAAACTTTTAACAATATCGGCCGAAACTTCTTTAATGTTGCCCTCTACAAGGGTATAATCAACTATATCCAGTTTGGTCAAATCCTCTGAGTTTATTTCCAAGAGAACCTTTGAAGGTGTTTGGTCCCGAAGTTTTTCCATCAATTGCTTCAAATACGTGTCTGAAGGGCAGTTCGTTTGCATGCAAAAGGCAAATCAGCCATTGTACCGCCATGTCCAGATATAATTCAATCAATTTTAGCACACTGCCAATCCTGCCAGTATTTACTGGGGTGCCATCGCATAGCAAAGCTTTGAGGGATTCTTTGCTATTAGAATCAACTATAAAAGTTATTTCATCTGCAATACAACAAGCAGTTCCGTTATCCGGAGCTATATGATCCATGTAAACATCATCAGGTTCTTTGACTATTACATAATGTTCTTCGTACTCCATTCCCTTCTTTGTCTTAGTTTGATCTTTTCTACCATCAAATCCGATGCCTTCAATCTGTGTGTTCTCTGATTTCACTTTGTTCTTTTTACCCACACCTATTCTTTCTCTTTCCACTTTTTTCCTATCCGACATATTAGTTTCGTCTAGTATTCCCATATCCTTCAAAGCTGCATTTAGTATAGCTGCAGTAGCTCTGTAACTTACACGGTATGTATCTGCTGTTATTGTTAAGTTATCATAAATAATTCTGTTCTGATGGTTTTCTCTCAGCTCAAAATCCGGAAGAAAGTCAATATCGTCGCTGTCATCATCAATTTCCATGCTCTCATCTTCCATAATATGTAAAGTGTCCAGTTTGCTGGTTGAGGCGACATTCATATCTAGGCTTATCTTGGCTCTTCTTTCTAATCCTTTAACTCTATCGTGAGTCCTTTTTCTTGCGGAAGTCGTTACTCTGTCGATTGGTCCTAGTTGTTGTTTTTTTGTTTCTGCCCCACAAAAGACTTCCACTCAATCATTGGAACTAATATCACATCTGCAATCCGTTCGACTGACTTTTTTATCGTGACAAGTACAAGTACAAGTGCAAATATCAAACATTTCATCGAATGTCTCCACCTTCTGCTGAAAACTATTGTTTCTTTGTTTTAATGGTACTTTATTTAGCTTTGCTGCAGATTCTATCAATCGTTCAACTTTTATAGCTATTCCTTTAAATCAGTGATGCACAAACCCTGGCCCGCGGGCCAAATGTGTCCCCCACGGGTCTTTTCAGTGGCCCCACGGGTCTTTTCAATTCAATGAAAAAGTTAGAATATAAAAGTGACCCAATTTATGACTTAGATGGAAAGTAAGTAGGCTAATACATTATTTTCTTCGCTTGGCCATCACATCAAAAATGTTTGTGCACCACTGCTTTAAATCCTATATGTGGAAAGGAAAACTTCTCCCAAACTGCTTCCACATCTTTAGTGACAATTCTGTAACATCCTTTTGCTGTTCTAGAACCTTTCGAAATCAGTTCTTCTCGTTTTCTTACCAATAAATAATGCATAAATACGTCAGCCTTTGAAGGAGTCATTGAAGGTGGAAATTCTACAGGGTGACCAAATGTTGAATTGTGCGTTTTGCTTCTTGTCGCCATGATTTCACTTATTTAGGCCTTAACAAGAAACTAATTGTTAAATTCTAGCAATTGAATCATTCAATCTGAATTTAATATAACTCATTCGAAATTAAATCATAACTCATTCAATCCTAAACAATCTGAAACTAAACAAAAAAACGTGACAATTTATATAATTCATCTAATCTATCTAAATTAATCTATGTAATCTATTCAGTCTATCTAAATAATCTATCCAAATTCATCTAATCTACTTAAGACTTAATATAATGCATGATTGTCACATTTGGGGTTTATATCTGTGGAGAGAGTCAAATGATGTTGAGATCATTATTTCCAACTACGTGCATACTGTGGAATTGGAGAAACTCGATTTTTGATATGTTTCGACCCCCCTAATATATATATACTGTGTATGTATATATGTGTATATATATATTATATATATATATATATATATATATATATATATATATATATATATATATATATATATATACTTTACTTATATCATTATTTACTTTAATCTTTGTCATTTATCAGGGTTTTTATTCAAAGAATTGGTTTCAATTTCATTTCAATTTAAAAAAGGGGGGAGGCCGCATAGTGGTGTAATTACAGCATGTTTAGGGTCCCAAAGGAAACTCCGAGCAGTGTGTAGAATAAGAATACAAAACTTCGCCCCCCCCCCCCCCCCCCCCCCCCCCCCCCCTCCTACAGTGGTTAGCCTAGTGGTTAAGATGCTGGGCTGCTGGTGGGGCGTGGTTCGGATTCCACGTTAAACTGTAGGTCTGAGGTGGAGTGACAAGCTTGATCTTCGTCAAAATGAACAGTTCGGGCGGAAGCCAAACCTAGGTTAACGAAGGTATAAAGGAAAACTATTCTTCTCTTAAATGGTTATTAGTTTCAACCTTGATTGATTGGAACCATTGAAGCAAGTCATTTCTGCACTGCCACTTAAATGTAGGTGTTCACTAGGCCTTCGTTATTCCTCTACTTGTTTTTCTTTTGCTCTTCCAATTGTCATTGTTTGGTGTTCTCCTTCAGGACGTTCCTGAGGTGCTGGTGGTAAACAGAGACGTTGGGGAGATGCCGGAGGGTGCGTCCATCAGCGACGACGACGAAGTTGACTCTCGACCAATAGACGACCCTCACCGGGCGCTGGACATCGACCTTGACGTGTAAGAACACGTTTAGCATTTGACCAAATATTGTTTTCTAAGGGGAAGTCATTCGTAATTATTGTAAAAAGTTCTAATTCTAACCATTTTGGTTGCAGTCCCCTCTCGCCAGGCGAAATTATTCCTTCCAGGAGCCACCGAGGGGTCTTACTCGCTAAGAGCCCTTCTTTATCAGTGGGGGATGAGGACCCCTCTTCAGCAAAGTCTAAAAAGGAATCGAAGAAGAAAGCGAAGAAAAAGATTGAGAAGAAGAAAGAGAGCAAGAGGCGGTCAAAGCAGAAACGGGAAGAGAGAGAAGGATCGCTTATTGATTACTCCAACAACAAAGGAGAATACATTCGCATTGATACCAAAGACGACGTTTCGGTAACAAAGTTTTCCTCTTTATTCACTTAATTAATAATAAATAATAATTGTTTATAGATTACGCAAGTTTGCATTTCAAACCAAAGTACGAGATGTTTTATTTCTATTACGTGATCTTGTACAATTTTGCATTGCTGATTTCAAATTTCACGACCATTTTTATGTATCACGTCAGTTTTTTTTTACAAAATGTAAGTCAGATATATTCATAGTATGTATCTGTATATACAGGGTGTTTCATAACATGTGGGACGCACTTTCAGGATGGATTCAGGGCCTGAAAACAATGAAAAAAGTTTATATAAACATATGCCCGAAATCGCTTTGTTTCAGAGTTACAGCCCGTTGTGTGTTTCAGCAAGTATCCGCCTTACCTTTAAAGGAAGTATTCAAAATGACCGCCTTGTGCTTGAATACACGCCTGAACACGCCTCGTCATAGACTGCCTGACGCGTTCAAACATTCCAGGTATTGCTCGGATTTTCTGGCATCCTTGTTCTACATGTTGGCGAAGCATTTCAACGTTGTCAATGGTTGTCACGTAAACGATGGATTTCAGATGACTCCACAGGTAAAAATCGAGTGGATTCAGGTCTGGGGAGTGAGCAGGCAACGCAATGGGTCCTCCATGGCCTATCCATTGATCAGGGAAATGGTCATCCAAATAATCTCTGGCTACTCGACTAAAATGAGGCAGAGCGCCATCGTGCATAAACCACATACGATGTCGGACACCAAGAGGAACTTCATCTAGTAAATCGCTTAAATCATTCCTTAAAAAATTGGAATAGGATTCTCCTGTTAATCTTTCAGGCAAAACAAAAGGACCGATTAAGTTGTCGGCAATAAGTCCTGCCCATACATTGATACTAAATTGTTGTTGGTGCCTTGACTGGATGATTGCATGCGGATTCTCTTCGACCCAGTGATGAGTGTTGTGAAAATTGATCACGCCATTTCTTGTGAAGGCAGCCTCATCAGAAAACAACACGGAGGATAGAAAAAGAGGATCGCGAGCACACTGTTGAAGGAACCAAGTACAAAAAGCCTCTCGTGGTGGGAAAGCAACTTCACTGAGGCCTTGTACTCTCTGAATGTGATATGGGTAAAGCTGTTGTTCCCGTAAAATTCTCCACACAGTTGTGTATCTTATACCTTCGGGTGCTAACACAAGGGTGTTCCTCCACGCGATTCAGGACCCGCTCCTCCAACTCTACAGTTCTGGCACTGATTGGTCTACCACCATCTGAAACTCGCTTGTTGAATGATCCTGTATCACCAAGACGCTCGTCTATTCTCTGAAAGGTCTTCTTATCTGGCAGACGGCGATTCGGAAACCTTTCCGCATACAGACGTCTTGCTGCGACCGCATTACACACGACAAGTCCATACATGAGATGCATGTCTGCCATTTCTCTGTTTGAATAAGCCTCCATTCTCACTTCCAAGTGCACACTATTACTGAATAGCACAAAAATTTTTAAGGTTTTTTTTTCACTGGATTGCATGGTAAGAAGTTACCAATACGAACAGTGAAACACCGGGATGCGCCTCTGACTGACTGATGGCTCTACACTCAAGGAAGTTGAAACATGTCATAGAGTGTAGAAAACATTACAATCGGCAAGGCCATACATGAAATAAGTCTCGTACACACACACATACACACACAAACAGTGTCGGCAAGCAGTGTTTATAAACAGTTTGCGGAAAGAATTGCTGGAACAAAACGGGCCGTAACTCGGAAACAAAGCTATTTCGGGCATATGTTTTGTTTATATAAACTTTTTTCATTGTTTTCAGGTCCTGAATCCATCCTGAAAGTGTGTCCCACATGTTATGAAACACCCTGTATATACATTTTGACGGTCGACCTGTCTGCTAACTTTATTTATGGCCGGCCAAACCACTGCCCAGATTTGGATGAGACTTGAGGGGGTAGGGGTAACTGAGGCCGGAGAAAAACAGGATATGTGGGGTCGGCCTCCGAAGTCATCTGAGGCTGCTGAAGGCCGTTTTTGCCGTTTCTCGGCTTAGGAGGCCAAATTTGGATTTGCTTATGAAGTCAGGTCAGGCACTCTCGTATCGGGCCTATACGAGTCGTTGCCCAACTGAAGGAAAATAGCTTGGTTGTCAGGGGGTCAAGACTTTTTAATCAGTTTCCAAAGGACCTCAGAAACGTTACAGGGGTCAAAGTTGAAGTCTTCAAGAGAAAACTAGATGCTTGGCTCAGGACGGTACCAAATGAGCCGGGTGTACCTGGTTATGTACGGTGGAGAGTGCAAGAAAGCAACTCGCTCCTCCACCAAGCCAGACCTAGAGGCGGGGCCACCAGCTTGACCTTCGTGTGAAGAGAGACCATCGCACGGAACAGAGAGATTAACGAGGTTAATGAATAAATCATTTTATGTATATATTGTACACACACAGTATATTGCATAAATGGATGCATGTCTATATATATACCACCCATACAAAATGGGTGATAGGTATTTGCCAGAAAACTGTACGTGATGAGAAAAAATGGATGCGATTTTTGGATTCAGCACACCTGAATTGATAAAAAACGGTTATGTATGTTGAAACATCAGAAATGTTGCATACCATTGTTATCTTTATATGGACAGAGTACCGTCCTTTTTTTTTTTTTTTTTTTTTTTTTCCTCTCAACTTCGCAAAAACTCCCAGCTATGAGTTTCAGTATTATTTCATTTTACTGTTACTGTTAACGTAATGGCCCTCTCTTTTCAATGAATCTTTGATAAACCTTTTTAAAATTTAAAATATTGTACTTAGATGCATGCATTATAAAGGTAGAAACTAAGATATACACATTCATTCACACCGGCATGCTGGTGGACCAGCACCCTCACCACATGGCTAAATTCCATAACTGAGGCGTTTCGTACGCCATGCGTGGTGGTGCTTCCAGGCTTTGTCAAAAATAAGAGACGGCTATAGGACACCTGACCTCTGATCTTTTTGCTATATCTGATTGGAACAGAGAAAATCTTGTGGCTTTCAATGCCTCAAAAACTCGGTTCCTCCATCATCTGTCTACTCGTCACAATCTTCCACACGACTATCCTCTTACCTTCAACAACACGCAACTAAATCCTTCCTCTTCTCTCAACATTCTTGACGTTTCCTTTTCTCATAATCTTTCCTAGAAAGATCACGTGTACTCCTTCTAAAACAGCTTCTAAGAGGTTAGGTGTGCTGTACCGCCTCCGCGGTTTCTTCACCCCCCCACTCAGTTGCTGTCTCTGTACAGGGGTCTTGTTCACCCCTGTATGGAGTATGCTTCTCATGTGTGGGGTGGTCCAACCCACACAGCCGTGCTTGACCGGGTGGAATCAGGCTTTTAGTCTCATCAATTCCCCGCCTCTTACTGATTGTCTTCAATTTCTCTCTCTTCGCCGCAATGTTACCTCGCATTCTCTTTACCATCGCTATCATAACGGACATTGCTCTTCTGAACTCTAACTGCATGCCGCCTCCTTTAAGGAGAGCAAGCACTACCAGACTTTCTACACTCTCATTCTTTTTCTGTCCAACTCTCTAATGCAAGGGTTAATCGGTATTTTCAATTTTTCATCTACTCAACCGGTGAACTCTGGAACAATCTTCCTCAATCCCAGAGCTGGGCAATAAATACATTGAATGTATTTAAATACTAAATACATGGGAGAAATGTATTTAAATACTAAATACTAAATACATTTTACGAATGTATTTAGATACTAAATACAAAATACATCAATTGTATTTAAATACATTTGTAAATACATTTTAAATACATACATACAAATTTTAACATATGCATATATCACTGTTTGATTCACCGGATTTGCTTCTTGAAGCCATGACACGCACACGATAAAGAAATCAACCGCTTTCGACTAAGGGTGGCACACAATTGATTGAACTGACACGCTGAAACATGAACCATGCTGTACTACACTGTCGACGCGTCGTACTGTGCTAGTACAGAACGTGTATTAAACCAGTAAAAGTATTTACATTTTTATATTTTGAGTATTTAAATACATTGTATTTAAATACTCATTAAAGTATTTAAATACTATATTTAAATACATGAAAAACAATGTATTTATAAATACAGTTCTAAATACACAAATGTATTTAAATACGTATTTAAATACTGCCCAGCTCTGCTCAATCCATCTTTCCTCTTGTCTATGACCTCCCATCTTTCAAACGCAGTGTGTCTACGCATCTTGAAAACCCCCGACCTTGATTTTGGCTCTCTTCTTCCTGCATAAAAAAAAAGTTCGGGACGAACAAACCACCTCCATTCATTCCAACTTGCTTGCAACCACTTCTCGTTCACCACCCAGATGAAGTCTGCACTTCCTCACTCAGTTATTCACCATATCTATCTATCTATCTATCTACCTACTCGGCCTTCCCCCTATTTCGCAAATACTTATGAAAAAACTTATATAGGGTTATGGGTTGATTGCTATCAACTTGGCGATCTGGTGAAAATTTCAGCCAGATTTTGGTGCCGAGCCAACAGCAAAAACCCTGCGTCTTTTCGTTAAAAAATTGTGTTTGTGGAGGTCTTCAAAAAGACTTTAAGTAGTTTTTTGGTTAATGTTGAATTTATTTGCCTTGGGTATTTAGCACTACCTAATGATAAGAAAAGAAACTACCATACCTTATTTCTTTGGATCTCGCTTCTGGTTGTAGGGCGCGCGGCTGCCTATCACGCCTCTCTGGTTGTAGGCGATAGGGCTACGCAACGAGTTTATTCCGTCTAATTAATACAGGCAAATCACTATGCCTAAATACCTGAAGGAATAGGCCTATCCTTTTGTATTAGTTTTATTTTATTAGTTTTTCACTCAGAACTTGTAGAAAGATTAAACGTCTTCCTTGCCTACGGCAATGCTCGTCACAAAGCAAATTTTTTCCATTCCCAATAGGCTTTGTCGCCAATCCCGAGACAATTTTGTAGTTATTTAATACAATAAATTAATAATTTGTACTCGTGATAATTATGAAATAAGGTACCATATACGATACCATATTGTAAGCGTGTATAAGCCTGGGTTTGAATTAGGTTTTGTTGTGAACTGTAGTGTGTATGACAGGCATGTATAGTTTTTTCATACACTCTTACACACACTTTTCACAACTGTCACCTTTCATTCTTTCAACATGTCCAAACCACCACCTTAACACATTTTCCTCGATTTTTACTTTTACCGACTTCTGAATACCACATGATCCAGAACCGTACGATTTCCGCCTCTGTGAATCCGGCGCACACCACGTATAATTCTCAGGTTATCCATCCGTACTTTCTTTTATAAAAAGTAAGAAATTGCGTGAGTACCCGGTAGCTCAGTGTTTACGTTGTCAGGCTTTGGGCGATGAGGCTCTGAGTTCGTTCCCGGCCTCTGGCATGGGTGATGGGTTGGACCAGCCATTCGCCGTTTCTGCTTGGGTACAGCTGATTGGGGCACATTCACTCCCACATAATTAGGGGAATGAGCTTCCTTGATGTTACCTTTTTACCAAAGAAATTACACCACGCTATTAATTGCCCATTCATCCTTCAGGTAATCGCATCCTGACATCACACTCGTACGTTGATTTTAATTTTAAATTTACTATTTAAAGGTCAGTAACTTCGACTTGCTGATGTCATCAGAACAAAATGGTGATGTACTTGAGAATGGACACACACCCACTCCTTTTGCGGAAGAGTCTAGGAAAGAGGTAATTCAGGGCTGGGTGGTTGCTTAGTTCATTAATTCTGGGGCTACGACGTGACCACGTTGCAACGTCGTTTCCCGTTAGATCAACGAGGTTAAGCGATGTTGGGTCTGTTTATTAGTTGAATGGGTGATCGTCCTCCGCGTTTAGTTAATGTGTAGCCGTTTGGTTTCCACGTAAAGTTGTAAGTCTCCTCCTCACATGACCTTTACCGATATGAAGGAGGCTAAACAACCCCAGACGTTATCATTAGTATTTCTGGTATAGGTCTGTGTCTAGGAAATCTCGGTTTAAGAATTATCAGAAAGAACGTTGCCCCAAACCATTTTTCCTCTTATACCAAACGTTTCAGCAATAATTAAACTATTATCAATTGTCAGACGATGAAATAAACTCAATTAGATCTAAATAATAATTTAAATTGTGAATGAGGTTATGTAAGAAATGGTCAAGTGGAAAATTCGGAAATGAGGATGAAATAGTTGTAGAAGACTAAAAGAATGTTAGTATTTACTGTGTACTTAATTTGTTCGTTATTTGTAAAGAATAGGATGAGAGTTAGTCATAAATGCAAAAAACTTCACTTTTTTACGTGAAGGTCAAAATAGAATAAAAACCCACTCTAATAGACAGAGTTTATTTCCACGACAGTTTCGACGCCCACTGGCATCCTCCACTGGCATCCGAGGAGGATGCCAGTGGGCGTCGAAACTGTCGTGGAAATAAACTCTGTCTATTAGAGTGGGTTTTTATTCTAGAGTTAGTCATTTTGTGTCGGTATAAATTTTAGTGTGTAAAGATCCGAAGATGTGTAACTACAGTTATTGGGTGTGTGTGGACTCGTGAAGGGAGTCTGATGGGTAAAATTGTAGGGGCAGAGAGTGGTCTGTGTCCTATAAGAGATACGGTTATAATCACATGCCATTACAGTATTGACGAGATGTATTCTGAAGATAGTTTGTATTGCAGTAAGCGTGCGTACATACATAATAATCACCTCATTTCCCAAATGAGTCGGGGTGAGAAGGCAGACATGTTCGAATAGAAAATGGAGTATAGAAGGTAATGAAGAATAGAAAAGGTAGAAACTAAAGCATACGCATTTATTTTCACCGACATCTTCGTAGACCAGCCCCCCCCCCCCCCCCCCCCCACCGCATGGCTAAATTCCATAACTGAGGCGTTTCATATGCCATGCGTGGTGGTGCTTCCAGGCTTTGTCAAAAATAAGAGAGAGAAGTATGCGAAAGTCTGGGACTCCAACAAAACACTTCCATTCCAACCTACTTGCAACCACTTCTCGTTCACCACCCAAATGAAGTCCACGCTTCCTCACACAATCATCGGCCCGCCTCTCCTCCTCTTGCCTCTGCAAACACTCTTGTACACTTTTCACAACTCTGTCATTTTCCATTCTTTCAACATGTTGAAACCACCTTAGCGCATTTTCCTCAGTTTTCACTTGCATTGAATTCTGCACATCACATTTGTCCATAACCACACCATTTCCGACTCTATCAATCCGGCGCACGCCACACACACTTCTCGTTATCTATCTCAACTGCTCTTACCCTTGACTTCTCCCTTTCACGCCATGTCAATGTTTCGCATCCATTTACCTTACCAGCCTCACCTCCGCATCCATTTACCTTCACGTAAACATCTCGCAGCATCTTTACTCGGTCTCCACTTTCTCACAACCGCTTTCAGCACACCTGCCACCTTTCTTCCTTCCTTGAATCACTCTACTGTTAACTTCATCTGCACTTGTACCTCTTTTGCTCGAAACGCATCCCAAATACTTAAAAGGCTGCACCACCCACCCACCACCACAAATTTTTCACCATTATATGACAGTCGGAATTTCCCCCTTCTTCACAGTCGGTAACTTGCCTTTACCCACATTCGCTTTCAAACATTCTCATACACCACCACAAAACTCTAAGCAGACGCTAAACATATGCAAGAGGCTGTGTATAAATGATATACAAGCATAAATTGGTCGGGAGTCTTTCTCCCTCTGTTTAAAGTCTGATTTGTGTGTTGTGATTAACCCCTTCAGTCTTCATTTTGCACCTAATGTAACCGTACGTACAAAACACCGAAAGGGTTAATGAAGGTCAAAGTCTTTGCGAGAAAATAACGGAGTCAACAGTTAAAGAATGTGTGACTGACTGACTGACTGGATGGATGGATGGATAATCTGCGTCTGAAAATTTGGAATAGGTAAATTGGGTTTGTAATTATCTATCTGTCTATATCTAGCTATCTAAAGGTCTGGATCGGCTACTAAAAGTCTGCGAAGTGTATTCGCAGAAACATATTCTTTTTAATGTTACAAAAACTAAGGTTATGCATTTTCATCCTAAAAGCTGTAATCAGCCAGCTGATATAAGGTTTAAAATGAATGGTGAAGTAATTGACGAAGTACAAGAGTTTAAGTATTTGGGTCAAACTATTACCAGCTCCTTTAGTGATGACTCGGATATAAGAAAGCAATCTCGAAGCCTGTGTGCTAAAGCGAATATGACCATAAGGAACTTTCGATTCTGTACAAGTGAAGCTAAAGACACACTTTCGTACTTTCTGCAGTAATATATACGGACAGCAACTGTGGGTGAATTATAAAAAAGGTTCTGGCAGAACCCTAAATTTGCTGTACAACAGGTCTTTTAGACTTACATAAATTACCCTCGAGATGCTCAGCTTCGCAAATGTTTGCTACCCGCAATGTCCCGAGCTTCCCGGAGGTAACAAGACGTGCTCAACACAGTCTAATGCAAAGAATTAAAAAAATCAACCAACCCGATCATCAAAGCTATCCATGAGTCCTGCCATTAATCCTCTAAGCTATGGACTTCTTGGTACGAAAACGTCTGTCTGTAGCTCCACTTAACTTCGACATTACAGTATCATTTCTAATCAGTTGTATATATTTCTATCCTTAGTATATGAACTGTCATCGTATTAATATTATTTGTCATATGGACTACAGTCTGCCAAAAAACCTTTTCATTTTCTATATATCTATCTATATATATCGGATGGCCGCCAAAAAAAAACGCCTTGAGAGTTGAACATCAATAACTTCAAAAATATGCACTTCACACTTCCAAAATTTACACAACTTTTACCCCAATCTATTGATAAGCCATCATAAAAATTTCAGACCTCTACATAAAATACTTTTTTCACAGCTGAGGGAACAATGAGGTATGGTGAAAAAAACGAATATCATAAATTCTAAATGTGTATAGCTGTACCTGGCAACTATTCTAAGACTTTAGTAGTTTCCTTAGCCAATGGATAATCTGTTACTCTGAAAAACGTCAGATGATATAGGCTACGCCCATCTTAGATACTGGTTTTTAAACTTGCCCTTCAAATTATGGTTCTAACCAGTGGCGTACTAAGGGGGGTGCGAGGGGGGGCGGTCCGCCCCGGGTGACAGCCAGGAGGGGAGTGCCATCGGGAAAAGATATTCAGCCTGGTGAATCTGAAGGGCAAACACAAGAAGCATCTTCACAAGAGGATTCAAATGAGAGAGAGCAAGGATTGGAGGATAGCAATTCATCTTCTACGTAAAAGCAGTGAAACTGTTGAAGAGGAAGGAGACGCCAGCAGAAGTCCACACCAACAGGAGGAAGACTGATGAAGAAGAGGAGACGGATAGATTTTCAATTTATTCTGATGTCGCTGCTTGGCCAATCCCGGTTCCAAATGACTTGAGAGTTGACCTTATTAAGAGGGGAAGTGAACCCTTCCAAAATAGGGATGGACCTTTCCGTGCAGTTCAAAGACAAGGAGAGAAATCCAAAGGGAAGAGTCGACAGCTGACCACTGCATGGTTCTATAAGGCTCTGCCAAATGGCGAGAAGGTTTAGAGAACATGGATGGTTTACTCTCCATCAAAAGAAAGTTTTTGTTTTGTTTTTGCTGCAGACTGTTTGCTCTTGATAACAAAGGAATTGGAACATCCAGCTTTGTCACTGGGTTTCAAGCATGATGGAAGCTAAACCCAAAGGTGTCTGACCATGAGGCTTCTGAGCAGCAGCATCTCATGCCTGGAGAAATGGAAGACCTTTTGGAGCAGGGTTGAAGCTTCAAAAAACCATTGATCAAGTTCATCAAGCAACAATGGACAAGGAGAGAAAGAAATGGAGGGATATTTTACATCGCTTCTTGGACGTAACCTTGTTTCTGGTTCACCAGAATCTTCCTTTTCGTGGTCACAAAGAGGACATGTCATCAGCAAACAAAGGAAACTTCATGGAATTGGTAGAGTTGCTGTCAAATTATGATCCAGTTTTGAAAGAACATTTTGTAAGGATTAAGCATTCTATTCCATCTGGGAGGAGAGTGGTTTCATATTTATCTCGAAAGATTCAGAATGAGTTCATTTGCCTTTTGGAGAATTACGTTAGAGAAAATAGTGGCTGATATCAAGAAAGCAAACAATTTTGGGATTCTTTTTGACAGCACTCCTGATGTGTCCCACACTGATCAGATGTCTGAAGTGATCAGATACGTCCATATTGAATGTGACAAAGTTGAAGTAAAGGAATCATTCTTGGGCTTCTTCCCTATTGCCGGAAAGACTGCTGCTGAGCTCACAGAGGATATCCTGAGACATCTGGAGAGAGATGGGCTGGACATAAACCTGTGCCGTGGTCAAGGATATGACAACGCTGCAACTCTGGCTGGGATTCATGGTGGTGCTCAGTCAAAGATCAGAGAGATTAATCCCATGGCTTTGTTTGTGCCTTGTGCAAATCATTCTCTGAACCTTTGCGGAGTGCACTCATTTGGAAGCGTTTCTTCATGTGACTTTTTTTGGAACCTTGGAGAGAGAGTATTCCTTCTTTTCAGTCTCAACTCATCGATGGGAAGTGCTGATGGAGAATGTAGGCATGACAGTCAAAAGACTTTTCTAGACAAGATGGAGTGCTCATTATGACGCTGTGAAACCAGTAAAGGCAAATTTTGGAAAGCTGACCTCAACCCTTGAAGTACTGTGCGATCCCAAAGAAAATGTGGACACAAGAGGATCGGCTCAGATTTTGCTGTCTGCTGTATGTGATTTCTCTTTTTTGAGTTACCTTTCTTTCTGGTGTGAAGTCCTGGAAGAAATTAATCTCTCTCAAAAGTATTTGCAAACAGTTGGAATCAGCCTTGAAAAGTGCATTGTGAAGCTCCAAGCTCTAAAACTGTTTCTTGAAGATCAGCGCAATGAAATTGTGGAGAGGGCCATTCATTATGCAACTACAAAGTGTGAGGAAATGGACATTTCTATGGAGAGAAGAGGGAGAGTAAAGCTCCGAAAAAGGATACCAGGAGAGATGGCAAAGGATGCTGGTCTCACATTGCCAGAGGAAGTAAAAAGGGCTGTTTGAATGTCTTGATCGCTTTCATCAAGAATTGGGGATTCGTTCTAAGGCAATGGATCAAATTCTGTCAATCTTCGCTGTTATTCAGCCAAACACTTTCGTTGTTGCAACAGAAGAACTACTACGGAAGTATATTCCAAATTTGACTCAGATTTTCGATGAATTCTCTGAAGAAGATGATAGTGTGGAAATTGGACGACTTCGGAGGCATTTGGAAGCTGCCAAAATCAGCGTTGAAGAGGCAAAGAAATGGACAGCATTGCAGTTTTTGGAGTTATTGTGAAAAGGGGTTTTTGTGAATCTTTGCCAAGCTTGTCACTGTGTTTGAGATTCTTTTTGACTGTCTGTGTCTCTACAGGGTGTTTCTAAAGTAACCATCTATTTTGCGAAATAATATGAATTATAAAAAAAACACCTTTAAAACATGAAAATATATATATATACAGGGTGTTTGAAAACTTTCTGTACAAATTGTAATGGGGGATAGGCAACACCAAGACAAACCCTTTTCGTCTATAAGTGTATGTCCGCTGACGTCACCATTCGGCGCGAGAGGGCGCCGCTGCAATTGGCTAAAAGGTGAAGTGGGCTAGACTCGCGCTTGCCGCGGGCATTCTTAAATCGGACGTAGTACGCGTAACATGGAGCGCTTCACGACTGCTGAGATGGCTGACATGCATATGGTGTATGGGGCTGCCAATGGAAACGGAAGAGCTGCTGTGAGGTTGTACCGACAGCGCTTCCCAAACAGACGTGTGCCAAACCACCAAACGTTTGCGCATTTGCATCGGCGACTGCGAGAAACTGGAACATTCCATGCAAACATGCATGACACTGGTCGGGAGAGAAACGTGCGCACTCCTGACATGGAAGAAGAAATCCTACGGCGATTTGAGGACAATCAAAGCGCAAGCACGCGAGGTGTTGCACGTATCCTCGGTGTGAACCACGACCTGGTCTGGAGTGTTGCACGAGCAGCAGTTACATCCGTTTCATCGTCAGAGAGTCCAGGCATTACAACCTCGGGATTACCCTCTTCGTGTGGAATTCGCACGCTGGTTTCTGCAGCAGACAGCGGTGCAGCCTAATTTTCCGGCTTATGTGCTGTTCTCAGATGAGGCCTGTTTCACACGTGAGGGTGTGTTTAACATGCACAATTCTCACGTGTGGGCGCACGCAAATCCACATGCTACACGGGTGCATGCTCATCAAGAACGGTTCGCCGTCAATGTTTGGGCGGGTATCGTCCATGGCAAGTTGCTGCTCGTGCAACACACTCCAGACCAGGTCGTGGTTCACACCGAGGATACGTGCAACACCTCGCGTGCTTGCGCTTGGATTGTCCTCAAATCGCCGTAGGATTTCTTCTTCCATGTCAGGAGTGCGCACGTTTCTCTCCCGACCAGTGTCATGCATGTTTGCATGGAATGTTCCAGTTTCTCGCAGTCGCCGATGCAAATGCGCAAACGTTTGGTGGTTTGGCACACGTCTGTTTGGGAAGCGCTGTCGGTACAACCTCACAGCAGCTCTTCCGTTTCCATTGGCAGCCCCATACACCATATGCGTGTCAGCCATCTCAGCAGTCGTGAAGCGCTCCATGTTACGCGTACTACGTCCGATTTAAGAATGCCCGCGGCAAGCGCGAGTCTAGCCCACTTCACCTTTTAGCCAATTGCAGCGGCGCCCTCTCGCGCCGAATGGTGACGTCAGCGGACATACATACACTTATAGACGAAAAGGGTTTGTCTTGGTGTTGCCTATCCCCCATTACAATTTGTACAGAAAGTTTTCAAACACCCTGTATATATATATATATTTAGACAAAATACATGCTATTTCAAAATAAATTTAGATTCGCACTTTGAATTTGATTAATAAGCTCGGCACACATTGTTGCTCTTCGTGGATAATCTTCTTGTAAGTTGTGGAACACTTGAATGTGGTATGGCTTTTTCTTTAAATCATAACGTAGAATTCTGTAAACCGTTGTTTGTGGAATTTCTAATCTGTGGGATGCCCTCCGAATCGATAATTGTGGATCCTCTTCGAATGCTTCTTGAACAGATTCGATTCTTTCGTGAGATCATCTTGGCCGTCCAGATCTACGCTCGTCATGCACAGATCCAGTCCTCATAAATTTGTTTACTAATTCGCGAATAGCCTGGTCTCTAGGGCCTGTTTTACGAAACCTTCTCTCAAACTTTTCTCTAATTTCATTGCACTTCATGCCTTTTATCCTGCATGTTACTACATAAACCCGTTCTTGCACATTCATCATCAATGATATGGGTCTGAAAATAAAATAAAATAATTAACAAAAAATCGTGTAAAGCAATTGAAATATTATAAATACATGAATTTTGTATAACAATGCACATACCATTATGCCAATATAACAATTGTTTAAAATCCCCCTATTTCACCAAAATAGATGGTTACTTTAGAAACACCCTGTATTGCTTCATGTGAAAAGTTTTTCCAAATTGAAATTGATAAAAAATTTCTTTCGCTCGACCATGAGTCAGACAAGATTGATAAAGCTGGCTTTACTTTCAATTGAACATGAATATGCAAAGAAGGTGAATTTTGATGGTCATTGATCAATTTGCAGAAATTAAGGTTCGAAAGCAGAGACTGTGAATCCTCTCTATTTACCTTTGAAGAATAGGCTGAGCGTTGAGACTGGATTTCCTGTGTTTTTTGTATAAAATAAAATGCAGTATTACCTGTTCACTGAATTTTTAATGTCCTGCATTTTTCTTATTTCCAATTTGCTTATGACAGTACTGTACTGTTTAAAAATCTACTTGCAAACATATTTTTCTGTGTTTAAATTTTAAAATTATTTATGGCCGGTGCCAAAGGAAGGATCCGCCCCGGGTGCCAAATACTTTAGGTACGCCCCTGGTTCTAACTAACGGTGAAGAAGCGGTGATTGAAAAGTGTTTCTTGTCAAAAAAAATGGACGGGGGCAAGAATTTTGAGGGAATTTCCAGGAATAATTTGTAATGTTACGTCTGTGAATAGAATAATTAAAAAACTTAAAGCAACCGGTTCGACGGCACCGAAGCGTGGAAGTGGTCGGCCTAAAACAGTTTACATTCAAGACGATATAGGAATGATCGAAATGATGAGGTTATCTCAAGAGGATCGACCTGGGTCACACTGCTCTCGGAAGAAAATTGCCAGAAATTTAAGTTTCAGTCGAAGTTCCATACAAAGAATGCAGAGAACGGTAGGACTTAAAGCATTTAAAAGGATCCGTGTTTCAGGACGTGACAGCAATGTAAGAGATAAAAGAAAAATTCGTTAGAGAAAATTGCTTGATAGATTTTCGTCTAGTGGTGAAAAAATAGTTTTTACAGATGAAAAAGATTTCACCATCGAGATTGCTCGAAACTCCCGGAACGATGTTGTTTATGGCCGGCGTAAGAAAGACATTCCTCCATCGAGACTACCACCAGACAAGTCGGTTTTCCAAAAAAAAAATCATGGTATTAGCAGGTGTATCGTGGAATGGAAAGACGAAAATTCATTTCATTTTAGAAAATAAAAATTAATTCAGAAACCTCTGTAAATCTCTGAGGAAAATTTTTTGCCTGATTGTCGGCGTCTTTATTATGGAAACTATTTCATACTCCAACAAGATGGTGCTACAGCTCATACTAGCACGTTCACACAGCATTATCTACAACAGAATGTAGTCAACTTCATTGGAAAAAAAACGACTGACCCCTGCAATCAACTGATTGCAATCCCATGGATTATTGCATATGGACAGTGATGGGCATCGATACATGAAAATCGCTAAAGCGATACCGATACATCGATACATGAAGAACGTCTTAGGCGATACCGATACGCCGATACTTTCTAGATGTCTTAAGCGATACCGATACATGCATCGCCGGTACATTTTTATAATTATTCATTTAATATGTAGGTATTAGATATTATTGTTTATACTAGTAATTTGTACGCACTGTAAATAAAATCAACGACATTTTAATGGGTTTTATAGATGTAAATAAAAACAATTGCTTTATTTAATGAAAGTATGTTTTAATTTTGTAGGATACATGAATGACTGAAAATATTACACTAACAATTAAAAGTAATTACTATTACCCTTCAAAAATACCAGCTGGCTAAACATCTGGTCAGACAGTCTATTCCTTTTTGGAGCGTGAATGTGACCAGCCAAACTAAACAACCGTTCTACAGGAGCAGAGGATGGTAGTGGTGTGTTATACTTCAGGAAGACTCGTAGAATTCCTGGGTACTGCCTCAGAGATTGGCGAGAATGACTTCCGTCACCCAGATACTGTAAAACTTCCATCTCAGTGGAATCTTGGGTTGCAGAGACATTAGTGAAAGCAGACTCATAACAGAAGAAATCATCTGCACTTCCGTCAGATGCAGCATCACTTAGTTGTTGCTGGGGGGTCTGCTCGCTGAGGCTCTTAACAGCATTAACCAACATTTCTTGAACCCTCTTTTTGACAGTATTAAATTTGCCTTTTATTGTCATCCACTTTAACTTGAACAGAGGATTTGAAGACGATGCCAGTATTGCTGCTTTACACTCATGCGACGCATCAAGGCACAGAAACTTTTCAAACCGCTTAGTGAACCCTACTGTGACTGCATTGAGAAGCGGCTGACAATGACGCAATGCCTCCGAATTCAAACGCTCTAGCTTCTTCTCTACAGCTAACAATGTCGGACTGCAACCTATCAAGTGCTGTTGCAATGGGTTGTAGTACGGTATTCCTGGAGAAAATCAAGCTCATTTTCACGAAATGTTGGCAGTCCTAGTTGTTTCATTGAGGGCACTTTTATGCTTCAACAGAACTGATAAACTGTCGAACAAGGAGTTCCATCTTGTGACGCATGGTAATGTCAACTGACATTTTAGAGTTTCCTGGATTATTTCGGCTGTTTTAGGCTTGCCACAGAAATTCCAAAGGGCTGAACACTTACTTCCCCATGGCAGTATGGTGTATTTTTGCATAAGGTCCCTCAGCGCAGATTTTGCATCGGTGGTGCACACTAGACTGAGTGTGTGTGAGCAGCATCTCAAATGTGTTGAAAGAATGATTTCTTCAGAATCTGTATCGATGTCTACACAGGACTGTATGAATCCCTCTTCGTTTGGATCCTGTTCTCCAATCAAGTCGTCTTCTCCATCTTCTTGAAGTTCATTCTCGAGATATTCTTTTGTCTCCAGAACAGTAATGCCGTATTCTTTGAATGCTTTCACGAAGTTCGACCCGTTATCAGTAACGGTGGCAACAATCTTGCTCTCACACAATGAAAAGTCTCTCCGAATATCACCCAACTTTTCTGCAATCTTGTCGAATGTGTGACTTCCAGCAAATCGTACACATCCCAAAGTTGAACCTCGTCTCTCAAATGTGGCATCATTTATCTGAAAAAAAGAAGTATGTTTATGCAAATTATTCTATCATTCAAAAATATGAAACGTGGACTTGTGAAATGAAAAAATATCTATACCCAAAAATGGTGTTCGTGAAATGGTTAAATTTAACGATGCGTATCATGATTCATAAATATTATGCGGAAATGAAAGTATACTAGTATACGCTTATCTGTAGTTACAAGTTGTAACTACAGATATTAGTATTATTTATGTATATTCATAAATATAACTCGGTAGTGTCATATTATAACATCTATTTAAATATTTAAAAATTCTTATTAATGTATCGAGGCATCGAAGTATCGATTTTTTTAGATACATTTAAGAAAATTGACCTTAGCGATACCGATACAAAAGTATCGATCGATACGTATCGGCGATACATGTATCTAGATACTGCCCATCACTGGATATGGAACACTCGAGTAGAGAAGATTTATGAAGGCCAAACAGGAAAGTTTACAGAAATGCAATTAAAGAAAAAAAATACTCGAATGTTGGGACAAAATATCATTAGCAGAAATCGGAAAATGTATCGTGTCAAGGTTAAGATTAGTTTGTAAGCAGGACGGCGGACATATTGATCATATTTGTTGATAAGATGTGAATAATAAAATTTTTTCAGTTTATATTCTTTTCTTCACCATACCTCATTGTTTTCTCAGCTGTGGAAAAAGTATTTTATGTAGAAGTCTGAAATTTTTATGATTGCTTATCAATAGTTTAAGGTAAAAGTTTAAATTTTGGAAGTGTGAACTACATATTTTTTAAGTTATTGATGTTCAAATCTCAAGGCGGTTTTTTTTTGGTGGGGGGGTGGGGGGTGGTGGCACCCGATATAAATGGATAATGATCAGAAGAGATATAGAATTTAGCCTTGTGCCACAGCACAGTATTTTCAATAATATGGCTACGCACGTACTTAATGTAATGCTTTTTATTAGAAAAGTGAAAAGAAACCGAGTTTGGACAAGAACAAAAAGAAGAAGAAGAAGAGTAAAAAGAAGAGTAAGAATGAGAGGAAGGAGAGTCAATATGAAGAGATTGACTCTCCAAAAGATTCAGATTCAGCGAAGGAAGAAACGTATCGGATGAAAACCCTCGTCCAAGATCATTCCCTCAAAGTGGTAACGATGTTCACTTTTTCTGGGATTAAAAAGTAGCTTTGAAATGAGTCATACACAAACAGTGGGAATCATGGTTGTACACACTGAATTACCATTTGTTCAATCAAAGTTTCGATGTCCAAATTTTTCGTTTTCATTTAGAGCTACTTCGCGGGCTTAGAGATGCCTTCTCTGGATCTGTGTGTTCAACTCGAAGTTACCAACCGTTCGGCTGGGGACAGTGTATCGAACGTAGAATTGACAGTTCAGAACTTACAAGGATTGCAGTTGGTGGGAGAGGTTCGTTAGATGCCAAAACTTAGGCACAAATTGTTTTCCACAAAATACTTTTCACACAGTCCAAAATGTAAATACAAATTATATATCTAATTCTGAAACTAAGAAGTTTTCGGGTTACTTTTTTATTTTGCCTTCTTAAACGATAAAAGTTTGATAAAAGGATGGTGTCGGAATGGGTCTTCTTTGCTTGAAGTAACAGCTCCATTACCAACTTTTCCACGCAGTGAATCCGTTAATGTTCATTCGTAGAATTCCGTGACAGTTTCACGTTCGTTAAAACAAACTTTGTAGGTTTATATTTTAATGTTCGTTCACTGACGCTAAAATTTGATGCTGATTTCCTGCGTAATTATGAAGTAACTTTTTGTCTATAATGTCCAATCAATCCACTTATTTAGGACTGTTCTGACGCGGTTGAAGTGGCCTCTCACCTCCATCCTCTGGCAACCTCCACAAAACGACTTCTATTTCAAGTAGACGACGACACCATTCCCCACAAACTCAGAGGGACTTTCACTTATAGAACGGTAGGTTTTTCTCCCTTCATCACCCCAGAATTATTGCTTTAATGTTAGGTTTTGTGATCGCAACGTGTAACCTCTACACCCATCCTAAAAAATTTGGTAGGAAAATTAGAATTATAGATATTGGATATGTGAAAGTACTTGTGATGGATTGCTCAGATAATTTAAATTTGTAATGAAATATTTCTAATGTTTTCGTCTGAACAGAAATATGATTTTTCAATGAGATTTGGGGAGAAAGTTCAACACAAGTCAAACCTGACTCAAACTTGTTACTTTAGGACAGTGGTTCTTAACCTCTGGTCGCCAAGCCATTTTGATTGAGTCATTAAATTTATGGGTCATTTATTTATGTTATCCCTAATCATTTTGCCATTATTTATTTTATTATCTATTACGAGTGAACTGTTTGAAGGCATGGGTCGCCACTCGCCAAGCTAGCCCCACGACCAGAATTTGAGTCGCAGCCTAAAAGGGTTAAGAACCACTGCTTTTTAGGTCATGATTCAGTGGTACTGCAAAGACACTTTTTAAGTTTTGGAAATTAGTAACAATAACTGGAACTTTAAAGGAAATTGCCAATCGAGCGTGGTTTTTTCCTCGACAAATCCTGGGACCGCCACCGCGCCTGGCGTATGAAAGGCCGCTTAGGTGTGGAATTTAGCCATGTGAGGGAGTGTTCGTCCACAGGTTGCGTGTGTGAATGGATGTGTGCGCTTTAGTCTCTACCTTTTCTCTTTTTCACTACCGTCTACCTTCTCACCTCAATCCATTGGGGAACAAGATTTCATTAATGTATTTATGTAAAGATAATGTGAAAGATTTTGATTGTTCCCTATTTTGTAAACATTGATTTCTCCCCCGGCAAACGATTAGACAAATGGCCGCGATACATCGTTGAACTTCAGTGTTCTGCTGCCTGTGACGTTGTGTATCAGTGGCGCTTCCTCCAGCAAAGACAGCTTCATGTCTCTCCTCTCCTCCGGGCAGCTGACTGGTAGATCTTCCTTTTCTCTTCCCGATTGCTCACTACCATTCAATGAAGTAAGTTGTTCTTCCAGCGTTCAGTCATTCTGATTCGTCATTTAAATGTTTGAACCCTTTCAGTCAATGTTTTATCAGAATGCACTCTAACTTTCCTTTCAAACTTTCAAATGTTCTGTGCTATGATTCCTTCACTTCACGAAGGTCAAGCTTGTCACCCCCTCCTCTCGAGTTGGCCTGGTGGGTGAATTAGAGAGTTGGTTTCTTTTGCTCTCCACCTCACATAGCCAGGTACGCCCGGCCCATCTGGGATTGTTCTGAGCCAGGCGTCTAATCTTCTTTTGAAGATATCCACCACAACACGACTCGTGTTCCTTAGTTTCTTGGGCAGCTGGTTAAACAGTCTCGGTCCTCTCGCAACAAAACTATTTTCCTTCAGGGTTGAGGATGTTCCCCGCCAAGCCTTTAAGTTGGGAACTCGACACTTTCTTCCTTTTCTAGGTTGTTTTGTTTTCAGAAAAGGAACCAAAATTGTATGAAATTTAAATGACAAGTTGCTTAAATATTTGCTTTTGAATAACAATAAAACCTATAAAGTACTTTTTGATTTAAAGAAAAAAAATATTCCCAAACGAAAAGGGTATTGCACATAATTAGCACGATACTGTGAATTAAAAATAAATAAATAAAATACTTCACAGGTTCTTGCTACTCTCTGCGCAGAAGGAAACCTCAGCGTAGTGGAATTGGTTGAGCAAACTGCGTCACTTTATGGACATTCTTTGCATCGTCATCATTTGTGTTTGCTCGTTAAGGCCATGGTTTGTATTCTAAAAATTTTCTTCCGACTTCATTGTTGTATTCATTATTGTGCTCGGCATGTTTTTTACTAGTAGTACACAAAGAGAAATTAGCGAAACAAAGTTAATAAGCAGCTATGGAATCGTGGAAATTTTAGAAAATTTAATTCGGCTTGTTTCTTCAAGTTCATCACTATTTTCTGATTAACGTCTAATAAATTTTTTTTTAATTCTTTTCAACAGTTTTTCATTGATTCCGGTTTAGTTTCATTGAGTTTAACTGCATTCATATATTTAATTAATTACAATATAGTTAGATAAGTATTTGTTCAATCTTCCCATTTTACATGTAAATTTAATTATAGCTTTTTAAAGGAAACTAAAACGAGTGAGGTTTTTTTTTTTTCTTTTTTTCTTTTTTTTCCCTTAATATCCAGCCAATGTTCCAGAATAGTTGATAGTAGCATTAGGGCTTAAAAGAACGTGGATCATTAATAAAATCAAATAAAATACTTTATCTAACATGGTTTATAATTCTCATTAGGTACAAGATTCGGGAACTTTAAACATTCTGAAAATATTAGTAACTAAACTTTCATCATATTTACTCAGTTGGCTTAACATACACTGTTCTTTGTTACGAATTCGGTTAGCTTATAGACGAAGATTTTCCCCAATAATAATAATAATAATAATAATAATAATAGACCACCATTCGTACTCAATTATGATTACACTAAAAGTGGAACAAAGTAACATCTCGTATTCGTTTATTGCTTTCTTCTCTTAGCCTTCGAACCGTCTCTGCGTGGATGGAAAGAGCGACAACGGCACTTTGCTCGCCAACGCCCTTGATCACCTACGCCAGGCACTGCAGGTTCACTAACGAAAGTCTAAAGGCCTGAGAAAACTCCAAAAGGAATCTCATCCTTGCAATCTATATAGATCTTGTTTTAATTCGTATTAATTATTTTGGATTCAGCCGCGAAACTGATTTCAAAGCTTTTGTTGAAGAGTTTGAGTTATTAATGCGTTTAATGAGTTTTATTGTGTAAATTATTTAAATTTTCATTTCACAATTTGTGATTAGAATTGTTAGATTTATTTTGTTTATCAGATTTAATAATGATGCTAATATATTTTTCGTATTTCTCCGTTTCAGGGTTTTAGTTTTCAATAATTTTTCCACGTTTTTTAAATAATCTAGTTGTAAATTATGTACATTCCTTGATCTGAAAAATGGTTATTGATTTTAACGTTTTTTAAATGTTAATCTACGAAAAATAACAAAACTGAAAGGGTATTTTTATTAATTCTAATTAACGAATTCATAGACAATTTTTCCCTTTATTTCAAAGTTACTGAAAAGTTGAACAGAAATTTACTCCCGATTATCTTAAATTTAGAACTTAAATATTTTCTATTTATTTATAGAGGATAAGAATTATCATTGTTATTCGTGAACTTTGGATTAATTTCTGAATACTAAGTCAGCTTTATTCATATCATCCATTCTGTGTTGGGACCATTTTTTTTTTCCTTACAAACTTCATTTAATGGGAGATAATGTATTTCAAAGAAATTATTCCTGCGTGCGTGTTCTCAATTCGTAAAAAATAATATATATATATATATATATATATATATATATATACACACCAAAGTGTATTTACTTCTATCTTTGCAACCAGTTTATACAGAAACCAGAAGGAATGTGAAATTTATTTATAAGCTATTGTATATAAATCAAAAATATTTCATTTTCTTATGGAATATGTAACCTGTTTCTTCCCATCTTCGTCTTTTAAGATTTTTTTTTATATTGTTACATTGTTTTAGAGTGCCTCTTCAAAGTATATATATATATATATATATATATATATATATATATATATTATTATTATATTAAAACTGCTCTGAGTGCATAGTTTCATTAAGCACTGAAAATCCATTCCAAATTATATTTGACCAGTTGTATTGTGTTTGGTGGGAGAAAAGTCCATTTAGTTTCTATTGATTAATTTTGTAGAAGGTATTTATCGCCGCTTGAACCTGTCATTCTGCAGCAAAATTTACTGGGGAAGATCAAAGCCACGAAAGGAAGCCGATATTTGTGATTCGGTTCATAAGAGGCACTAAATCAAAGCCAAGAGAATCCGTTTAAAGGTTAAGGGATTCGTTTTATAATAAATCCTACAGTAATCTGCATGTTTAAAACACTCCCAAGATATAAACGACAGTTAGCGGGACAAAACGTCCACCCCGCGGGTAATGGAGAAATAACCCTAGGTTAGTCGGGCATGGCCCATGTGTAAACCGAATAACACGGCCTCCTATTTCCCACAATGGTGAAAAAGTCGCAAAGGGGTGGTAGACTTCGTCCACAAATTACCAACTCCGATCCCACATTGACAGGACAACAAGTGTAGACGAGTTGCTCTGTGGAAAACTTTCAATACATGCTGTAAAATCAAAAGGTAATAAAATCACTAAATCGTGGTTGAATGAAAACATTGTAGTTTTTTAATTTCCTCTACATTTAATATAGTACTGCGGAGAGACTTTTCGAACGCACTGTATATACAGGGTGGGCCGTAAGTTTCCATACATAGGAAAATTTAAACGTTTGTTTTTATGTTTCAGATACCCTAAGAATATGCGTTTGTAAGATCTTGTTTACTGATGAAGCAAATTTTTACGTCAATGGAGAGGTTAATCGGCAAAACATACGTTATTGGAGTAATGCTAACCCTAACTGGCTGAGTCCGACGAAGATGCAAGGTGCCGGTAAAGTGATGGTGTGGGCGGGATATGGGGTGACAGAATTATTGGACCAATTTTTGTCAGTGGAAATCTTAATGCCGAAAGGTATCTTAACATGTTGCAAGAAGAGATTTTCCCATCCCTGCTAAACGAGGAAGGTAACTTCCCAGTTTACTTCCAGCAAGATGGAGCTCCACCTCATTATGGTCTTCACGTGCGTCGGTATTTGGATCAGCAGTTTCCGGATGCTTGGATTGGTCGGCGTGGTCCTGTGGAGTGGCCTCCCAGATCCCCAGATCTCACCCCCCTTGATTTCTATCTTTGGGGGCACTTGAAGGCCATGGTGTATCAGGAAAAGATACGAGACATAAATCATCTAAAGGAACGTATCACCAACGCCATTACAAGCATAACGTCAACTGTGCTAATGCGTGTTCATCAACAGTGGGGAACACGTATTGAAATGTGTTTTCAAAACAATGGCAACCATGTACTGTAGAGCATATTATATAAATAAAAATGGTTGTCCATAAAAAAAATGTTTATTTTTCCTATGTATGGAAACTTACGGCCCACCCTGTAGAAGTCTGCGAGTGGCAGCAAAAAGATGGTCTCAGGATACTCGTGGCAAGCCTCTTAGCGACAGCATCCGTCAACTCATTACTGCCATTTACTGGTGACACTCGCGTGTGTTAGGATAGGACAAGATGAAATTAAGAGTATGCGTAGCCGAAATTATACCAAGAGAAAGGGTGAACGACAAAAAGGTGCGAAGATGAGTAGGGGTGCACCGAATATGAATTTTTCATATCCGACCGGATATGGCCACATCTATCCGGCCGGATATGTATTATTAGGTACCATATTATTTTTACACTCGTATTGCTGTTTTGTTTTGCATTGGGGGCAAGCGCCCCCCAAAATATAAGATTGATAATTTAAGTATATTCAGATGTTTGTTTTGTTCTCTTTCAAGTTCTTGTGTTATTAAACTATTAAGTATTAATCATGACAAGTTTTGTGTGATCACTGTATACAATAAATGATCCTAGCGATATCACTGCAAAGTGTAATATTTGCCAAAAGATTATCAAACGGGGGACGGAGAAAGGTGGCCAAAAGTCTTTTAGCACAACACCTCTTCATAATCATTTGAAGATTAATCGCCCAGAAGAGTATGCTGAAGCCAAAAACGAAAATGACAAAAAAAGAATAGCTGCGACTGAATCAAAGGAAATAGGCATAGATAGAATACGGGCTAGACCATCAACTTCTACTGGTAGTACTCTGAAAGAAAAGGAAATGGACCAAATGAGTAAGCAGATCTCAATAGAGGAAAGCTTTTCATCTAAAAAAATATGGGACATCAATGACTCCAGGTCTGTGATGATTGCTTTGGACAACCAGCCATTTACTTTAGTTGATGATGATGGTTTTATTGATCTAATGGCCTACCTCTAACCCAGATATCTCTTACCGAGCAGAAGGTACTTCTCTGATACTATAATTCCTCGTCTTTATAATGAGTTCAAGTCTAAAATTGCTCAGAAGTTGGAAGAAGTAGAACATGTCAGCTTTTCTTCAGATATATGAACATGCACAACCTCTCAAGAAAGTTTTATATCATTATTGGGTCACTGGATAGGTAAAGATTTTGAAAGATGTCCCAACATGTTGGAACAGTGCATATTTGATGCTAGAAAGATTATATAAATTAAAAATTCCAGCCAAATACAGCTGATCGTAGTGAATTACCTACCATCATATCCTTCGAGAGTGGACACTGATACAAAATCTCCTTAAAATATTAAAACCATTCTTCCAACTAACTCAAGAAATGAGTTCGGAAAAATCAACTTTGTCTTCCGTAATCCCAAGCATTTGTATTTTACAAAGATTTCTTTCAAAGATTGGCCATGATGACCAAGGTGTTCAAACGACAGAGAGAGAACTCCTGACTTCTCTTCGAGCATGTTTCTTGTCGGAGAGTAATGATGGGAAGTCTTTGAACATAATGAAAAACGGGGCTTATGTGACTGCGACTGCAATAGATCCGCGGTATAAGTTATCTTTCTTTCAAAAAGAGCAGGCTAAATCCTGGCTGATTGAAGTAGTCATAGGTATTGAAAATGACGAAGGTGGTAATGATTCTAATGAAAGTGTGAAAGTGAAAGAGGCTCAAATTCCAGTTCTTCTATGCGAAAGAGGAAAGATGAAGATGATGAGGACATTCTTGAAGCGTGTTTTATGGAGATCACAAAAGGAGAGCAATCTGGGGAAGTAAGTTAAAAGAGAAGAAAGGTTGAAAAAAAGACTGCTCCTGTTCTACTGATTGCAGGGGAGTTAGACCGATATGCATCCGAATCTCTTGTAGATAGGAAACGCTGTCCAGTTCAAATTTGGAAGCAGGAGGACCGATTTCCTCTCCTTAAAACTATTGTTTCAAAGCTTCTCTGCACACCCGCATCCTCTCTATTTTCAGAGAGAATGTTTTCTGAATATGGAAACATCTATGAAGCAAGGCGATCCTGAATATTGCCTAAAAGAGGAGAAATGCTCTTGTTTCTGCACCACAGCGGAAAAAAGTTCTAAATCACTGTTGTTGTTTTTTTTTTTTTGCCCCCCCCCCCGAAGACCTCCAGGCTGATTGGCGGCATCTGACCTACACAATACTGTTTTACATTTGTCAAGCTTGTAATGTTTTGTATTGTTTTGAAAATAAAGGAAAAAAAAAAAAGGAGAAAAAAAGAATGGAAAGCAAGTGCAGGGGTCTAGCAATATTTCACTCTTTTTAAAAAATTTAACGCCTAGACGTTTTTATAAAAAGCTCTGATTATATTATTAGAACTAATCGTTAAAGATGGACAGATGTTTCATTTATTCTTGTCATCAGTATTGTGTTGATTTAATATAAAAAGTGTTGCTGGACTGGTTTAGAGGTGGTCCCTGGAGGGTTTTCCATTTTTTTTGTATATAAAATATTATTTGTAATGTGTTGTTATATTATGGCAGATTTTCATACAGGTGTTAATTTTCTAATGTCTTGGCCTATATCTGGCCGGATACCGGATATTTCGCAATATCCGGTGCGCCCCTAAAGATGAGTGCGTCTCTTCTACAAGGCTCTTAAAATAGCAGTCAATTCTCGGGTCCACAGAACTGAAAGGAGGAAACAACGGTGATCTTTATCCGACCACACCATGAGTAGCCCATGAGAATACTTGGAACTATCCATACAAAAAGATTTTCAGGAAGCAAAATTCATCCGCCAAATGGGACTCTACAAACACGAACTGGTAATGATCACGCTCGACGAATGGACAATACCTGCTGAAACGGAAGAAAGTGGAGCCCTCTGGATTCGGAGCTAAACATTGGGGATGATAGAATGACTATAATCGGACAAAGGGGGGAGAGCGCTATTTGCTCAAACTAAGTGCTGGGGAGGTACGGAAAGCAGCACAGAGCCAGAATGTGAAATGATGGATCGTATCAAACACACTAAGCGATGACCTTGATGCGTAGTACATCTCGCTCCCTTATTCCAAAATGGGTAAAACAATCTTGTAAATACAAAGGAGTCCGTCGATCAGGAGCTCCAAGCTGATCTGGAAGAGTGTGCACATCAAATCTTGTCGACGAAAACGCCTATTGCGTAGGTATGTGATCTCCAAATATCGATATTCCGGCGAGACGGGCCATGTCGGAACACTGCTTCCCGTTAGAGCAACGAGGATAAATAATGTTTGTTCTGTTTGCTACTTGGTGACCGTCCTCTTCGTTCAGATGTAGCGATTCGTGCTTCGGGTCCCATATAAAGCTGTAGTCCACAACGTCACTTGAATTTTGCCGTTACGAAAAGAATTAAATAACCCAGAGCTTTATTACTCTGGCGAGACCCAGCAAACGGAAGAATAAGAGGAGGGACTAAACCTCTTAGGCAACAGTTTTCATAGTGGGAAAGAAGCCACTACAATCTGACCATCGAAAAATAGCCTTGAAGGCATTTGCAACTTAGGTTCGATGGAGGCTAGTCAAGGGGTAGTCTATTAAATAGTAAAATTATCCACATACAAAAGTACTGGACACCCGGTGGCAGGTACCTGACAACCAGACAAGAGAACTGCGACTGAAAAGCAAGTGCAGCTCAAGAGACTGCCCTGAGGGATACCCTCATGCTGAATGCAAAATCGGGAATGGTGGGAGCCGACACTGATCTGAAAATATCGATCAGTAAGGAAAACCTGAAGAACAAAAAGTGTGTTCATGCAATTTGGCACGGTGTAGTTCCAAAAGCAAAGGCAAAGAAAACGGCAATGGCTCGGAAACCCAACTGAGCTAGGGAGAGAAACTATCTTCAAATACCCAACTAAACGAGCGTTAACCATTTTCTTAATCAGTTTAAAGGTCGTATTTGCAAGAGAAATTGGTCGCTAGTTAGTAGGGAGTTATAAAATTTAAGCTTCGGAAACGGATAACTGCAGTACGCCAGAAAAAGATGAAATCACCACGTCTGCATATAATTATAGAGGTCTTAAAGGTACTACTTATGACAGTGGGGATCAGCATTTTAATATTGTGTAAATGACCTCATCAGATTCCACTGCATATTCACGAGTGCGGTGACTGTGGGTTATCTTGTCTCAGAATCTGAAGAGTTGTATCGGCAGGGGGCTTTTGTCCTCGACTCGGGGAAGTCGAGAGGGAGAGAGTAACCGAAATTCCGAGACCCATATCTGCGCTACTACCTGTATCCCTGATAAGAGGAATCATGGAGCCTGAATGATTCTCCACAGCATGCCCCGGGTATAATAAATGAATCTTTAATACCCTCAATTGTAACTTCGCATGGCCATCGGGTACTCCTGGTCTCTCCTTTCATGTGAAACTTAAACCACCTTTGTTGGGCTCCTTGACAGGTAAATTCAAGTAATCCTGCTCATGGGTAAAACCGATATTCTCCCCACTCCTTTGTTTACTCGAACACCGGAAATAGAATGTCGAAAGGACATGGCCCAGGAAACTTGCTCGGATCATAGCTTGACTCAAGAACTGGATCCCGATCAGCCTTTGCTCTTCTAACGATGCGCTTCAGTCTTAGACGAATAAGGTAATCCAACTAATGATGTCACTTCACTAATAAAACCTCGAATCTCGAGGATGAAACCGTCGCTCAACTTTTCGCTCTACTTTCTCACACAACAATCCTCCCTATTACGAGAGTAACACCCTTGAGCCGCCTTTTACACGCTACATAGTACAGTGGCTAAGGTACATGCTCCATTCTATAGTGTGAACTTGGTTAGTTACCAATGTGTAGAGGCAGCTTTACTGAAGCAAGTTATATGCTACCAGTCTGTAGTGAAG
Source organism: Bathynomus jamesi (assembly GCA_023014485.1). Taxonomy (NCBI): domain Eukaryota; kingdom Metazoa; phylum Arthropoda; class Malacostraca; order Isopoda; family Cirolanidae; genus Bathynomus; species Bathynomus jamesi. The sequence goes on from JAJOZX010003031.1 coordinate 195,037, forward strand.
GTTGATAAGTTCCCGTATTCGTAATTCTGACGTGACAAATAATACACGGACGTACGTACGTACATACATACATACAGTGATGGGCATCGATACATGAAAATCGCTAAAGCGATACCGATACATCGATACATGAAGAACGTTTTAGGCGATACCCATACGCCGATACTTTCTAGATGTCTTAAGCGATACCGATACCGATACATGTATCGCCGGTACATTTTTATAATTATTCATTTAATATGTAGGTATTAGATATTATTGTTTATACTAGTAATTTGTACGCACTGTAAGTAAAATCAACGACATTTTAATGGGTTTTATAGATGTAAATAAAAACAATTGCTTTATTTAATGAAAGTATGTTTTAATTTTGTAGGATACATGCATGACTGGAAATATTACACTAACAATTAAAAGTAATTACTATTACCCTTCAAAAATACCAGCTGGCTAAACATCTGGTCAGACGTGAATGTGACCAGCCAAACTAAACAACCGTTCTACAGGAGCAAAGGATGGTAGTGGTGTGTTATACTTCAGGAAGACCCGTAGAATTCCTGGGTACTGCCTCAGAGATTGGAGAGAATGACTTCCGTCACCCAGATACTGTAAAACTTCCATCTCAGTGGAATCTTGGGTTGCAGAGACATTAGTGGAAGCAGACTCATAACAGAAGAAATCATCTGCACTTCCGTCAGATGCAGCATCACTTAGTTGTTGCTGGGGGGTCTGCTCGCTGAGGCTCTTAACAGCATTAACCAACATTTCTTGAACCCTCTTTTTGACAATGTTAGTATTAAATTTGCCTTTTATTGTCATCCACTTTAACTTGAACAGAGGATTTGAAGACGATGCCAGTATTGCTGCTTTACACTCATGCTACGCATCAAGGCACAGAAACTTTTCAAACCGCTTAGTGAACCCTACTGTGACTGCATTGAGAAGTGGCTGACAATGACGCAATGCCTCCGAATTCAAACGCTCTAGCTTCTTCTCTACAGCTAACAATGTTTCTATATTATGGTTAATTAATCTCTAACACAAGTACAAACGTGTTTAAACGTTGCGCCGTACTGTGTGACGTGACCAGTAGAGTAGTACTGTCATTAAATAAATATTTAATAATATTATTTATGTATATTCATAAATATAACTCGGTAGTGTCATATTATAACATCTATTTAAAAATTCTTATTAATGTATCGAAGTATCGATTTTTTTCGATACATTTAAGAAAATTGACCTTAGCGATACCGATAAATCGATACTTTTGTCAAGTAGCTAAAGCGATACCGATACCGATACAAAAGTATCGATCGATATGTATCGGCGATACATGTATCTAGATACTGCCCATCACTGCATACATACATCAAAAGTCTCATTTCCCAAACGAGATGGAGCGAGAAAGACAGACATGCTCGAATATAAAAAATAAAAGGTAAGACAAATGAAAAGGTAGAAACTAAGGCATACACATTCACACCGGCATCCTGGTGGCTCAGCACCCCTACACATGGATAAATTCCACACCTGTGGCGTTTTATATGCCATATGTGGTGTGCTTCCAGGTTTTGTCGAAAATAGAGAGCATCCTGAACTTACATACTTATAACAAACTTCCTCCATTCCAACCTACTTGCAACCACTTCTCGTGCATCACTCAGATCAAGTCCACGCTTCCTCACGCAATCATTCACCATGTCCATTCATCATCTTCTAGGCCTCCCTCTCCTCCTCCTTCCTACCTTTGCAAACGCTCCCATACACACTTCACAATTCTGTTATCTTCCATTCTTTCAACATGTTGAAACCACCTTAGCACATTTTCCTCAATTTTCACTTCCACTGACTTCTGCACACCACATCTGTCCACATACTTCTCGAGTTATCCATCTCAAATGCTCTTATCCTTGACTTCTTTCTTTCATTCTATGTCAATGTTTCGCATCCATACAAAAGTGTCGGTACGAACACCCCTTCTTGTAAACATCTCCTAGCATCTCTACCTAGTCTCCTCTTCCTCACAACCGCTTTCAACGCACCGGCTACCTTTCTCCCTTGATTCACTCTAGTATCAATTTAACCCGCACTAGTACTTTTTTCGTTCAAAACACATCCCAAATACTTAATGGACTCTACCACCTCTAGTGTTTCACAGTTCACCATCACATTACAGTCTGAATTTCCCTCACTATCCACAATCAATAACTTGCTTTTACCCATTCACTTTCAACATTCTTCTCTCATACACCACCACAAAACTCTTAACAGCCTTTTGCAAATCACACTCACTCTGAGCAAATAGCACAGCATCATCCGCATACAACAAATTTGACAGGCCCCACCTATTCTCATCACACCAGATTTATCCCTCTTTCACCTCTCTCATCATTCCATTTATGAACAGACTGAACAGCCACAGAGACCTCACACATCCTTGACGCGCATCTACTGTACATCTATATCAAACCATTAACTCTGTTCTTTATTTACTCTCACACGTACACTACTTCCATCATAGGAATTCTTCAGTGAATTCATGTCTACCACCAACCCCATATATACCCAAGACCTGCCACAATGCTTCTTTCTCTGTTACTCTATCATACGCTTTCTCAAGATCCATAACAGCCATGTGTTCCTTGTAATCCCTTTCGCATGATGTTTTCTCAGTCACTTGTCTCAATGCAAACACTTTATCCACACAGCCTCTTCCACCTCTTTACTCATCGCTCACCAATCATTCTCTAATACCACGAACTCATTCTATCACCATCCGACCATACACCTTCCCCACTACATCCATCCTACTATGCAAATGTTCCTATTGGATCTCTACAACCGTATATGGATTGAGGGCACTTTCCCCTCCCGATGGAAAGAGGCCCATGTAATTCCTTTCCACAAACCCGGCAAAGACCCCTTCGACCCGACAAACTATACACCAACCGCACTAACATGCTGTGCCTGTAAAATCTTTGAAAAAATGGTCGCCACGCGACACTTTCTTCTTAAAAACAACGACTCCCTCCTGGCTACCCAGTCAGGCTTGAGATAATTCGGTTCTACTACAGACCCCCTCCTGCGACTCATCCGAGATATACAAAACGCCTTCAACAGTGGACAGGTCGTCCTGTCCACTTTCTTCGATATCCAGAAGGCTTATGACCACCCATCGAAAACATAATCCTCAATCAGCTCCAAAGTTTGGGTTTCGTCGGAGCCCTGCCGACCTTCATCAAGGGCTTCCTCTCCTCTCGGACTTTTAAAGTACGGGTGGGCTCAGTCCTTTCAGACACTTTCGAGCAAGAGGACGGGGTCCCACAGGGAAGCATCCTCAGTGTTCTATGCTTCTCACTCGTCATGAACACAATATCAAAATGCCTTCCACCCACCCTTTGCTTTGTCCGGAGCTATAAGGCGCGTCCTTCTGTGGCCAATGTGGGAATGCATCTTCCTTCGATGTAAGGGCTCTCTCTGCCTTCGTGGACCATTGGACCCCTCTGGGGACCGGACTGATTTCCTGCTTATATTTTTCTTTCTCCTCCTTTCCCCCAATCCTTCTGGCTCTTTTTTATTCCCTCCCCGGCATTTGGCTTTGTTTTGGACCTTGACTTGACTCTTTCCTTGGACCTTGGGTGAGGGAGGTGGTTGTCCTTCACCCTTGTCGCTCTTAAACCAAACCCAAGCCCTGTCTCTGCCATCTTTCACTGCGCGTTGGATGAGAGTGGCCGACTTTTAGGCACGGGGACTGGGTATGGGTGTATCTCCCCTGCGTGACGTCTACTGGCGGTGGGACCGAGTGTGCCCACGATTCGCCTTTCCCTTGTTAGAGTCGGTGGTGTCTGGATGCACGCGGGGGATGAAGCTTTCCTTTTGTTTGCTATGGCTTCCTCTACCCTCAGCTTAAGACCTCTGCTTCTCATTCTCGGACTACTACTCCTCTTAGCACTCGGGTGGTGGGCAACCAGGCCCTCGAGTCCTCTACCACTGGAAGACCTCATCTTGATGGGATTGACCCCCCTCGGACTGCGGAACACTCGCGTCCTCCTCATTCAAAGACTTCTCGTGTGTCTTCTTTCCGCAAGTCTTTTGACCCCCTTGTGGGAGCTGACGACTCTGACCCTGATTACCCTCGGTTTCTGGTCCTCAGTTCTTCCGCCTCACTCCCTCTCACAGCGGGATGTTTCCGAGGTCTACGACGACTTCACTTCCCGCTGTGGCGATCCCTGACAGATGTGGCCCCAGAATGATGGTGCTCTGGTGGTGGAGGTCCCTCCAGAGACCAACACCAGAAGGTTTCGTCTCTCTCGATCCTGACTTCTGCTCCCCTGGATTGTCTCCCCCTCTCTTCCTTTAACACTTGTACGGGTGTAGTACATGCTCTCCGCTTTTTGGAATACTCAGAATCGGATCTTCTCACCCTCCTCTCCTCTCAGAAAGCGACCCGTGTTTACCGCCCACCTCCGTATGGTTCAGGGAGCAAGGATTCCATCTCCTTTATTGATCCTGATTTTTGCTCGTTCCCAATTACCCGAGAAAATTATGACCGGTTATTTTCAATTTCCGGTCCGTCGTTACACCCTCAGACCACGCTGATGTTTTACTTGCCAGAGGTTCGGACGCGTCAGTAAGACGTGCCGAAGTTCTCCCGACGTTTGTGTCAACTGCGCGTCCCCGACACATGGTTCCTCCTGTTCGAATCCTCCTCGCTGCGCCAACTGTAGAGAAAACCACGCCGCTTCCTCCTCTTCCTGTCCGACCTACCTCTTCGAGCGTGAGGTCCTGTCGGTCCGGGAGTCAGACAAGGTCAGCTTTCAGGAAGCGAGGGCCCGCGTTAGGTCCCGATTCGCTCGCCTAGGTCTTACTTTTGCTCAAACACTGTGCTCCTCCCGCCCGACTACCTCCCGTTCGCCCCGGACTTCGTCCACCTCCGTACCGTCCTCTTCCACACCCTATCATTCTAGGTCTAATCAGGCCTCGTCCACCCGTCCCCCTATCTCATCCTCTTCCTTCTCGTCGTCTCCACCCCCTGTGTTCACTGTTCCTCCAGCCCGTCCCCCTAGAACTTCCAATTCCACTGTTCCCATCTGCTCCACCTCAGTAACAACTAACCCACTTATTCTCCCTCCTGAAACCATTGCTGACATTTCAGCATATATAGCGAAAACCGCCCCCTCTTCTGGACTCTCCTCCCCTCCTCGTTCTTCCGTTAAACGACCCATCGCTCGTCCCAGGCGTATGGGTCCCTCTGTCAAGTTTCCTTGCTCAGGCGCCCCGTCTCCTCGTCCCTCTTCCACCAGTTCTCTTCCTCCTACCCTCGTATCCCATCCGCCTTCAAAGAGCCCTTTCGTTTTGCCGTTTCCTCTAAATTCCCCCGTTTCCCTTCGCGACCGTCCCCTTCCCTCCTCTATTCCTGATGGTGGTTATGCGGCCTCTGAAATTCGAATTCAAGCCGACCCCCCCCCCCCCCCCTTCTCCACCGACCTGCTCCCTCGGTATCCTCCCGATGCCCTTAGCACCTTCATCTCCACCCGGGAATCCGGACCCACCCCTTCCCCCACCATCCCGCTCTCTCCTTGACCTCCCGATGCCCCCGGCATATTTTCCTCCACCCCCATCTCAGAAACTAGATTCACCCTGTCCTGCTTCCTACCCTCATTCTCGCACTCCCCGACCCCCCCCTAAATCTAAACCCCCTCCATCCCTTTTCACCCGTTCCTCAATCACCCCTTCTTAAACCCGCCCCCCAGCTTCGTCAGCTCGTCCTTCTGGCCATGTCTCTAAATCTCGCCCGATAACATCTCTCGCTCCCCCTGTATTCCGCTCTTGATGGCTGCGATCCTTCAATGGAATTGCCGAGGCCTTCTCCCTAATTGGGAGGACTTCCTCCTCTTTATCCAGGATTTTGACACGGTGTGCGTCTGCCTTCAGGAGACCCAACTTGGGGTTCGCCCCTTGCGTCCTCTCCGAAGGTTTTCATCATATCTCTTCCCCCCTCCGCGCCATCCTCTGTGGGGTGATACCGTCTCCTGGCCTCTTTTCTACGACGAAAGTCGAACCTCTGCTGCTCTGAGTAATTCCCCGACTGTCGATGCTGCCTCCACCTACCTTACAGATCATATCACCTGTGCTGCTCTGTCCTCTATTCCCAAATCTTCATTTCTCCGCACCTCTGCCCCTTCGGTTCCATGGAGGACCCCATCATGCACTCTGGCTGTTCAGGCTAAGAAGTCGGCCTTTCGTCGTCTTCAACGCAATTCATCCCTAGCAAATTCAATAGCCTTTAAACGTGCGCGAGCTCAGGCCCGTCGCACAGTCCGTGAAGCCCGCCGCTTTTCTTGGCGAGCTTACGTCTCCTCCCTCACCTCCCGCACCCCTTCCTCCCGAATCTGGAAGAAGATTCGGAAAATTTCCGGAAAATCCACTTCTCACCCTTCTCCTGTCCTCATGATCGACGGACGCCCAGTGTCCTCTCCTACTGCGGTGGCCGAGACCATAGCCTCCATCTCCCGACACGACCACCGTGATCCTATCTTCCTCCGCGCGCCGTAAAGCTTCGCTCGTTCGCTCCCCACATTTTTCTCAGATTCCCAATAATTTTTCCTACAACCGCCTTTTTTCTATTTCGGAGCTGAGATCGGCGTTAGCGTCTTGCGGCAACTCTGCTCCCGGCCCTGACGGCATCATTTCGAAATGCTTTGCCACCTCCACCCTTCGGTTTCTTTCTTTCTCCTCACATTCTATAATTGGATCTGGGTAGGGGACACCTTCCCCTCCTGTTTGAAGGAAACAGTGGTGCTCCCCTTTTCTAAACCCGGTAAGGACCCGACATCTCTCAATTACCGCCCAATAGCCCTCACTAACTGCCTCTCAAAACTTTTAGAGAAGATGGTTTCTCGGCGACTGATGTGGCACTAGAAAGCCACAATTTACTTTCCCCTACACAGACCGGTTTTCGCAGGGGCCGTAGCACCACTGACATCTTAGTTCAGTTGGAAACTGCGGTCCGTGTGTCATTTACAGAGCGACGTCATCTCTACGCAGTCTTTTTTGATTTGGAGAAAACGTATGACACCACCTGGCGGTGGTGGATCTGCCGAAAACTATACCTTTTGGGCTTTCGAGGTTTTCTCCTTTCATTTATCTCCAACTTTCTGACTTCCCGTTCCTTTCGAGTTCAGGTGGGTACCTCCCCCTTTTCTGTGCATTCGCAGGAGGAGGGAGTCCCCGAGGGCAGCGTCCTGAGCGTCGTTTGCTTCGCTTTGGCGATCGACGACGTGGTGATGGCTCTGCCCCCGGGGATTACGGCCACCCTTTATGTAAACGACCTTATCATATATTTCTCCGGCTTCCGATTTGCCTTCCTTGAACGTATCCTCCAGCGGGCCCTGGATTCGGTTTCCAAATGGGCCACATACCACGGGTTCCGATTTTCCCCTTCGAAAACGGTGGCAATGCACTTTTGCCGACGCCGCCGCTGCACTGCCGTTCCTTCTCTCTCTCTCTTTATGGATCATCAGTCCCCGTTGTGCCCGAAACTAGATTTCTGGGTCGCCTCCTTGATTCCCGCCTCTCCTGGATCCCCCACTTGAAGTCTCTAAAGGCTTCGTGCCTTCATACTTGTACCTTTCTGAAGTTCCTCTCTCATACTGACTCGGGTGCTGTCCGCCATACTCTTTGGCGGCTCTACTATTCCCTGGTCCAAAGTAAGATGGATTATGGCTGTCAGGCCTATTCCTCCGCTCGTGCCTCCGCTCTGCGCATGCTGGACCCGATTGGCTCCTTAGGTGTGCGCATCAACACTGGCGCATTCCGATCTTCTCCAATCGTTAGCCTGTATGCAGAGAGTGGCCATCTCCCATTGGATGCCCATCGTACCTTGGAGGGTCTCAAATATCTCTTTCGTGTTCGGCAGTTCTCTCCCACCGCGGCCTTCCAATCCCTCTTCGGCCCTTCCACTGTGGCATGCTTTGACCGTCATCCCCACTTGATCCGACCGGTTGGTCTCCGAATGGCTCCCGTCCTGTCTTCTCTGGGGGTGGAGGGGTGAGTGCTCTCCTCTCTCTCCCCTCCAAATACCCCCAGTGGACCATTTCTCCTCTCCGTATTTGTTCCCTCCTTTCTACTGTACCAAAGTCCCAGCTCCACCCATCCGCCCTTCGACAACTATTCCCATCCCATTCCTCTTCCCATGCTGACTCTATCCCAGTGTGTTCACTGACGGCTCTCACTCTCCACTTGGAGTGGGCTGCGCGGCCGTCTTCCCATCGGAAATTAAATCATTATCCCTCCCCCCAGCGGCTTCCATCTTTACAGCGGAACTATCGGCTATTCTTTTGGCCTTTCAGTTCCTTTCTCAGCTCCCCTCTACATCGTTTATTATTTATTCTGACTCCCGCAGCGCTCTTGAGGCCCTGTCCTCTCTTGTCTCTCCACTCCCACTGGTGCGACAGATCCAGGACTGGCTGGTCCTTTTTTCATCACGCCGTAAGGTAGTCGCCTTTTGTTGGGTACCTTCCCACGTTCGTGCTCCAGGGAACGAACGCGCGGACGCCGCGGCGAGGGAGGTGTCCTCCCTGCCTTTCGACCTTAACACGCCTCTCCCAGCGTCGGACTTTACGAGGGTTTTCCAGGAAGCACTCCTTCGGCGGTAGCAGCACCAGTGGGAGGATGTGTCCAGGAATTTCTTGAGGGCACTGAAGCCCACGATTCGACGGTGGCCTTCCTCCTGTCAGCGTGACCGACGGTTAGAAACAGCTCTGATGCGCCTACGCATCGGTCATACTCGCCTCACGCATGGGCATCTTATGATGGGAGATGTTGCCCCCTCCTGCCCATGCGGCATCTCTCTCTCTCTCTCTCTGTTTCACATTTGCTTTGGTTTGTCCTGCCTTTGCCGTTGCTCGCTCCCATTTCCTCCCTTTTTGCCCTTCAGGCGCCACTCTTACTCTTTTGTTGAGTGACTCTACGCCAGTAACAAAGGACACGCTTTACTCTTTTCTCCGTCAAACTGCCCTTCTACTCTCTATTTAATATGACTTGCGTGTGATTCCTTCCTCCCTTTGCTGATCATAGTATCTTTACTTTTCTCTCTCACGACTTTTCTTTAACTGTTACTCCTTCAAAGCCGCCCTTACCCCATCTCCTTGTGCTCTCTCTTTACTTTAGTTTCGGCGCGATATGACCTTAGCGGTTGAAGCGCCGGTGAAGCACTGCTATTTATTCATTCATTCATTCATTCATTACATCCATCATTCGTTCTTCCATTTATACGGACGACCTTGCGATATGGTTCACGGGGCGGGAACTGCCCGTCGTCCAACGACAAATTCAGCTCGCCATCCATCGGGTGGAGAGGTGGGTGACATTGGTTTTGGAGGTGGACAGGCGGAATCCAACCGAAGGCATGGTCTTCAGCAGAAGATCCACAGCCCTTCCTGTCCCCTCTGTCACGCTATACGGCAAGCCGACCGACGCTACCTCCTTCGTCTTTACACTTCCATAGTCCAGTCAAAGCTGGACTATGGAAGTGTCGTATACGGAGCTGCTTCTGGCGCTTGCCTCCGTATCTTTGACCCAGTACTTAATAGGGGCCTCCGCCTCTCCACCGGTACCTTTCGCTACTTCCCAGCCTCCAAGCAGAATGCAACTACCTCCCTTTCGCCCGCACCGACGGCGTCTGCTCCTCATGAGGACCTACCTTCATTTTCCAACATGCCCCCTCCCTCAGTCATCCCCATCTCATACCACATCTTCCCTCCCTGGCTCCTCACCCCTATCAAGTTTTGCAGGGACCTACGTGCCCTGCCAAAAACTACCACGATCGCTACGGTATATAAGTCACTTTTCCCCACGTCCGGGTGTCACACGTAACCCAACACCCGGACATTGTCCCCATTTATACAGATGGTTCCTGCTCGTAGGTTGGTACGGCCGCCTCAGAGGTGATATTGACCCAACCGCTTTCTCGAGGGGGCCCCTGCCCCGCGAGGCCTGTTTTCTCAACAGCGCTCTTTGCTATTCTGGAGGTCCTCGACATCATAAGCACCCACTCTGCCAGCAACTCTGTCATCTATTTAGATTCTCAAAGCGCACTGCTCTCTCTTGAAAGATTTAATCCCTCACCCGTTCGTCCGCACCATCCAACAAAACTTCCACTCCTTAACAGCTTTCCAACACAAGACGGTCGCCTTCTGCTGAGTCCCGACACATGTCGATATCCGGGGTAATGAGGCGGCGGACCGCGTGGCAAAAACTGCCTGCTTACTGCCGATCTCCACCCGGCCCTTCCCCCTCACTGATTTCTTCCCGACTCTCCGCTCCCACTTCCGTTCGATCTGGCAGCAGCGGGAATGGGACCAGGCCACATACAACAAGCTTCACCGGATCAAACCACAACTAGGATGTTCGGCCTCCTCGTTTCATAGGTCCCGCCATAAAGAAGTGATTCTAGCCCGTTTCCGCCTAGGACACACACACACGTATCATACACGGTCGCCCTGCTCTGCCCCACCTGCCATACCCCGATCACCGTCGTCCACTTCCTGGTCGAATGCCCGAACCTGTCCGACCTCCGTTATAGGCGTTTTCCTTTCTTGTCCAGCATACCCATATCTGAGCGACTACAGTCTATACTTGCCGAAGGGCACCGCTTTTTAACGGAAGCGATTTTCTCTTTCCTCACCCACTCTAATCTACTTCACATCTAAATCCATACCCCTCCTCCCGCTTATCCAATAACCGAACCCTCTCACTCCCCTAGTCCACTACCCCCACCCCAGCGACACCACCCACCCACTGTCTCGCTGAGATATGTGCCACCTTCGCTAGGTAATCGGCGGTTAAGCAAAGAAGAAAAAAAACCTCCACTACACTCAACAGACTCGTACCTCTGTAATTCTTACATTCACTCCTTTCACCTTTTATTTTGTGCAATGGAACAATTATTGCTTTCCTCCAGTTTTCAGGCACACTCCTATTTGTCCATCCACTGAAATATGCACCACAATCACTCTAACACTTTCAAACTTAATCATTCCTCCATATATCCCATCCACACCTGCCGCTTTTCCATTTTCAGTTTGCGAACTGCCACTTTCACTTCATCCATGGCTATGTGCTCAGACATTGTCACATGCCCTCCTCACACCAAATCCCATTATACTTACATTTTTACTTCTCTCATCTATTCCACCTGTCAAACCATCGAAATATTCCTTCCATCTATTTCGTAGATACACATCCGCTGTGAGCGTTCTTCCATTTTCATCCTTTACTTTCTTAGTTTTATTTCTAGGCTTCTTTCCAAAACAACTTTCGGATCACTTTAACATATTGCTTCCCAAAGCATTCGGGAAGCAATATGTTAAAGTGATCTCTCCTGGGAAACAATATGTTAAAGTGATTAACACTGGGAAGCAATATGTTAAAAAGAGAAAGGTTGGTTGGTTAATGCAAAAAAATTCTTTTTTTCTACGTGAAGGTCAAAATATGATAATAAAAACCCACTCTAATAGACAGAGTTTATTTCCACAACAGTTTCGATGCCCACTGGCATCCTCTTCGGGTGGATACAGAAAAACGAATGAACCAAAAACAAGAGGGAAAACAGTCCAGGGACCATTAAGAAATTCGCACCTAGGTTAGATCCCGTTCTCCCGATACTGGAAGGGCATTTTTATTAAAGGAACCCGCTTATAAGTACATTCGCACAAATTTAAAACTATCTTCTCGTTCTATATATACAGATTCTATTATTTTTTTACATAATTATTACATTTATTATTAAATTTATTACAGTTAATATTGCATTATTATTTATTACAGAAATTATAAATTTATTATTACATTGATTATTACGATACACATCATACACATCATATGTGTATCATAAAAAACCTCAGGGAACCATTCTGAGTTCATTCCCATTGATTATTACATTGTTGTTTATTATACAGAAATTATAAACCGTAAAACGAATGAAAAAGGCGAGAAGGAAACAATCCAGAGACCATTAAGAAATTCGCACCTAGGATAGATCCCGTTCCCCCGACCACAAAAGGGCATTTTTATTAAAGGGTCCCGCTTATAAGTACATTCGCACAAATTAAAACTATCTTCTTGTTCTATACATACAGATTCTAATATTTTGACATAATTACTGCATTTATTATTGCATTTACATTTTTTATCGTTTATTATTATTACCTTTACACTAATTATTACATTTATTTTATTACCTTTTATTACATTTATATTTATTTCCACATTTATTACTTCCATTATTACATTTACATTTACGTTTATTATTCCATTTACATTTTACATTTTTTTTCGGTAAAATGTAAATGGAATCATAAACGTAAATGTAAATGTAATAATGGAAGTAATAAGTGTGAAAATAAATATAAATGCAATAAATGTAATAATAAAGGTCATAAAATAAATGTAATAATTAGTGTAAAGGTAATAATAATAAATGATAAAAAATGTAAATGCAATAATAAATGCAGCAATTATGTCAAAATAATAGAATCTGTATGTATAGAACAAGGAGATAGTTTTAATTTGTGCGAATGTACTTATAAGCGGGACCCTTTTATAAAAATGCCCTTCTGTGGTCGGGGGAACGGGATCTAGCCTCGGTGCGAATTTCTTAATTTGTCTCTGGATTGTTTCCTTCTCGCCTTTTTCATTCGTTTTTCGGTTTATAATTTCTGTATAATAAACAACAATGTAATAATCAATGTAATAATAAATTTATAATTTCTGTAATAAATAATAATGCAATATTAAATGTAATAAATTTAATAATAAATGTAATAATTATGTAAAAAAATAATAGAATCTGTATGTATAGAACAAGTAGATAGTTTTAAATTTGTGCGAATGTACTTATAAGCGGGTCCCTTTAATAAAAATGCCCTTCCAGTGTCGGGAGAACGGGATCTAACCTAGGTGCGAATGTTGACCTAACGATTGGTTAGGTTAGGTCGTGATATTTTCGTTAGTTAGCCTTATAAGGCTAACTAAAGAAGGCTGGGGGCCCTGATCTTCAGGTGATCCAAATATTTTATCAGGTCATCCCATAAGTAATGTTTTTTACGATAGATTAAGTTTAAACTAGTCCTACTCGGTTTAAGCATAAATTTTCCGAAGGTTATATCTAAGAGGAGATCTATCGTGTTTCGCTACATACTTTACAGACCTTGACCAGTGAAGACGTGTGTTTTGCTTTATGTGAACCCCTCATAAACATGGCGGTATCAGAAGAGCATATCAGGCATATAATGCTTTACGAGTTCAAAAAAGGGAATAGTGCTACTGAAGCAACGCGAAACATTCAGGACGTTCATGGCAACGATATTCTGAATGTGAAGAAATGTCAAAGATGGTTTCAAAAGTTTAGGAATGGTGACTGCTGTTTGACAGATGCAGCACGCTCTGGACGCCCTGCTGAGTTTGATGATGACCTGCTGTTAGCCGCATTTGAAGACTGTTCAACAACTGTCGAAGAATTGGCCCAGAAACTCAATTCATCCCCGTCCACCATCCATCGACATTTGCAACAACTCGGGAAAGTGCCTAAGTTAGGAAAATGGGTGCCACATGAATTGTCGGTCGACAATCTGAGGGTGCGGGTAAACATTAGCACAGCTCTTCATTCCCGTGAACTCCAAGCTCCGTTTTTGCACCGTTTAGTAACTGGTGATGAAAAGTAGATACTGTACCAGAATGTTAAAAGCCGTCGACAGTGGGTTTGTGCCGGAGAACCAGCGACACCACAGCCAAAACCAAATCTTCACCCTCGGAAGGTGTTGCTTAGTGTTTGGTGGGATAAAGGTGGTGTAATACACTTTGAAACCTTACCACACAACCAAACAATCATCGCTCAAGTCTACTGTCAACAACTGGATCGACTGAACACTGCACTAAAAGAAAAGAGACCTCCTTTGGTTAATCGGAAAGGAATCGTGTTCCACCACGACAACGCACGTCCTCATACCGCTCGGATCACTTCTGCAAAAATTGAGGAGCTTGGGTGGGAAAAACTTCCACATCCTCCAGACCTTGCGCCTTCAGATTATCATCTCTTCAGGAGTCTGCAAAACTATCTTGACGAGAAACAGTATACTTTTTTAGATGACCTGCACAGCAGTCTTTGTATGTTTTTTGCCTCAAAACTGCCTGAATCTTATAAACATGGCATTGAAAAGCTTGTAGGACGTTGGCAGAGTATCATTGATTCCGATGGAAAATATATACTAGATTAAAAAGTTTCAGTCGTTTTTTTTTGTCCTTCAAATTCCGATCTAAAAAACGACATTACTTATGGGATGACCTGATACATTCACAAAAAATGGCAAAGCATAATAAGTTAACTTGTCCATAAATTTACATTTTCTCGACTGCTAATCCCTAAATACTATAAACTATTGTAATGTAACTGTAATTGGTTGTGTAATGTCTATTTTTGGGAAGCAATATGTTAAAGTGATATACACTGGAAAGCAATATGTTAGAGAGAGGTTTCTGGGAAGCAATATGTTAAAGCGATCCCAACTTTCATGTTCCTTCCAAACTCATTACTTACTCAGTTTCTTCTGCCGCACTAGTTTCTTCACACTTCTCCTGCTCTCTTCATACACCCTGTTCTTCGACTTTTTTCTCTATCACAATTACCCTGCGCACACAACAACCATTTTCTCATTTTATCCTCAACCGCTGACGAAACCTCGGCATCCCACCACACTGTTGCCCTCTTCTTCACACCTGTCTTAGATGATGCTACACACACACATTCGTAAATGAATTGCGAAGGCAATAAACTTGGGATCCAAGTATTTATATAAAAAAGATCACCACCATATTGCTGTTTTAAGTTTCATCCTTGCAGCCTCTGAGAAGAACGATTTAGGGTAGGGCGTGTCAAATGCCTGGAATTGAATTATTTAGGACAAAAAGTCAGGATCAATTTCTCGCAAAATCCACTCTCGATCGGGCAAATTCTATACTTAAATCTAGTCCCATATAGTGTGTATGAAGCATATATGCTACCGAGTGAGTTGGGCTCACACACTAAATCTAGATTTGATGTACTCCAGATATGGTTTCAGGTCTTCATTTTTTATTAGAATTAACCACTCATGAGCTACATCTGCAACGATGACGACTTGTACATTAAAAAAATTCTTCAAAAAAAGGCATGGTGTAGTTTAGTATTCATGCTATCCTTTACTTTCCGTGGCCTCCAACGTGTAACTGGGTACACGAGATAAGTGTACGCATGATGTGAATGAACACAAACTATTCTCTTCATTATACTTTTTCCTACTTTCCTATAAATCTTTCCACAATTATTTTCTGTCAGCAGTGGCTGGCGGAGAAGGGAGGAGAGCCTTGCCTGTTCTATACTTTACTTTTACTATTATTTCTGCGTGAAAGTTTTACACGTCTATAAGTGTGAGCATTGTATAACTTTTCAGTATCCTTTATTTTCATTTGATTTTTCTATTTTCTCTATTTCTTTCTTGAGCTAGCCTAGAGTGGATCTTAGGGCCCTTGTCAGCCTGTAATTCTGTAACTGTGGCGGACTTACTGAGGTGTCCGTCGAGAGCAACTTCTATTGGTTTTAGGTGTTGGCACAGGTGCTTTGCTTTTTTGTATAGCTGTATGGCGCTGACGAATCTGACTATATTGTCACTCTTTACGGTACCAAAAGAAAACCGATAATTGTATGGGTCTCTAAAGTGCAATAAACTTAAGAATATTTAATTCAGATACTGGTATTTAAAAAAAAAAAAATTAATAAGTACGTTAAAATAAGAGAAATAAAAACCTATTTTTAAAAGGAGCGAAATTTTTAAGCTTAGACATTGTATCAGTTTTTAAAAACTCCAAAATATGTAGAATATCAACGAAACCACTTTTTTCAAGTCAACCTCCAGCTCTTGACTCGCGAGTTTTTATCACTCTGAAGATAAAAACTATTCCTGTAATGTTACCTCGTATTTTCACGTATCTCAGCATGTGTTCCATTTCATAAGTGCCATTTTCCAACTTTAAAGCATAATGAATACAAAATTGTGGTGCAAAAAGGGTATATTCCAGAAACTTGCCGATGATTCTATAATTTTAGCCAGTAGTGTATCGAGTTTTAATAGTGCCCCGAGAATAACCCAGAGAAACGTACTTTTATTCTACAGTTGGCACCCGCTACCTCGCAGGAGGTTCGTTTTAGTCTGATGGTTAAAAGTTTTTTTTAAGGAAAGTCCAGCTCTCTCGAGAAACGATACGAATTCACCCCTCAGCATTTTTATGACTTACAAAAATAAAAATTTAGTTATATTCTTTTTAATACATGATACGCATTGACTTAACGCAATTCACGTTAATCCAGTTAAGAAAAGAAGAGGGTTTTAATACAATTTATTATAAAATTTAAAGTTTAAAATACATTATGTAAAAATATATCAGTTTCATTAATCAGCAAAATTATAAATAAAATAAATACCAGACAATAAAACCATAAAAATCAACATTTCTATATAAATTTCGTATCACATTGTTAACTAAATATCTAAGATTAAATGCACATTACTCTATTACTCGTTCATTTCTCGTGTCTAACCTAGGATTAAATGCACATTACTCGTTCATTTCTGTTGCCTTACATTCACTCGATTGACCGTATTGGTATCATATCTTCAATAATGATTTTGTATGTATTGTTTCATATAGTGGAAATATAGTATATATTATTGCACAAGTTCATTTGCGTATTAATCATAATTTGAATGCGATTTGTATATCACGTAAATTCAAATTATATAAAACAAATAATCCAGTTGACAGTATTTGTATTACTGTAACCTAACAGCAGTTGGAAACTTGGAATATTGTATTATCGTAACATAAAAATTGTAATGGTTATTACATTTATTATTATAATTATTTTATAAATAAATTTGTGAATATAAATAAATAAAAAATAAATCTCTTCAAAATAACTTTAATGATTTTACAATGATTTAAATTCACTGTCGAATTTTCAGATATTAGTTCATTTATGCATTTGAAATTAATTCTTCTTCATGATTTATATATTATTAATCATAACTATCTACGAAGTGATATTTTATCTTTAATTAAGAGCCCAGTAAAGCCTAAAGCTTAAGGGCCAAATTAAATAAAATAAGTAGTCTAACTTCAGTTATTTATTTCATGTTAAAATTAGTGTAACGACAAAAATTTTAAAATTGTATTTATTTTAGAAAAAAAAGTATTATTCAATCATTCATTCATTCAAGACTTCTTATGGTAGCAGTGAGAAATACAGCTCACTGTGCAGTGTCAAAGCTTTAACAACCAATTTGTAGATACCCAATTCAGAGGTTGATTATGCAATTTTCCCGAGTTTTCCTTCATACCGATTTAATATTATACAATAACTAATAAGAAACGTTCAAATCTGACGAGGAAAACTACAAAATACAAATTTAAAATTAGAAGTTAATTATAAATAAAATGCTCTTTGGAATGTTTCATTGACTTAACACTCAAAGTTAAAAAAAAAAGGAAGACTTCTCTTCAATCCTGCACCAAAAGTCTGCAAATATGAACAACAATCAGAACAGATTGAATAAGCAAGGGATTTCACGAAAAAAAAGAGCAAGTTAGTAAGAGATTCATATTCATTGTAGAATTATACATTGTATAACAATGTTTGGCGAATGATAATTAAGGAGGGTTCCAAGCTGAAAGAAGTTATGTAGATCAAGTGTTTACAGCGAGATAAGTGACTGAGAAAGCAGGGCTGTGCAGTCGGAGTCGTGGAGTCGGAGTCAATTTTGGTGCTGCTGGAGTAGGAGTCAGTAAAAATGTACCGACTCCGACCTCAATATAAATTTTAATAAAATGTTTTTGTGTGTGATATCACTGGCAGCTATGGTGGTTAAACCACTTAAATAATAAACACAATGTTTTCCATTTCAGACACTAATGCCATTAATTCATTTTTTCTTTTCAGATAATATTTTTTATTTGTAATGCTTATTTAATTTAGAGTTCTTTCTAAATTTCATAAGTTTTTAACTTTCAAGTCTAAAACCCCTTTCACAATGGCAAAGACACTTCCAACAAAGTCTGCAGTTTTTTAATATTTTACAATAACCACAGATGGGAAACATTTCGTGTGTCAGTGTATGATAGATGATGATGATGTGGTGGTGGTGAAAAATTATGTGAAGCAAAAATCAGTGGTTTTACTGGCTCTGATAAAAATGCACCAACCAGAGCATCAAATTTGAAAAGACATTTGCAGCGTTTCCATCCCAAAATTTTAGAAGTTGTCATTGAGAAAGATAGTAATAAAAATCTTCCAACTATTTCAAAGTTAACAAAAGATCAGAAATCTACTGAACGACAAGCACCACTTACAAGATTCTTTACTACAGACAAAGTTACCGTAACAATGACCACATAAAAGTTCAAGAAGCACATCATCGAACTGGTGGTAAGAAATGGTGTAGCCTTATCTTTATTTTCACAACCAGCCTTTCTAGGCCTAAATGGAGAAATGGCCAAGAAACTTGGAGTTTCTCTGGAAAGACAAAGTATCAGAAAAATTATAGGTGAAGAAGCCACAAATAAAAAGGAAGAACTTCGAAGAACTCTTAAGGGACGCTTCATGTTTATTAAAATGGATGCAGCCACGCGTCATAGAGTTAACTATTTTGCCATCAATGCTAGATTTGTTGATGAAAACAATAAAATGGTAACTCGGACATTGGGAGTAAAGGACACCGAGGCGCATCATGACAGCGACTATCTTCAGAAGTTACTGGAGGAAGTTTTACAAGACTTTGTAATTAAGAAAGGGCAGATTCTATGTATTGTCACAGATAATGCTTCAAACATGCTAAGCACGATAGAAAAGCTGAATAAAGTTGAAGAAGAAAAAGTGGCTAATGAAGATGACATTCCTGAAACTGATTCTCAAACAGCACAAACAGAACAGAGCGATGAAATTTTAGATGATATTGTTGAAGCATCTAAGCTCTTTCTAATCCAACATATGCGTTGTGTTGTACATACATTGCAGCTAGCAATAATAGATGGATTGAAAGATCGCCATGCAGCTACTCTGATAGGCAAGTTGAGGCAAGTAGCCAACTGCAGCTGGGACCTCTAAAATTGATTCTATTATCCAGAGACGTGCAGGAAAGACATTGATAATCCCAATGTTTCACTAACTGAAATTCAATGGAGGGAGGTTACACAATTAGAAGCTCTGCTTGCTCACCCTTATACTGTCACCAAAAAGTTGCAAGCAGAGGATTTAACTCCTGGTACATTCCTATGGGAATGGAAAAATTTATTATTTCGTCTATCCCAAACTGGAGGATTAATTGCCGATGGAATTGTATCCTCAATGAAGAAAAGAGAGGGTCTGCTACTGGAAAATGAGATCTTATTAGCTGCTGTTTACATAGATCCAATGAACCGAATTTTGTTGACCGAAGAACAAATTGCTAAAGCAAAAAGAGGCCCTCTGCGAGGTTGCAATTCGCATAAAAGGGCTATTACCTGAAAATCCTGAACCACAGGATGATATGAGTAGTAAGTCCCTCTCATCCTCTTCAAATGATGAAGAATTAGACTTTCAAAAATATTTAGATAAAATTGAACGCTCAAAAGCAAAGCGTCGCCGCTTAAACGTCCATAGGCAACCTTTTGATATTAAACTAATGAAATTTAAGCAAGATTTTTTTGATGGCCTAAAAGAAGTGGAAAAATATGATCGCTCATCTAAACTGACAATACAAGAAGTCATCCCCGCATATCCAGAGATTTTAAGAGATACAGCTATGATAGTAACAGCCATGCCACCCACTCAGGTCAGTGTGGTGTGTTTTTTTCCGCACTGAAAATAATTAAATCAGATTTAAGGGCTTCAATGAAAGAGGATCTGGCAGAAGCAATTCTGTTCCAAGAACAAGTTATTCGTAAATTTTAGATTTTCACCCTTGGCCTTAGTTGAATAAATTTTGCAGGAATACTTTTATATTTTTTATTGCATTTAATGAAATTTTTATTTTGTCAGTCTTAAATTTTTTTTTGTTTTATGCTCAATGAATTTTGTTTTTTTCATAAATAAAAACTAAAAAAGCCATAATGGCGTCGCTACAACCATTAGACTCAAACTTTACAGGTTATGGGTTTAAAAAGTAGCCTGATGATTCACGTGGTGGTGATGAAATGCCTCTTGTGTAATTATCATCATAGCAGATTTAGAATTAATATACCTTCGGAGTCGGATAGACAAAAAAATTGAGGAGTCGGTTTTTTATGTGCCGACTCTACAGCCCTGTGAGAAAGCATGTAAAAGGGATCACAACCCAGCAAACAGACTACGTAAATACAAGGTTGCATCCTGGTGGATTCTTGGTCGTCAGAAATTGCCGTTGTACTGACGTAGTCACAACGTAAAACTTGAGCGTTATATTGCAACGTTGATACAACGTTGCATAATGACGTTATATACATCTAAGTACAATTAAACTTCTAACGTAATTTTTTGTACGTAGCACAGACGTTGTCTGCACGAAAGGTTTTATATCCATAGCATATAGCTTTGTATTACATTATTCCGTTATAAAATTGTAACCGAGTTACATACGGCATACTATTATTTCAAATAGGGCATCTTTGTTGGACCAAATTCTACCCTTCAGACGTTGAGAATGTTGTATCTACGTAAAGTTTACGTAATACCACAACGTTGTGAAGCCGTAACTGAGACCACACAAATTTACGTTGTATCTGTTACAGTGCTAAAATGCAACCTTGTGACAACGACGTATCTACGTAAAATTGTTATCTGGGAAAGTACACATGGCTTTTATGGATCTTGAGAAAACGTATGCTAGAGTAAATATGAATTGGCGGTAGACTTATAAATGCGGTGGAGAGTTTATATGATGCAAGTTGTGCATATGGGAGTACAGTAAATAAAGAATTAGGCGAATGGTTTGATACAAGTGTTGGTGCGCGTCAACTTCAAGAATGTGTGATGCCTCTGTGGCTGTTTAACTTGTTTATGGATAGTGTGATGTGAGAGGTAAAAGTGCGAATGCTAGAAAGAGGAATGAATCTGATGTGTGATACGATTAAGTGAGGCCTCTTGAATCTATTGTACGTGGATGATGCTGCGCTAATTGGGCACAGTGAATGCGATATGCAAGCGGCTGTTGCGGCGAGGTTTGTCTGTCTGTGAAAGGAGGTTGTTGAAAGTAAATGAGAGAGAGATACAAGGAGTTACAAGGAAAAAAAGTACCTCAAAAGGCCTTGCGGCCCATACCGAGGAGGTACCAATGGCAACGGGTACCAGGGAGAATTTTCTACACCTTCAAATAGTGTGCAAGATTTGGTCTAACATTTTTTTGAAATGATCCACAGAGGAACTGTTCACAACTTCTGAAGGTAACCTGTTCCACGTGTCACAGATCTTATAGGTAAAGTAATTCCCACACACACACACACTAGTCCTAAAGCGTTTCAAATCCAACTTCCGACCATTGTTGCGAGTTGGGTTATCATTTAAACTAAACATGCTTCTAAAATCGAAATCGTTGAACCCGCGGAAGAGCTTGAAAACCTCGATCAGTTGACCGCGCAGCCTCCGAGTTTCAAGCGAAAACAAGTTCAGGGCGCGTAACCGTCGATTGTAGCCCATATGCCTAACGGAAGGGATTAACTTTGTGGCCCTCGCCTGCACTCGCTCCAGCCTCTCAATATCTTTGCTGAGGGTGGGCGACCAGAACTGCACAGCATCCTCCAGGTGCGGCCGAACCAGGGAATTGTACAGAGAGAGCACAATCTCCTTGTTCCGAAACTGAAATTGCCTTCCTGATATAACCCAACAGCTACTGGACTTTCTTTTCCACCTCTACGCACTGTTTGGTAAACTTAAGGTCGCTGCTGATTAGCACACCCAAGTCCTTTTCCAAATCAGTCACCTCGATATTGTTCCCCAACATCGAGTAGGCCGACTTGGGATTGGCGTAGCCAATGTGCATCACTTTGCATTTACCCAAGTTAAACGGCATTTGCCATTTTTCGGACCACTCTCCTATCCTACCTAGTAGGCCGGGTCGAAAAGGCGTCAAGGTCAAGATTTTGCTTAGGTACATATTGTGAGGTTGATCATTTTGTAATAGTAGTATCCACACCAAACATCAAGGCTGTGGGACCTTCGCTACCCCCCCTACCGATACTCACTTTTTTCCAGATGAATTTGTATGGGAAATAGGCCAAAAATCGAAAATCGTAAAAATCGACCCTAAATATTTTTTTTTTGCTTTCGGATGGCCAAAATCGGGTTCCCCGGCACGAATTACATCAGAATAGACCATTCACCAACATTTTTTTGCGGTCGGGGGGTAGGGGATAGGGTCTTAAATCCGGTGCTGACTCATAGCACCGGATATAAGACCTAATATTACATTATTTTTGTTTTTTCTTTCCAGATTCCTATTTAGGTACCTAGAATGTTAAAAGTTTGTATTAAAATATGTTATTTAATTTTAAAATATCAGTAATAAATAAAATGTAGTTAAAATCTTATTAAATTAAATTATGGCTACTAGAAAAAGAAGCCACAATGCAGCCTTCGGATATCCAACAAAATTTTCATCTGCCATGACGCCATCAAAAGCTGATGTTGTAAGGCACTTCCATTTTATTGTTTGAGGAAGAATCTAAAGCACAGAATTCAATTCAAAAATATTTTACCAGGGTGTTACTATGATTGATTGAACCACCTCACACTATGTACCTAAGAAATCAAAAGTTTCGACCCGGCCTACTACCTAGGTTCGCAAGCAGCTCCTCGATCGCTTCGGGCGTCCCAACATTGGCCCCAAGCTTGGTATTATCAGCGAATTTGGCGATCCGACTGACGATGCCACCGTCTCTATCATTTATGTAAATGATAAACAACAGTGGCCCCAAAACGGAACCCTGAGGAACCCCACTAGTGACCGAGGCCCAACCCGAACTAACCCCTTTAATTACAACCCTCTGCCGCCTATTTTTCAGCCAGTTTTCAATCCACCTACCTATTTCCCCACCGATACCCAGCGCGCGCACTTTCGCCATTAGCCGGCGGTGAGGTACCTTATCAAATGCTTTCTGAAAGTCGAGATAAAGTATATCAATCGCCCTACTCTTATCATATTCACTCAACATGACGTGGAAAAACTCGAGCAAGTTGGTGAGACACGACCTATGCCGTCTAAGCCCATGTTGGGAGTCCCCAAGCAGCTTGTACGAATCCAAATGGTCAACGATCCTATCCGCTATTATCCCCTCTAATAATTTACCTACAACTGAAGTGAGACTAATGGGACGATAGTTCCCTCGACTTTCGTGATCCCCTTTCTTAAAGATAGGGGTCACGTTGGCTTCCCTCCAGTCACCAGGCACCTGGCACGTCTCCAACGATTTGTTGAAGACTGTAGCCAGGTGGGGAGCCACCTGATCGCGCACCTCCCGCAACACTCTGGGGAGAAACTGGTCTGGCCCAGGAGCCTTAAACGCGTTCAGTTTGTCTATTCTATCGGCAACGACTGTCGCGGTACATCGAACACTATCCAGGCCAGCACCTTCGTGCCTCACGCCTGGCTCGGGGATGATGCAGGTGTCCTCCCTGGTGAACACTCCCGCAAAGTACTCATTAAGCACATTGGCGATGTCCGCGTCGGAGGTCCGCAGAACGCCGCTTCGGTCCTTTATCATGCTTCTAATGGGCTTTCTATTATTAACATAACTGAAGAACTCCTTAAGGTTCCCCTTGCAGAGGCTTGCCACCCGTAGTTCTTCGTTACGTTTCGCTAACCTAACCTTCGCCTTCATTTCCCTACACAGGCGGACATACGCTTCAGTGTTCTCATGGGAACGATAGGCCTTCGCCCTCCTATACGCTACTTTCCTATTTCGGATAGCCGAAGCGGTCACGATTGAACCACTTAGGCTGCGTTGAAGCAGGGGTGACCGGTTTTGAGGGTATGGCAGCAGACTGCAGCACCATAAACTCGTGCCGGAATGCACTCCACACTCCCTCAACATCGCCGCCGACCTCTAACCCCATCTCACCTACGCTATCCCGGAGGCTAACAAAGTCCGCCCGCCGGAGATCGAGCTTACTGCCTCTCGAGTTACTACGCTTCACCCGAGGGACGCACACACGGAACCTAATCAGACTGTGATCACCCCCGCCCAGTGATTCATCAACGGTGAGGCCAGTGACGAGGTTGTTTTCGGTCGTGAATACTGAGTCTAGAACGCTTTCGCCTCGTGTAGGCTCATTGACCCACTGAGTGAGGAAGTTCTCATCAGCGAAGTCAACTAGCCTCCTCCCTTCAGCATCAGCAGTCCCGTCTTCCCACTTTATGCCGCGACAGTTGAAGTCTCCTAAAACTACACACACCCTATCCCCTAGCAGGCTACTGAGTTCGGTGTACAGGGCTGTATCCTCCTCGAGGAGGAGATGCGGAGGTCTGTACACCAAGATTAACCTATAGTTCGTCCCTCCCACGTTCAGATCGACGCCAAGCATCTCCCGTTCCGACCGGAACTGGCAGTCAACCGGACTTAACGTGTCTCTCACGTATATTAGTACCCCTCCCCCCTCCCCACGGGTGCGGTCTTTGCGAAACATTCTATACCCGGGAATTTCGAACTCCCCAACGTAGTCCCTGCGATCAGTATGAATCCAGGACTCTGTGATAGCAACGATATCCTGGTATTCTGATGCTAAGAGCGCCCGTAGCTCGCAAAACTTATTCCTAATCGACCTAGCATTAAAAAGCATTGCACAGAGGGAGCCTTCCCTATTCTGACCGCCCCTTAGCACGACCCGTTTCCCGAACAGCCAGGGTTGTCCGGAGTTGAAGAACATACTTACGATGTGTCTTCGTGAGACCTTCGTCGTCGTTTGCCAGCACACTTATTCAAAACTCCTCCTTTCGAAACGTCTAACAACCAAATCCCAATGGATGTCAAGAGAGAGACTGCCAAAAAATACAATCAACCATTCAACACAACCTTACCAATGAACACCATATTAAAAAAACGTCACTATCATGCACATATTGTACAGGAAGTGAATTACTAGCATTTACGAGTAAAATAATGTATATGCAATTTCAATAAAATCAATGTATAAAATATTTTAAAAATTCTAAAAAAAAAAAAAAAATTGTACTATGCAATACTGCACAAAGTATAAATGTTTGATGATTATATTTTCCTACAAACCTTTTTCCCACATCATTTTAGTTCGTGAGATGTAGTCAAAATATCTGACTATTTTCTCTCATAGATCATAAATAAACCAACTCAGGGTCAGGCTATATTAGACTTAGTTTCAACTAACTATGAGGAACTTATTAGCGAGCTTGAGATTTGAGAAAATTTGGGAAGTAATGATCACCAGATATATGCTTCAAAATTAATTCCAACATTACAGCCTCGACTAACAATGGAAAGATTCCAAACTTTATGAAAGATTATAATAAACAGGGGCGTAGCTAGCCCTTTTTAATGTGTAAGCACCGAGGTGTGAAGCACGGAGCTGGGAGAAGATGGGGAAGATGGCTGTCCCCCCTTCCACTGCTGAAGGAGAAAATTAAATACAGATTCCTGTAAATGGTCTCTGGTGCACTAAAAATTAGGAATTTAGGGAAGTCAATGGTTATTCAATCAACTGAAAAACAAACATACATTTAGGGAATTCATAACAACACTAAACCACTCCACATATACATCCAGGTTATACAAGAATATAAACAGCATTACCCACTAACAGCGACATTCACACCTCACACGCGGCTATCTGTCACAGCTAAAATAATATCCCAACATTTTTTTCCCTTTCTTTAATTTACCGCTGATTCGTACCTAGTGAAAGTGGTACAATGGTACATATCTCGGCGAGAATATATCCCAATATATACACAACGAGCTAACATTCTAGTTAATCACTACGCAAAGATAAGTCACTTAAACAGAGACAACAACCAGAAACACGCAGACAGACAAACAGCCAGACACAAGAAAACCTTCAGACTCGACACGACCATTACACCCTTCAATACAGACCAGACCACCAAAATCATCAAAAACATTAAGAATTCGAAGGCTACTGGACCAGACATCATATCTAACATACACCTTAAACACTTGGACCCACAGGGAATACTAGCTCTCACAAACATCAGCACATATTCATACCAACACACTATTATTCCTGACATATGGAAACAAGGTAAAAATATTACACTACTCAAACCAAACAAAAATCCAACAGAATCAGCTTCCTATAGACCCATTACTTTACTATGCACACCTTCCAAAGTAACAAAGACTAATCTTACAAATCACCAACCCACACATACCACTATCACCTACTCAACATAGATTCAGACCTCACCACTCAAGCACGACATTACTCACTAACCTCACGCAGCACATCATGGATGGCATCAACTCCAGACGACCAGCTCAACGCACACTATTAGCAACAATAGACATTAGTAGAGCATTTGATGCTATCCCACGCTTCCCTCTCATAAACAAAATACTCAACACAAACATGCACAATAACACCAAAAGGTGGGTGAGCAACTATCTTTCAGGAAGATACATGTTACATTTAATGGCAAGTCATCCAAAAACAAGCTTTTTACGAACGGGGTCCCTCAAGACTCTGTTCTCTTATCAACATTGTTCAACTTATACATGCGAGACATTCCAACACCCATAAATAACAAGCTTACCTTATCATCATATGCAGATGACATCACTCTAACATCCACCCAGAACAACATCGACACCGCTACAAATAACCTACAAACATACATAAACAGTATACAAGACTGGCTCACACACAATCGACTCAAAGTAGCGCCCATAAAATCAACCATCACCTTGCTAACAAGCAACACAAAAGAACACCAGGTAACTCCACAGATTACACTAAACACCACCAACATTCCACACACTCACAGGACCAAAATACTTGGGGTCACATACAACACTATCTTTTGCAAACCACATTCAGGACATTAAAAACAAATGTACGTCAAGGGTACTAACAGGAACAAACTTTGGACACCAGCAGGAAAAACATCACTCATATACAAAATATATTCGCTCAGTGATGGACTATGCTAGTCCATGCTGGGCACCCATTATCTCAAACACACATATAAACACCTTACAGACAAAACAACGCACTTCGTATCACTACAGGATGTACTCAAACAACACCAACAGAACACCTTACAGACAAAACAACGCACTTCGTATCACTACAGGATGTACTCAAACAACACCAACAGAACACCTGCACACAAACAAAAATACTGAAAGTTAAGGAACATTTAGACATGAGGGGAACACAATTCATGGCAGCAGCGACAACTAAGCCCACAACACCCTTGCCACTACATGTACAATCATGCACCAACACCTCGCACCATTAAGGTAACACCAGAGAGACACTATAACCAAATACTCCATTCCATACCACGCCCCACAGACATCACACAGTACAGAAAACACACACACACACACACACACACACACACACACACACCTAACCCACAAAGCACTGATACGACTCGGTCCGAATGCGGTCGTAGGTGCGAAGCCGCCACTGACAGGTCAGAGAGCAGCCTGAGCAGATCGGATCGAGTTAACTTAGCACGATTCCGATGTGGACATCACCCCAACTTACTAACATATAAACACAGACTAGACAACTCCACAGACGACACCTGACACCTGTGCCAAGAAACACCACAAAAAATTGAACACATTATGACAGACTGTACCGCTCTAGCACAACATAGAACACAACACAACACAACACCACTAGTGCGCTGAACCTCTGGTCCACTCCGGAGAGGGCGATTGGTTACCTGCGTCCCGCCGGCTTGCTCGATCAGGGTGGGCTGATTAGCTAACCAACAACAACTGAGAAGGAAAATTCACTTTTATTCAGAGCACAGGATAGAAACACAGTATTGGGACAAAGTAGTGTATTTTGCAGCTTGTAATAATTAATATTATCCTTTTCTTTCTTATAATAGACTATTATAATGATATATGATTTCTTGAGAACTTTATTTAAAATATCATGAATTTCCAATTCAATTCTGTAAGCACATGCTTTTTTGCTTACGCCTATCTACGCTCCTGATAGAGTTAGGACCTTGCTAGGGTTAGTACACTGGAGGGATGCTTTTATGAATAAAAATGCATACGAGATATGGGAGGAGTTTAAATGTATTATTGGTTATATTTTAGGCCAATTACAAATACTGTACTGTAGTAAAAATAGGAAGCAAATATGGTGGAATTGGAAGATAAGGATGATTAGGAATAAGAAGAATGTTTTTTGAACTTTTATAAGTTATAGTAGGGAGGAAGATTTAGTAAGGTACAGACACAAAAGGAATGAGTGGAACAGCAAAATCAGAAGTAAAAGGGAATTGGAAACAAATTTTGCCAGACAGTTGAAGTAATCACAAAATCCTTTTGCTTTTATAAATACATCAGAAAAAAAAGTTAGTATTGACCCTTTAATAAGTAATGGATTAGTAATCGAGAAAGATGAGGATATGGCTGATGCCCTGCATAGTTTTCTTGTATCTGTTACTAGAGAAAAGTTGGGTAACTTGGAAAATAATGGATCTAGTGCAGAGGATCATAGACACTGTGGTAGGACTGTGCTAGATGGAGTGTATTAAAAGCGATAATATCTTTAATATAATTAGCAAATTAAAATATAAGGCAACAAGCCCTAATAATATCTATGCCAGGATACTTAGGGGGTGGGAGAGAGAGAAACTGTCTGCTGGAAGCATTTAACAATATGTTTGACAGGTCATTGCACGCATGAAGATTGAAACAGGGTTAATGTAGTACCTATTTTTAAGAAAGGAAATAAGAGAGAATTAGGCAACTATAGGCCAGTTAGTCTGACATCACTTATTGGGAAAGTTCTTGAGAAAATAATAAAAGATAGCATCCAGAGTCACTTAGGTGAATGCAACTTAGTACATATTAAACACAACATGGATTTAAATAAGGCAGGTCTTGCTTAACAAATATCTTGGAGTGCTTTGAGTATGTCACTGACCAGGTAGACTAAGATGATATTGATATTTATTTAGATTTTTAGTAAAGGTTTTGTCATATGACCACAGGCCAGGTACTGAATTGGGAAGAGGCTAAAGAATAGAAAAAACACAATGTTACTAAATGGGCATGAGTTTGACTGGCAGGAAGTGTTAAATGGGGTTTCTCCGAGATCAGTTCCTGAACCTTTACTATATATAGTGTACTTAAATGAATTGGAGGATGAGGTTGATAGCAAAATTCCTAAATTTGTAGATGAGACAAGGCTAGCTGGAGCGATCAAATGGGATAAATGCAGTTAAGGGTTAGAGATATATATTTAAATAAAATTGTAGCCTGGGCAGATAAAGAGCAAATGCAATTCAACTGACAGAAATGTAAGGTCCTTCATGTAGGAGGAAACAACGGAGAATTTGGGTATGAAATGGGTAGAAATTGGTTGGAGGCTGTTGATGAGGGAAAAGATCATGGAGTAATTATTACCAAAAATCTTTAATCTTCAAGGCAATACCTTGAAGACTGGAACAAAACTAATAAAATGTTAGGCATTATAAATAGGAATGTGAATTACAAAGAAAAGAGGTTAGGCCACATTCAGAGTACTGTACAAAGGAATAGTCTAATTTCAGACTGGATATTGCTATGTTATAAACTTGTCCTTGGCTTGGGGGGAAAGGATTATTGGGATAGACTAAAGGAATTAGGCATATTCTCTCTTGAAAGAGGGCACATTAGGAAGGTCACAATAAAAAAAAATTGGGAAGAATTGTGGATTATATCTACATAAATATCTCCAGTTTTAGGGTGGTTGATTTTTTGAATGACTTGCCAGCTGCAGTGGTGAATAGTTGCAAGTACTTTGAATAACTTTAAGAAAGGACTTTATCAATTTTTTATTCACAGAGAAATCTTGTTAACAGTAGAAAGGTTAAGTTTAGTTGGTAGTGACACAATCCAATGGATGGATATATAATTAAGATCAATTTATGAAGTGAAAAGGGGGAATTTTTGCACAGCTGGGGTTCTTCCATGACAATGACAATCTCATGGATCAAAGAATGGTTTGGAGGAAATATTGTAAAAAGCTGGGGTTCTTTGTACATTTCATGATGCACACCTGAAAAGAAAAAGTGAAAAGCAATTCCTTTGTGGGTGTGCATCATTTATTATTTCATGTTTAATTGTAAATTCATCATATATATATATATATATATTATATATATTATATATATATATATATATATATATATATATATATATATATATATATATATATATATATATATATATATAAGGGAATAAACACAGACATAAAACCCTTTTCTTTCCTTATTTAACAACCACAAAATACCTACTGGAGAAGCCACTGCACCAGTTAAGAGATGTTAAGCATTCAGCAATCTTTAATAAGAAATTAGTACAAAACACTGTTCTGTCCTCCACCTTACATGATATAAAATATCCTTTGTAGCTAAGTAATTCACCCACACACAGCCATTAATAAAAATAAAATTTTTCCTTGATGAAAATGTGGTGCTTACATTAGGACTCATATTACAATGGATAATCAATTCCTTCTTCATCCATCTAAAAACCTGACTTCTTCCGTGTTCATGATAAGCTTCTCTATATTTCTTCTTATCAATGTCATTCCATATGAAAGTAATGAAATAAGGAAAAAATTGGCATAACCCTCTCGAATTTTGACAAAATTTTCTGTGGACAATGGTAAATGAAAGTGGTGTCCAGAAACAAAATTTTAGGTCGTGATCGCTTCCAGGTTCCGAGATGCGAGGTGCCAAATTTCCTGGTGACCTTGACCCTGACCAATCTTCTGGAAGCTGCATCTCCGTTAATAATGCACACAAAGATAAATTTGGTGTAATTCTTTAGCACATCACAATCTGAAATTTTTATTCTAGACACTACATACATGCATATACTGTACCAACGTCCACAGAAACTTTTTGTCAAAATCCAAGAGGGTTATGCCAACTGCTGCTTGATTTGACATGGAATGACCCATCAAACCTATGCCTCTTTTGAAGACATCATCAGGTAGCTCTGCCTGGAACCATCTGTAGCCCACACCACAATACTACTTGTTAAGGCCACTAAAAAAAAAAGCTTACATCAAGAGACTTCATTCTACCCTTTGCAGTAACCCTTTACCACAATTTTCATTAGGAGGAAAAGATGGTGTAGTGGCAAAACCACAAGTAAGGATGAAAGATTTAAAACATCCAAACAACTTAATTATTCACCAGTACAATTAACATGGACAAAAATATCATATTAATGATATCGGTGGTGTAGTGGTTAGCGTCGCTGACTACGAATCCATCAGCCCCGGGATCGAGACCCGGTGACAGCAGGCGGCTCGCAGTAAAACCCAGCTGTTCACCCTTCCACACAAAGAAATTGGTTGGTAGATAAATGGGTACCATGGTACCATGGCTGCTGGTTCGGATTCGATGTTAAACTGTAGGTCCAAGGTGGAGTGAAAAGCTTGACCTTCATCAGAATGATGAAATTGGTTGGAAGCAAACCAAAGGTTACCAAAGGTAATTATCTTATATTAGTCATGCATACATTCATCATCCATCTTTCATTTAGAGAGAAATCTAAAAAACACCCCATAAAAGTATGGTGAAAATAACATTTTAAGATGAAGCTGAAAGCACTCTCTGCAAGAGGCGACAGTTTGAATATCAGAGGAAGTAAACTGCACAAAAACTTTTAATTCAGAATGTTTGCACCAACTAAGGCAATAACACTGAAGATAGATACTGTTCAATCAGTGGGTCTACATCTATGGTCAGCAGCAGCTTTGTTCAGTTTTCAATATAGATTGAAGTGACTTATGAGCTTCATTAGGAATAATGAAAATTTAACTTGGCAGCATTCAATATATTACTACAGATGCCATATTCACTTATTGTTTTAAAGATATTCCTGGAAAAGAAGTTGATGGCACTTGTATCAATTCAGGAAATTATTTTTTGATAGAGGGTACTTAAGGGTACTTACAACAAAGCCAGAGAATGTAAAAGACTTCAAGGCACAAATAACCTTTTGTGTCCACAATGAGACCACAAAGGATACTGATGATGGCTTGGCCTAGATTCAGAATACTCTGCATACTGTATGGGAGAGAAAATTATAATAATGTAAAAAGAATACCTTGATTAACCACCATCTATACATTACTGTACTCCTTCCATTTTTAAGAAATTTATTTCAACAGCATACAAAATCTTTAAAACAAGTTGAAATAAGAACTGTGTCAGATCATCATCAATGTCCCCTCCTATATTTGTGAACTTCAACTTTGGTGCAAGGACCTAATTCTTACTCGTGACACATCTTGTGATGATTCATGTGTGCATAAAGTTTGATCAATATATATATATTGAGCAGGTTCAAAAGTTAGAGTCTGAACACAAAAGGGTAATGAATAGACAGATGATGGGCCCATCCAAATTTATTTGGTCAGAGACATAAATAGGTCTAAAAAATCCTCAAGTATTTTTACTCACATTCCATAGGCAGTGCCAAGGTGGTAATCAGGAATAACCAACGATACCATCGGCCAAAGAGAACTTGCAAATAATGAAAAAGCCATCCCTAATAAAGCCTGAAATTAAGGTAATGATGTTCCTAGGTCTTAAAATAAGTCTAGCAATATTTTTTGTAAAAGAATAAGATTTCTTAGTTTATAAACATTTTTCATTGCTAAGAACTCGGATTGTTACAAAGTTAATATTAAAAAGTTCTCTAAATCTAATATGATCCTTACTTACCATCGGTATGAAGGGATTAAGGAAGGTAAAGGTGAGTAGGGCATGACATCCCAATGTGCCTAGGATGGCCAGAAAAACCCACATGACGTTCCTCCCAGTTGCATCTATGATGAAACCAAATATGGGTGACCCAATAACTGATATAATGTAAACAACGCTGGACGCTTCATTTGCTTTCTTTTCCCCAAAATTGTATTTCCGCATGAAAAATACTCTTCAATAGATGGAAACATTCATTGTAAAAATATTGAAGTTACGTATGTTTACAGCCAAACACAATGGAAGACTATAACTATCATACTAAACTCGTTCCAATTTACTTGTATTAGTCATTACCACTAAAGATCAAAAGGAGGATATTTTAGCATGGATTTAAAAAGAGCAGAACAGACCTATTTCTGAAAAGGAAGCATAGCAATATAACATATATATATATATACTTATATATATATATATATACTTATATTATATATATATATATATATATATATATATATAAGTGATGGGACGATACCAAAATTTTTAACGATTCCGATTCCAATACCACTAAAAAGTCTCGATTCCGATACGATTCTCGATTCCGATTCTCAATATTTTTAAATATAATTCTATACTTGTTTTTCTGGAAATTGTCATATTTTACTCTGGTAAGATTAACTATTTACATTATGAGTATGGTAATATAAATTATAATAGATTGGTTTAAAAATAAAAATCAACTGTAAGTTGTAACAATTCATTTTAATCTCTTGATTACACATCATGGATATACATGTTTTAATGTATAGCTACAATACAATAAAAATAAAATTTGTTATCCTCTTTCATTTAAATTTTAAAGTTTACATTGCAAAACTGGTTCAATTAAAAGTTAAAGAATCGTTTTAAGAATCGGAAATCATGGTACAATTCTCTCGATTCCGATTCCGATTCCTGAAAAATGCTCGATTCTTCCGATTCTCGATCCCGATTAATCGTCCCATCACTAATATATATATATATATATATATATATATATATATATATATATATATGCCTGAAGATTAGAGAACAAGAAAAAAATATAGTTTACAAAAATTATGTATGACTAATCAGAAATCTTACTTTGCAAGTCCAATGAAAGGAAAAATAGCA
Source organism: Bathynomus jamesi (assembly GCA_023014485.1). NCBI lineage: Eukaryota > Metazoa > Arthropoda > Malacostraca > Isopoda > Cirolanidae > Bathynomus > Bathynomus jamesi. The sequence goes on from JAJOZX010003031.1 coordinate 229,188, forward strand.
ACATAATAGGTGACGCAAATGATCGAGATAAGCCAAAAGGATATAGGAAATGAGAGGACATCCTTTAGTTCAATTTTCTTCCCTGCGATCGCATCATCTAATTTGAGCACCTTTGTGCGATGCCTGTCCAGAAAACCAAGAATTAGAACACATGCCAAAGAGAATACACATGCAACAGCCGCTGAAACAAAAAAAAATCACTTGACTAGTGAAAATACTGAGAAATTTGAGGTACAAGTAAAAATATAATTAGGAAGCTAGTTCAATGCATACATACCAATCATAAGGGAAATTCCAAGGGTAACATGCCCATCTTCAAATCTATCAACCCACGTATAAATGGGTCCCATAGTGAGGAAATTAACAGTTGGACCCATTCGAGCCATACTTAATGCAAGAGCAAACATAGTATTCAATTCTTTACCTTTGAACCAACGAACTACATAAGTATTCTGGGCAACTGCTAAAGATCCTCCACCAATTCTAAGGAGAGAAAATAGGGAAAAAGGTTTTAACAAATGGGAAAGTAATTCCTAGACTCTGCTTTACCTTCATTCTTCACTTCTATTTTTATTACAGAGAAAAACAAAGAGCCTTTTCTTACCCAAAAATAAACCTCCCCAACTGCATCATCCAGAATGTATCTATGAGGGCACCAAAAGCATAAGCAATCTGTCCAACTGTGACAATTACAGAAAATATTATTGCACCAATTCTTATGCCAAGGACCCTGCAAACCAATATTTTCTTTAATGACATTTTATAACTTCATTCAATCAAGTATTAGCTAAACAAATAATGAAATTATCAGGCATGACTAAACCTTTAATTTTCATAAGTGTATGGATAACAATTTAGTCATGTGAATTTGAAGATTGTTTGAGTCCATAATCCTTACTTATCAATAAGGAATCCACCAATAAAGCACATAATGACATTTGGCCAAGCATATAATGAATAAAGTGAGGCAAACTGAACTGTATTCACACCCATATCTTCCTTTATTTGATCTTGAAGGGACCCAGGCGTATCAAAACAAAAGTAGCAACCTGTATGTAAAAACTTATGTAAAGAGCATTTAATTTTATAAAGAATATAAAAACATTCACAAAATAGTTACTACAATAACTAAATAGTAAAGGATTGGATGTAATTTGGTTTCACTTACTCTGTGACATGATGATGATTACATTACATTTGGAAAACATGAAGCCACTTGGGCCTATATCAAGGTTATCCAAGTCATAAGCTGTTTTATAATAAAATTTTGCAAAATTTTAATCTCAAGTCAGCTAATTAACAAAATTATTTAGAGAGCTACCAAAGTAGCCTAACCTACATAACTTAAGCTAAACATATACACTATTTACACAATTTATAAACTCTCATTCATGAAAGCATGATATGTACTAGTTACAAGGTTAATGACTAGGTTCTACTGATGATATGGTATATTACACTCTGTGATGCAAGAATCTAACTCTGGCTAAAACCTACTAAAAATAAGAAAGCTAACATCAACAATCCAAGGCCTCAAATAATTATAAAAACAACTCAAAACTAACCAAACCCAATGAAGCACAAAAAGATTAAGCCTCCAAATCGAAAATAGCCTTTCCTAGGATCACAGCACATAGGATCAAGTACATCTTCAAAAGGAACCTAAGTATACAAGAAGCCAGATATAAAATATAGTGGTCTTTTCAATATTCATCAATAACATACAAAAAATTTATTGTTTTCAGTAAAGCAACTGAATAAAGACATGCTTCGTAAATGATAAGTTACCATAAATGATTTAAAACAAAACTATAATTCTGAGATGCCATTTTATATTTTACAATTGAGAAAACTGTTGAAGAAAGTTATCCTTGGGTTCCACGTCAAGTGGACCAATTTTGGAAAAGTGACCCACCTCACCATGTCAGATTTTGTTCTAACTTTGCTCACAGATTCCTTTAAGCCTTAAAGAAAGTTCTGCAAAGTGTTAGTTCCATATTTCTTGTGGTTCTGTCACTTGGGCTCCAAGAGCATAGGGGTAATTCCAGGACAAATAGACAAATGAAAGTGCCAAATGTACACTCCACCATCTCCAAAATTCATGAAACTTGGTGTGAGGGTTGGTTTTGGTCCAAATTACAAAAATCTGAATTTTTTTGAAAATTGGTCAAGTTGGTCAAATTTTATGGCTTGACCAAATTTTGGTCAAATGAAAAAACCAACAATTTTCAAATGTAAATATCTCAGCTGCTAATTGTGGTAGCGTAATAAGTCTTAAATGATAAAATATGTAAAATTAACTGTAGTTTCTAAATATGTATCATTTTTTAGAGTAACAAAAATAAAATTATGAATTTTTAGAAAAAATGTCAATTTTTTTTTTTTTGCGATTTGGCAGTGAAGATATCATTTTTCGAAAAAAAGACCAAGAATAAAAAATGTTTATTTGATGTATGTACACCATAATAAGTAATAAAACGTCAGCTTATAGTTTATTATAAGGCTCAAAACTGAGTTTGAAATTAAGTAATAAATTTTTTTTTTCAGATGATGAAGATTTATTACAGACTTGTTGGTCCAAAAAAAAGACAATTTTCAAATCATATAAAAAATACATGTACATAAACCAAATGAGAAAAAATCTTAAAATATATGTACAATGTACATACATAACCTCTCTTATATTTAGGGACAGAATATATTGACAATAATAATGTTTAATTTATAAAGCGCTTATCAGAGTATAAAATACTCTTCCTAATACTACACATACACAAGTCTTTGAGAATGAATTAAGAGACAGTATTCTCATCCAGTGAATCCAAATTTTAGACACTAATAATATAATAATAAGAAAAAAGAATTTGAAAAGATTTTTTTTATAACTATTAAGTAGATACACAAATCTTAGATAAAAATTTTAGAAATATTATATAGACAATCTTAAATAGTATACATTCGATAGAATTTATTTTATCTTCTTTGAAAAGTTATTTAATTCTTGAAGCGGAAAAATGTATTGTATGCTTGTTCCTCCTCGTAAACTTGCTTCAATACTCCCAAATATATTTTCTGTTGGAACGTGACAATCATCATCTTGCGCAGGAAAAATGTATGAGGGACATACGCCCAAAGGATGGAGAAATCTTATCAGAAAATCATCATATTCACAGTCAAAGGACTGGACTAATCCGAGCCATAGTTTATTTTCATACATACAACCCACAAAAGAGCCTGTTTCAATTTCGCGTTGAGAGACAGTATTATATTCTTGATCCGAAGCAGAAACTCTAATGAGCTCTCTTATTTCGACTGACTGTGCACTCAGAGTGGATAAACCTTCAACAAATTCTTGGAAATTGGGACGAAGCGATGTAATTGTTGAGTACCTTTGATAGAAATAATAGGTTCACTCAGACGTTTTTGCAAAGAAAGCTCTACATCTACAACTTCTGCCTCAGAGATGTAAAAAAAGTCAATAGCGGTTAGGAATTCTTGAGAGCAGAAATTGTAGAAGTCCTCAGCTGTTAAGATTTGATGGTCGAGAGGCCGTCATAAGCTTTCTCTGGCAACTGCTCTTTTTACCATTCCGCCAATATCGTCGCAGGCATTCTTCCCATGGGATGTCACGAAAAAATTCCACTCAGCATGAATTTTGAAGTCTTCGAAATGATGGCATAAATTTAGAAAATTTGTTTTATTCTTATACTGAGCCGCGCATCCATCTGTGAAATAATGAATTTTAGTTAGGTTTGAATTTTGTTGTTGGATGCACAGGATTAATTTTTTGAGAAAACTATGAGCCAGAATTGTATCATGCCTGCGACGGTTTGAAACGAAGCAGTAACTTTTGCAAATTAGTTTTCCTGCATTGTCTTTGGAATAATAAACGAATGGGTGCACTGTACATTGCGAGTTCTCCCAATGAAACCCCTGGGCACAATCTTCTACAGATCTACAGAAGCTAAGGCTAACAAAGACCCTAAGATCCACTCTAAGGCTAGCCCGAGAGAAAGGAGAGAGTAGGGGGTTAAGAGAAGAGAGGAGAATAAGGGGTTAAGTAAGGAGCAACACCTATCATTCGTGGGTTAACATTCATTCAGAAAAAGAGGGAAAAAGTCTCACCATCATCATCCGCCGGCCACTGCCGACAAGTCAGAAAAATAGTCGGAGAATATAGGAGAGGGGTGAAAGATGAAAAGAAGTAAAATAAGAACGCTTACAAACCATGCAAACACAGTCTTAACTCACTGTCATACCATGCAAACTACAAACATGCAAGAAAAGAGTTAGAGACATGCAAAGTAAGGAGGATAAGAAAAAAAAAAAAGTAGGTAAAGTTAAACAAAAAGTGGGTTAGTTTATGCTATGAGCTACATCTACATTCGTGTTAGTCTAATTTTTTTTTTTTTTTTTTATTGCTGGCATCACGCTGGCATGTCACAAGCTGGCATTCATCGTCAACAGACTCATCCTCGAGCACCACCACCAGAGCTCCCGTTGTTAACTTTCTTTTTTAATTTTAAACAACGTTAATATTTTTAAAATGTCTGTCAAGACGGTTCTTAAACACATTAACGCTGGTAGAATGAACGACTGACGCGGGAAGATTATTCCATTTATCAATTACTTTAAACGTAAAGAAGTTTTTAGCGATATTAGTAATGAAACGTCTGCCACGCAACTTGAATCCGTTATTGCGAGTATTACTATTATCGAAAGTGAACAATTTGTCAAAATTTACGTTATCGATGTTATTAACGATTTTGAAAACTTCAATAAGCTCCCCCCTTAATCTCCTAGTTTCGAGTGAATACAAGTCTAACACTTTAATCCTATCTTCATAAGGCTTATTGCGCAATGCCGGAATAAGTTTCGTGGCACGACGCTGAACCCTTTCTAACCTATCAATATCCTCACGCAAGTACGGGCACCAAAACTGAACGGCATATTCCAAATGAGGCCTGACTAGGGACTTGTAAAGGGGCAATATAATATCCTTCGATTTAAATTCGAAATTACGCGCTATGAAGCCTAACATCCTATTAGCTTTTGCGCAAGACTCCAGGCACTGGTTCCTAACCTTTAAATCTTTAAATCTTGTATGATGAATGAGAAGTTTTCTGTGAAATCACCCACCAAAACACCTTCATTTTCGGGCAGAGTTTCTTTTAGATTTTTGAAGTAACTCGACTGACATTCATTCGTGAAGTGGTGTCTTGTCAGTTGTGCAATTTTTTTGGTGAGCGATTCCACGTATTCCTCTGGAGTTTTGGTGATATCTTTTAACATACAGTGATCGACGGACACCCATTGTTTATATTTTATCTCTTCCATCACCATGAAGTCTAAACTTTCCAAATAATTTTTGATTCCGACCTCTCGTGGGCATCTTTTTCATCAGTGCATCATACAATCTTCATTGTCCATGCCGCAGATGGATAAAGACATTAATTTTTTGTAGTCTAAATCTTTAATGCCTAACGCTGATATTTGTAGTTTCAGATTTTGGTGATGCATACATACACACACACTGAGTTCCGCTTTGTCCTGCAAACACACACCATGACAGTCGAAGATGAGCAAAGGTACTAAAGCCTATTTTGGGATTTTCATCATTTTTTGCATATTCAGCATATAACTCTTTCAAGTTACACAATACCAGTCTTTTTTGTTTTTTTATTTTTTCACCCTCTTCATTTATTGCAAACTTATAATCTTTGATTCCCGGGCACATCCTACTATATTCGTCATTTTCATAAAACTCCTGAATGATTTTTTTAATTTCAGTTGTGACGACCTTCCCTTTCGTCATGTTTGGAATGTTATGAAGAATACCAAACTGTTTTTGAAGATTGCGGCTCTTACGCACCATATACTTTGTTGCTCCAAAGAAGTCAGCAGTTTTTTCAATGGGATAGGGATACAATGATAGTATTTGTAACCTAAGATTGCGATCGTTACTTGCTTGAAATTTCTCCTTTAATTCTTCCATAACCTTTTGATACCCGAAATAAAGTGTATTTGACATTAAGTTTAGTATATTTTTAATTAAACTTTTCATAAAATATATGTATTATATTGTCCAATTATAAAAATGTAAACAGATAAAACTTAATTTAGTATATACTTCGATGACTGTATTAAATTTAATTTAAAATGTCAAATTTCAATAACTATGTCCGAAAAGTAGTCTTGCCTCTAAATCATCTTCCAAACAACTTTTTTTGGATGGACCAGCTTCAGAATAGTCAATAGGAGCCCCATAAGCAGCTTCAAAACTTTGGTTAACCTTTTCCATTGTCGATCTGAATTTCATAGAAGCCTTTATCTGCTTTTGTCCTGGCTTCAATCCAGCTGTAAAACAAATTCATAAATTTAGGTTAAGTGAAATAATCAAATATCAAATATTTTGTATATATGTATTCAAGTGCTGATGCTAATATTTAAAAACAGAAAACTACGAATTTGGCATTAAGAAACAAATGTCCTGAACGGAGTCTCTATTGTTTTATTACCTGTTTTAATAGGGCTTTCATCAAATAAAGGTAAAATATTGTTGCTGAGCAAATCTTTATTGAATTGCCTGTCTTGAACGACAAATTCTTCCAATGGTGGTGGATTCGTGGAATCGCTACTGCTTCGCTCCATACATTCGTTAAGTATGTCTGGCTCAGGTATTGGTGCAGGTTCCAGCTCTCTGGATGAACGTTGAACATGTTCTAATACAATTGGCTTCTTTTTAATTGTGACATAGCAATTGCTGCATAGTAATTCATTTTCTTCCAAAATTCCATAGCTTGCAACTGCCATGGCAGAGTTTACTTTTTTGATGTTACAGAAAATTCTTCCCGAGTGTTTTTTCATAGGATCGCAACAAAATTTTGTGTTTTGAGGCATTTTAAGGGTTAGGTAAATTTCCGTATACTAGAAAATTAGGTATATACTGAAAATCTGGAAAGAAAACAAAAAATTGTTAAAATTTAGAGGATTTTTTTTTAGTAATTTTTTTTTTTATAATAATCGTCGATAAGCTGACTTTTTATTACTTATTATGGTGTACATACATCAAATAAACATTTTTTATTCCTGGTCTTTTTTTCAAAAAATGATACCCGACTTTTTCCAAAAAATCATAATTTTATTTTTGTTACCCTAAAACAATGATACATATTTAGAAACTACAGTTAATTTTACATATTTTATCATTTAAGACTTACTACACTACCACAATTAGGAGCTGAGATATTTACGTTTGAAAATTATTGGTTTTTTCATTTGACCAACTTGACCAATTTTCAAAAAAATTCAGAAATTTGTAATTTGGACCTAAACCAACCCTCACACCAAGTTTCATGAATTTTGAAGAGGTTACCGTGTACTTCATTTGTCTATTTCTCGTAGAATTACCCATAGGCTATTTTGTCCACATCGAGCGCCAAATTATTTGTGCCACATTTAGCTAGTCAGCATTCCACATTAACAAATCCTTCTGCTCAGAAAATTTGCTCCTAGGGTCAAAATTTACTATAGATTTCAAAACTCACATTACTAGAGCTCTAGGAAGTATAGATTTTCCATAAAATATCCCCAAGGTAGGCTTCAAATTACATTTTGATTCCTGGGAAGCCACTTTTAGAAAATTATAGCTCTGGATCTACTTGACTCTGTGAGCTTTTGTTAGAAACCAAGAAAGTACTGCCCATATGCTACAAAATGTTTCAATCCAGATCTTCCTACCTGTTCTAGTTACTGAGTTATAAGGCATCAAAAATGGCCAAAATTAATTTGTGACAAAAACATCCCATCTTTAAAGCTCAAAATGATCATGTGGGACAGTCGCACCATACTCTAACAAAAACCAATGAAAAGAGCATGTCCTGAAATACTAGGGCCTAGTTTTTTATTTTGGTGTCTTGCTTTTTTGTAGGTCTAGTAGAGCTTTGAAATTTTGTTCTGTGATGTTTCTATTATAATTGTTATTTCATTGGCACAATGTTTTATTTTTCTTTTGTTCTTATTACCAATTATATAGTGCAGGACTAGGTGCTATGTGCTAGGCTATACAATATTTTTATTTATGTTCAACAACATGTAATACATGACTATTATTGTTTTCAGATCAAAACTGAAAATGGCCAAATCATCAGATACTAGTAGTGTTCATGTGGGAGAACCCATGGAAACAAAGAAAACTGGAAGCTTGTACTATTGGAAATAAAGAGGGAACAGAGTGTCACCTGAAAACATATTCCAGAAAATGTGGTTTGAAACTGTTCACAGAGCTGACAATTCAGGAAAGACAACTACTTTTTCTTTAAACAGGAATAGAAGTCAATTTAAGGAAGATGCATGCATATGCTTGCACCATAAACAGCTTCTTTTGACCAGATATGAGTGTCTGCAGAAGCAATGTTGCAACCCATTTGAATATCATAAATCAACATTGCCCAAAAAATCACTTCAGGCAATTGACATTGCAACAGCTCAACTGTTGAAGGAAGAGACTGGCAAAGACATCAAGCCTGGCCAGAAACTTTGTCCTGATTGCAGGAAACAGAGGGCTGAAATACAAAGAATCAGTTCAACATCAAGTGAATCATTTGATCCACCAGATGCACAAAAGCAGAAACTAGACACCAGCTGTTCAGCACTTGACATTTCCCCTGTAAAGCCACAAAAAGTGAGCGAGAGAGATTTACCAGGATATGTCAAAAGAAAGACAAAGACAAGACAAGCACAAGAAGCTATTGGTCAGAAAATGGCAGCTCTTACAGGGATTGATGTGGGTGAAACGGAAGCTAGCACAAGTCAGCAGAGGTGCAGAAATTGTGAAGATTATGAAATACTGTTGGAAGAATTGGAAAGCCAAATGGAATTATCAGACAAAGAAAGGAAACTGCAGATTCTAACTCTGGAGCCTAATAGCTGGTCTATACAACAAACAGCAAAAGAATTTGGAGTTTCTCTTCGAATGGTTAAAACAGCCAGGAAGTTGAAAGAGTCAGGTATTCTTGCAATACCAGGAAAAAAGAAAGGAAAAACACTGCCTGAGGAAGCAGTAGTAAAAGTTCAAAAGTTTTATGATGATGAATTCAGCTGGATGTGCCCAGGGAAGAAAGATTGGGTGTCTGTCAGGATTGATGGAAAAAAGCTTCAAAAACAAAAAAGACTGCTGCTCAGCAATTTGAAAGAAATGTACATTGCTTACAAAGATCGAAATGGCCCTGAAATTGGCTTCTCTAAGTTCTGTGAACTTTGACCAAAGTGGTGTGTGACAGTTGGTGTCGCAGGGGTACACAGTGTTTGTGTATGTACAATTCACCAAAATGTGAAACTGATGTTGGCTGGAGCTGATATTCATGGGGATTACAAAACACTGATGCAAAAATGTGTTTGCAATTTGGAGTCAAAAGACTATGTTACAACGGTGTGAACTGTGCCCTGGAGCACCAGCACTAGAAGATCACCTTTCAGCTATTTTTACAGAACAAGCAGAAATAGATCCACAAGAAATGATTGAATATAAACAATGGGTTCACACTGAAAGGGACACCTTGATTATGAAACAGTTGTCAGTAGAGGATTTTATCACAGAACTGACTTAAAAAATTATCTTCCTTTGTGGTCATCATTACGTTTCAAATCACCAAAGTGCTCACCTGAAGTCCCTAAAGGAGGAAATAAAACCTGAAGAAACAATAACCTTAATGGATTTTGCAGAGAATTATTCTTTTGTGGTACAAGATGCAACGCAAGGTTTTCACTGGGACAACAGCCAAGCAACACCATCCTTTTGTAATGTATCACAAAGTTTCAGATGAAATTAGAAGTGAATGTTTTTGTGTCATCAGTGACTGTCTGAAGCATGATACTGTTGCAGTACATGTCTTTCTGAAGAAGTTGATTGGATTTCTGAAAGAAAATTTTGAAGTAATCAAGCACATTCATTACTTCAGTGATGGTGCTGCAGGCCAGTACAAAAACTACAAAAATTTCATGAACCTTTGTTGGCACAGCAAAGATTTTGGTGGGATAACAGCAGAATGGAACTTTTTTGCTACCAGCCATGGAAAATCAGCATGTGATGGTGTAGGGGGCACTGTGAAAAGATTGGCAGCTCATGCCAGCTTGCAAAGACCAGTAACTGGTCAGATTCTCACACCTACTGATCTCTCTGAATTTTGCCAAAAAGATGTGCACGGAATTACATTCTTTTTTGTTTCAACTGATGAAATAGAAGCAGAGAGAGAAGCACAGGAAATAAGATTTAATCATGGGCATACAGTAGCTGGAACGAGAAAATCATCATTTTGTTCCAGTAAATGATAAACAGATTCAAGTTAGCGAGTTTCAAGATCTACATGTTATTTTGTGGCCAATGTTGGAATATACAGTGACACTGATCAATGACAGTTGAAACTGCAACCAGGCCAATATGTGGCATGCATTTATGATGATGTGTGGTGGCTTGGAAACATTTGTGAAGTCTGTGAGGAAGAAAAAGATGCATTAATTACATTTATGCACCCTCATGGGCCAGCATGACAGTTTCAGTGGCCATCTAGAAAAGACACTTGTTGGATTCCAGAGCAGCATATCTTGACAACTATTCCTGCTCCTACACCGAGTGCCATGGGAAGAGGGTACATGCTGCCAGGGAATACCTTGTCTACTATAGAAAATTTGTTTGAAAGCTTTGAAAAGGAGTTGCACAGTTCTGGATCCAGTTAGAAAGTCAAGGAAAGATGAGTTGGTGGGTGGGTGGGACCTGTGGCTGGACCTGCACGGCTATCAGGCATGGCCCCTTGGTGATGGGGTTGCCAATTTCTCAAAAAACTGAAACAGACTCCTTTGTATTAATAAATTATCTTTATCTTTAATAGTTATCAATTAGAGAAATTGGCAGTGGCTTAGCCACCATGGACCAACACAGGAGTGCAAATAAATTAACAAATATAATGCTAGAAACATCACATGGAACAAAATTTCAAAGCTCTACTAGACCTACAAAAAAGCAAGACACCAAAATAAAAAACTAGGCCCAAGTATTTCAGGACATGCTCTTTTCATTGGTTTTTGTTAGAGTATGATGCGAGCTGTTCCACATCATTTTGAGCTTTGAAGATGGAACATTTTTGTCACATAAATTAATTTCAGCCATTTTTTATGCCTTATAACTCAGCAACTAGAACAGGTAGGAAGATCCAGATTGAAACTTTTTGTAGCATATGGGCAGTACTTTCTTGGTTTCTAACAAAAGCTCTCAGAGTCAAGTAGATCCAGAGCTATAATTTTCTAAAAGTGGCTTCCCAGGAATCAAAATGTAATTTGAAGCCTACTTTGGGGATATTTTATGGAAAATCTATACTTCCTAGAGCTCTAGTAATGTGAGTTTTGAAATCTATAGTAAGTTTTGACCCTAGGAGCAAATTTTCAGAGCAGAAAGATTTGTTACTGTGGAATGCTGACTAGCTAAAAATGGCACAAATAATTCAGTGCTCAATGTGATGGACAAAGTAACCCATGCTCTTGGAGCCCGTGACAGAACCACAAGAGATATGGAACTAAAACATTGCAGAACTTCCTTTAAGGCTTAAAGGAATCTGTGAGCAAACTTACAACAAAATCTGACATGGTGAGGTGGGGACCACAGGTCCACTTGACATGGAATGACCCATATAAATGGATGGAAGGTTAGTTTTTACACAGAAACAGTCCCACTTATAGAAGAATTCTTGGGTCTTTTCTGTTTGACACACATGGTTCGATTTTATTTTAAATTTCTACACAGACGTAGTTTTGCATGCCGATTACGAAAATCAGAACCATTTTTTGGAGAAATTAATAATAAAAAAGTTACAACCCTTTAAAGATTGAATTTTTAGGTTAGGTTAGGTTAAGTAAAGATTGGTTTTTCCCTATTTAAATGTTCACTAATTTGTTATGTATTGTGTTGTTATTGTAAATGTTAGTAATGTTATTTCTCTTTTCCATAGGAACTAATTCAAACAATCATGAGTGATAGAGTGGACAATTTGAAAAGTTTGTGGAACAAACTTAAAAATGAGGATGACGCAGTGAGCTATTTTCAGGAGAAGAATATCATACCAAAGAAGAAACTATGTTGGCGAAAACACGAAATGAATATCACTGTTTCCAGTGGAACTGCCCAGTGGCGCTGCGGCAAGAAAGGTTGCAACGAATCTGTGTCAGTGAGGAAAGGAACATGGCTTGAAGGTGGTACTCTTCCGCTTTCAACCGTAGCTGTATTCATTTACAGGAATACCCCGCTTTACGATGCTTCATTTTACGAAACCCCGGGTTTACGAAATTGTATTTGCGCTAAATAAAAAATTAAATGAAGAAATATAAAAGACAAAAATAAAATGCGTACATCGCGCATACCACAATCTAATATTCTGCATTACAGCAATGCTTAGTTAGCTTGATTTTAAGACAAAAATAATATGCTTACGTCGCGCATACTGTACTGTACTGTACTGTACTCTATTACGTATTCTGCATTACAGCGGTGCCAAGTTAGCTCGCTTTTAGCTCACTTTGCACTGTGGCAATGCAGCTGTTGTCAGTTTATGTGCGCGCTTTGACAAGTGTTTGTGCTTTATTCACTCTCGCGCACGCTAAGTGTTTCACTGATATTCTTTTCGTACATTGCAATTACAGTACCCATCATCAATTATGCCAAAACGAAAGTGTGATAGTAAAGACTATGACATTAATCAGAAGAAACGAATCCAAAAGCATGTCTACTGACGCATCTATTAATGAAAACTAAATTTGCATATGTAATGTTTTGTACTATTTCTTTGTTCATTGCTTACATTTTTATTGTATTTCTTTGTTCATTACTTTCGTTTGTATTATTTCTTTGTTCATTGCTTTCATTTCTATGTTAATAAACATTTTTTTCTGCAAAATTTGCTGTTTTATAACCTTTTTTTTTCGATTTTTTAAGAAAAAAACGTAACCCAAAATATAACATTATATGTATGGGAAATAATGCTCTGCTTTACGAACACCTGCTTTACGAAAGGGTGCTAGGAACGGAATAATTCGTAAAGTGGGGTATTCCTGTATTCGTGGGTCAAGGAACTAACAACTATCCAGTTTTGTGAGGAGTTGGAAATTAACCACAACACCGCTGTTGATTATAACAGCTTCATGAGAGAAGTATGTGCAGAGGATATACTTCGTAACCCAGCACAGATAGGTGGTCCTGGAACAATTGTAGAAATTGACGAAACAGTATACTCCAGACGAAAGTACAATCGAGGAAGAGTGCTACCGGAGCAGTGGGTTTTTGGCGGTGTGTGTCGCGAGACTCGGCAGGTGTTCCTCTATGCTGTCCCATGTCGCAACTGTGAGACACTTGAAGTGTATAAGGGCATCAATTCTGCCAGAAACGACAATCTACAGTGACCTGCGGCAAGCCTATTCCCACATCCCACAGATACCAGGCTATAAGTTTCACCATCAAACAGTGAACCACAGTGTTGAGTTCGTCAACTCGTAAGATGGGACCCACACTCAACAAGTTGAAAGCACATAGAACTGCCTTAAACGCTCTAATAAACAACGTTACGGCACTCATCGTTCGATGATTGATTCCTACCTCTGCGAGTTTATTTGGCGACGCAGACACGAAAACTGCGACCAGTTCCAAAAAATGCTACAGTGCATCGCAACATTTAATAAAAAATATTAATTTGTGTTGATTTTTGTCACTAATATTAATAAAATACTTTAAAGGGTTGTAACTTTTTTATTATTAATTTCTCCAAAAAATGGTTCTGATTTTCGTAATCGGCATGCAAAACTATGTCTGTGTAGAAATTTAAAATAAAATCGAACCATGTGTGTCAAATGGAAAAGATCTGAATTCTTAATTGTCCATTGAAAAAAAATATATACTTTATCCGCTTTACTACTGTTTTGAATTTTAATGTATTAAAAAGATGCCTAACAAACATAATTTGTCAACTTACATCAGACTGGTATAAATCATCTTTTTCTGCTTGTGAAGTGTTATCATTATATTCTGGTTCTGCCTCCATCTTCACAGTGTCTAGCTAATTATTTAATATAGTTAGAAATTTATTTTTATAGACTATTATAATCATATATTAAAAGTAGCCTTTAGAAACAAAATATTATACAGGTTTAAAATTTGCATACAGTAGTTAAGACCAACCAATAACTATATTTTATACTGTGCAAGATTAAAACACTTTTTTCACTTAACCAAATTTATTTCTAAAAATTTTATGATAATGTGTAGGCCCTATGAAAGGTATAAGAACAAGAAATTTTTATAGTGGGCACACTAGGGGCCACTTCGGCCCATCGAGGTGGCTCCACTATGGGTCATTCTCTGTCAGATCAACCAAAAAAAATTGAAATTAACACCCTCATCTCTCATATTTTGCTGAAATTTGGTTTATAGGGAGTTTGTGAGCCCTGAATCCATTTCTGAAATTATAAGGTCAATCCGACCAACGGTTCAAGAGATATGACCTCGGGCAATTTGAGGTCACTCGCGAGGTTACTAACATTTGGCGAGCCATAACTTGGGTAATAATTGTCATAATTATATAAAAGTATATATATTTAGAATCAGAAAACGACAAGGAATCCAAATATGCAAGTTTTAGAACTCTAGGCTGAAAAATAAAAAAGTTACACTGTAACCAAAATTTGAGGTCACGATTTGACCTCTGGGGTATCAAATGAGAATTTTTTTTTTAAATGTAAAAAATGAAGGCATAGGCATTGGCTATTAGAATCAGCAAAAAAAAGTTTGTTTATGTTAGTATTTTTCATGTAACTAACATATAAGTGAACACCATATTCATAAGTTGTGCGTCAATTCTACCTATTTTTTCACACTTAAGCTCATAATTTGACCTATAGAAATTAAAATTACATTTTTTATAGATATAAAAACAAAGTCAGAGTTCTTGACTAATAGAAACAATCATAAAAAGTTTGTTTATGTTGGTACTTTTCATGTAACTAACTTATAAGTGAACACCATATTTATAAATTGCTTGTCATTTCAAGGAATTTTTATATCTTAGCTATCAATTTGACCTCAAGCTCCAAGAATTTAATAAAAATTGTATTTCACTGCTAATCTACACTGGCAATAATAGTTATAATAGTGAAAGGGGAAGACTAAGCTCACATGTAGCCTAAACAAACCTGTTGAAACATGTTGCTACTTGTCTAAGTGCAGAATCAACACAGATAGTTGCAAAATTCCTTGTCTACAGGTTAGTACAGTTCCAGCCAGCACTGTGGGTGGCTGGTGGGTATGGTGTTTTAATGAGCCTCAGAGACTATCAAGGCCTAAAATATTAAGTGTGTATAGCTATATATTTTCTAAAAAATATTATTACCTAATTGTAAATCCTATATCTTTACAGATCAAAATACAATGGTTCGGCACTTGAAATACTGCCAGGACCCTATTCAAAAACACAAGAAACGCATAACAATCAATCTTAGAAAAGTGACTGATGTACTTGTTGAAAAATGTGCTGGAAGAGTGAAAAAAGACTCATTGTTGTGTGTGAACTGCTGGACACTGATAATGAAAAACCCCACTATACTTAGTACCACTGAAAACAACGAGTCTGAGCAGGATTCAAATGAATCATCTACTATCAGTGGCTTGAGTAACATCTCTTCAATTCAAGATCTGGACAATGACAGTGATTGCTTGATAAAGGAAAATCCTTCAACTTCAGTTGAACCAGTTCTAGCATTTCTGGACCAAACACCAGTTAAAAAAAGTAAGTAATAAATTAATATAATAACTTATACTTTACTACAAGGTCTGTTTGATCTACTATATAGCCAATTATATAGCATTTAAGGTACTATAATTAATATTTAATTACTAATATTCAGGTGTGTGAAACCTTTTTTTCTGTTCTTTTCAGAAGGGCTGTCATTAAGCCAGAAAAAGCGCAAGGCTCGTGGTAAGCTATCATCTGCTCAGAAACACCTGAAGGAGAGGCTAGAACTCAGTTATGGTGTTCAAATTACCGAGGTAAGTGATACTTCAAAACCTGAAACTAAATCTGAAAAACATCTAGACAAATTAATGAATGAATTGAAACAGTCATTCCTGGAGAGCAAATGTCACCATCACAAACTACAAATATTGACACACTCACCATACACAATTGAAAAAACAGCTAGTTTCTTTCAAACTACAACATACATGGTGAAAAGAAGCCGTTCACTTAAATCAGAACATGGAATCCTTCCGAAGATTCCACTAATGAGCAAAGGAAAAGTGATATCTGAAGAACACAAAGATATAGTTAGAAGATTCTATGAGTCAGAAGAGGTTAGTCGTACGTGTCCTGGCCAAAAGGATTGCGTGAAAGTTATCAGTGCTGAAGGTGCAATGAAGGTGCAAAAACGATTGGTCCTCAGGAATTTAAGAGAGATGTTTGAACTATATAAAAATGATGAAAAGAATCCCAAAATAGGATTTTCCACATTTGCAAAATTACGGCCATCATATTGTGTGCTTGCCGGTAGTGGTAGGACTCATTCTGTCTGTGTCTGCACATACCATCAAAATCCAAAATTGCAGCTGGCTGCATTGGGAGAAAGAGGTCTTTCATACAAGGATCTTATGGATTACAGTGTCTGCAGTACAGAAAGAGAGACTTGCATGATGAAACTTTGCAATGATTGCCCAAGAGAAGAGGGTGTCCTGGATTTTCTTGAGTTACTTGACAGTGTGAAATCAGCTCCAAATGAAATATCTTACAAGCAATGGGTGACTGTTGACCGTTGTACAATGGTTGATAAGGTGGAGCCACTTCATGAATACTTATCATCCCTAAGCATGAAAATATCCTGCATGGTTCGTCATCACTTTGTTGCTCAGCAACAATCACAGTACTTCAAGCAGTTGAAAGAAACACTACCACCTCAGAGCGAGGTAGTTATAGTAGGTGATTTCTCTGAGAATTATTCTTTCATTGTCCAGAATGCTGCCCAAGGGTTTCACTGGGACAATTCACAGTGTACAGTTCACCCTTTTGTCATCTATTATAGATCACCTGCAGACCAGGAACTTAGCCATTTTAGTGTCTGTTTCTTATCTGCATCACTAAAACACAACACTATAATGGTTTACTCATTCATATTGAAGCTTATGACATATGTTAAATTCAGATGCCCACAATTGAAGAAGGTGCACTATTTCTCAGATGGATGTGCTGGCCAATATAAGAACAGATACAACTTCACAAATCTCTGTTACCATGAAGAGGATTTTGGTCTGTCTTGTGAATGGCACTTCTTTGCTACATCCCATGGCAAAAATGCATGTGATGGGATTGGAGGAACAGT
This sequence comes from Bathynomus jamesi, assembly GCA_023014485.1. NCBI lineage: Eukaryota > Metazoa > Arthropoda > Malacostraca > Isopoda > Cirolanidae > Bathynomus > Bathynomus jamesi. Next base: position 246,588 of record JAJOZX010003031.1, read on the forward strand.
GAAAAGAGCTACTGCTCGTGCCAGTTTGCAGAGAACTACAGAGAGGCAAATTCTTACACCAGAACACATGTTTCAGTTTTGTGAAGAAAACTTGAGCAAGAAGATAAATTTTTTCTTTGTAACTACAGCTGATTTGAAAGATGCAGAAGAACGGTTGGAACATCGATTCAAGGATAGTAGGGCTATTCCTGGAACTCAGAAATATCATAGATTTGTTCCCCTAAACAAGGAAGAACTGATGGTGTATCCCATTTCAAGTGGCATTGGAGAAAAGAAAAGAATAAGGAAAAGTCATTTTACTAATGAACCTGCAATGCTTGGTAACCTAAAATGTGTCAAACCAGGAGAGTATGTTGGCTGCATTTATGACATGCAAGTTTGGTATGGAATTGTGGAGGAATATTGTGAAGAGGTTGATGATTTCACTGTGAACTTTCTACATCCCTCTGGGTCATCAGGATCAAGTGCATATTATTATCCATCAAACAAGGATTCATGTGCAGTGCCAGGACATCATATATTAACTGTAATGAGTTGTCCTACCCTAAGAGGAGGCAGCAGAATTCAATACATTTTTCCACAAAAAGAAATTGATGAGAGCATCGAGCATGCAAAAATTGTATTAGGCTAGCACATGAATCCTCTAAGTAGGTCTTCCCCTTTCACTATTATAACTATTATTGCCAGTGTAGATTAGCAGTGAAATACAATTTTACATTTTTTGCCTTTGTTTTTATATCTATAAAAAAATGTAATTTTAATTTCTATAGGTCAAATTATGAGCTTGTGTGTGAAAAAATAGGTAGAATTGACGCACAACTTATGAATATGGTGTTCACTTATATGTTAGTTACATGAAAAATACTAACATAAACAAACTTTTTTTTGCTGATTCTAATAGCCAATGCCTATGCCTTCATTTTTTACATTTAAAAAAAAAATTCTCATTTGATACCCCAGAGGTCAAATCGTGACCTCAAATTTTGGTTACAGTGTAACTTTTTTATTTTTCAACCTAGAGTTCTAAAACTTGCATATTTGGATTCCTTGTCGTTTTCTGATTCTAAATATATATACTTTTATATAATTGTGACCCATTATTACCCAAGTTATGGGTCGCCAAATGTTAGTGACCTCGCAAGTGACCTCAAATTTCCCGAGGTCATATCTCTTGAACCGTTGGTCGGATTGACCTTATAATTTCAGAAATGGATTCAGGGCCCACAAACTCCCTATAAACCAAATTTCAGCAAAATCTAGCCTACTATCCACAAATATGTTACACACTATATCTATTTATAACTGACATGCAAATATATCAGATCCAAAGATCCAGTCAATTTCATTATGGTACCCATCAATACCAGTACCATGCCAACCAAAAATAAGTCACGGTCCATATCAAATGCGGACCAAGTCAATTTATATCCATATACATTACGATATATATACTTAAGAGGAAAAGTGTCAGTGTGGCTGTAAAGACTGTACAGTAATGTAGAAATGTGTGTGTGCACCCATTTTGGGTCTCCCATTTAAAGGTGTTTGTGGGGCAAGTGAAGATCATGAGTTTTTCAATACCTCACAGTACTATGGGGGGCATCGCTCGGCAGAGGAATCTCTTTAAATAGGGTGTGTAAGGACAGAGACTATCCCCTAACCCAAGATGCTGCCTCCCTAAATCCCACAACACCTGTGTTGAACTGTGGGATCTATCACCCAAATGCACATAATATATATGAAATAAACTAGTACCATTCATGCAATAAAAATGGGCTTAAACACCATCACCAGATGTCCCTTGCAGACATCAAACTATCCAACCTTCTTTTGAAAGAATCAAGCGTATCTGAAGTCACCACTTCTTCTGTCAGACTGTTCCAAAACTTAATTACTCTGTTTGTAAAACTATGTTTTCTTAAATTTGTTCTACATCTTGGCTTAAATAATTTCATACTATGACCTCTAGTCTGATTATTATGATCTTTAATGAAGAGAGACTCAAAATCTATCTTATCCAACCCTTTTATCATTTTATACACCTCTATCATATCACCCCTTAACCTCCTCCTTTTTAATGAGAACATGCTTAGATACGCCAGTCTCTCCTTATATGTCAATTGTCTTAGAGATGGGATCATTCTTGTTGCTCATTTCTGTACTTTTTCCAGTTTTTCAATATCTTGTATCAAATAGGGACTATTAAATTGAATGCAGTATTCGAGGAGGGGTCTCACATATGAAATGTATAGTTGCTTTATAATATTGGGTGATTTGTATTCAATGTGTGTCTGCATGAGATTGAGTCTAGCATTTGCTTTATTTCTGATTACCATACAGTGATTTGAGGGTTTAAGTTCATTTGTCACAGTGACACCCAAGTCTTTCTCTTTATCATCATTTTTAATCCAAATTCCATTCATATTGTATTCAAATTCTGGATTTTTTGGCCCAATATGCATAACCTTGCACTTATCAACATTAAATTTCATCTCTCACTTATCTGCCCAGGCTGTTACTCTAAGTCTTTTTGTATTGTCATTGCTCCTGCTACTGACTTAACATTATGGCCTAATTTTGTATCAGCAAATTTTGAGGTTTTACATGATAGGCCCTTCTCTAGATCATTTATATAGACAACAAAAAGCAGAGGTCCCAGAACAGACCCCTGTGGGACTCCGCTCAATATGGGTCTCCAAGTAGACTTATTTCCATTTAGATGAACTCTGGCTGAGAAATAGAAAACATTCTTCTATCCAATCAGCTATATGACCTCTTATACCATGGGCTCTAACTTTTACCAACAATCTTGCATGAGGAACAGTATCAAATGCCTTTGCAAAATCTAAGTATACTATATCTACTGGCTCTTTATTGTCCAAATGCAATAGGACTCCATCATGAAATTCAATCAAGTTGGTTAGACAGGACCTTCCATTTCGAAAGCCATGCTGGCTATCATTTATAAGGTTGCACTCTTCAAGGAACTCAGTAACTTTACCTCTAATGATACTTTCGAGTAATTTGCAAATAATGGAGGTGAGGCTGATAGGTCTGTAGTTTTTTGCCAAGTTTCTATTTCCTTTTTTAAAGATTGGAGCCACATTTGCTTTCTTCCAATCCTCTGGAATTTCAGTACATATCAATGATTTATTAAAAATAATTTCTAGTGCCTGTGCTATATTCTTTTTGGCAGCTTTTATGACTATTGGATGCATTTCATCTGGCCCTGGAGATTTTTCCATTTTTAATTTATCTATTGCTTTTAAGATATCTAGTTTTGTTACCCTTAATTCATTTATTTCCCTATCTTGTCCTGGTAGTATAAGATCAGGAATATTATTTAAATTTTCGTTTGTGAATACTGATGAGAAGTATTTATTTAGTTCTTCAGTTATTTCAAGATCATCATCTATAGTTTTATCATCTATATGGAGGGGGCCAATTTTCTTTTTCACTACTTTTCAAATTGAAGTGACTGAAAAACTTCTTAGGATTGTTTTTTGAATTCTTGGCTAGGCTTTTTTCCAGGTCACATTTGCTATCTCTGATTACTTTCTTGCAAATGCTTCTTTTACTTTTATATATTTCGGAGTCTCTACCATTTTTAGTTCTTTTGAATTTATGAAATACTTTTGTTTTTTCTCCGATTGCTCTTTTTACATTGCAGTTTATCCAAGGTTGTTTATTTTTTCCAGTTCTGATTTTATACTGTGGGATATGCTTCCTTTGTATGTTCATTATTATACTTTTAAATTTTTCCCACATACTAGTTACTGTCTGTTCAGGCTGTAGAATATGTCCAATTTATTAGACACAGATCATTTACTAGTCCATTTATATTTCCTCTTTTAAAATCTGGAACTTCTACTTTATTTTCACTAGGTCTTGAATTACAAACAATATTAAACTGAAGGATACAATGATCACCTGAACCTAGTGTTTCTGAAACCGAGATATCCTAGAAGTATCTGGATTATTTGTTAGAATTAAATCTAGAATGGCATCAGCCCTGGTTGGCTCATTTACTAACTGGGTTAAACCATTCTCAATTATACAGTCTAAGAATCTCTCATTACTTTCTGGCGTTTGTAATATTTCCCAGTCTATATGCCTATAATTGAAATCTCCAACAATAATAATATTGCTTGTCATTGCTTTATTTATTTCATCAATAAATAAAGCATATGTTATAGATTTACACAAGCATTATCAGGTAAATAGTGATGTCAGCCTACAGAAATTAACATTATTTATATTTATATATATATATATATATAATATATATATATATATATATATAATGGAAAAACATGGTATCATATGTGGTACCTTTATTTCATAATTAAATATAAATTATTAATTAATTGAATTAAATATCTATACAAAATTGGCTCAGGATTGTCGACATAGCCTAATGGGAATGAAATGATTGCCATACATACATAGAAACCGTACATAGGCGTCGGGTCTGTACAACCACGAGAAACCTTCATTTATATCACGTGAACCAAATTTTCCATTTGCTAACCCATGCAAAATACAAGGGAGAAAGAGTCAACAACCTTTGCCAAATCAGCAATTTATACGAAAATATGAAGATATATTAAAGGAATGGCTCTCAGGGCTGTTTATGTTACAGCGAACGCTTTAAACAGGGAGGATGTGTTTTTGTCTTCCATAAAGTTCTGAGTGAATTCCTTATAATAAAATTAATACCTAAAATAAGGATAGGCCTATCCCCAGAAGTGTTTATAGTGTGACAGCCCATATTTATTACAAGACGTTAACTCATTGCGTAACTCCATCATGGCGGCCCTACACCGAAAAAGATCGTAATGCCCTGCATCGAAGCAAACTAAGATCCATCAAAATTAAGGTGAGGCAATTTCATTTTCATTCTAATATTAGGCGTCTAAAATCCTGACGCTAAAATTACCATAAACAATTAAATATAAAGAGGTCCTTTAAAGACCTACATATTCATAACTCTCTAACGAAAAAATATAGGGCTTTTGTTGTTCACTCTCCACTGAAATCTGCTGGACATTTCCAATGGATGAGGGTAACAGGCAATCAACCCATAGCTCTATATAGTTTTTCATATGGTGGCCCGTATGTGGGGAAGGGTTATTTGCTGTGAAAACCTTAACCTTGAATAAAATAACAAAACAGAATTAAAACAAACAAAAATAATAAAATTACGCCTTATCAAACATTTTGACATCTGAACAGAATTTATTCCATGTTTGGCTTTTTCATTACATATAAATAATAATAAATTACGAAGCCTACCTCACAAAGTAGACCCTACTCTTTACACTCAAGGCCTATTCTAACTAAAAACACTAAATTTATAATTCAACCTGTCGTGTAGGTTATAAAATTTATTTCAGCAATTTAACTTACTCATAAGACTCATTAACATCACAAAAAATTAAGTGCAGAACTGTAACATCACAAAAATTAAGTGCAGAACTATAACATCACAAAAATTAAGTGCAGAACTGTAACATCACAAAAATTAAGTGCAGAACTTTAACATCACAAAATTAAAATTATACATACAGTATATAGGTAATCTAAGATGGGTTTTGTGGCCTTTCCTTGGCCACAGCTCAAACTATTACTATTAAAAGGGTCTTGTGGCCTCCCATGGCCACAGCCCAAACTATTACAAGGGTCTTGTGGCCTACCTTGGCCACAACCCAAACTATAACAAGGGTCTTATGGCCTCCCATGGCCACAGACCCAAACTATAAGGGTCTTGTGGCCTCCCATGGCCACAGACCAAACTATTACAAGGGTCCTGAGGCCTCCCCTTGGCCACAGCCCAAACTATTACAAGGGTCCTGAGGCCTCCCCTTGGCCACAGACCAAACTATTACAAGGGTTTTGTGGCCTCCCCTTGGCCACAGCCCAAACTATTACAAGGGTCTTCTGGCCTCCCTTGGCCATAGACCAAACTATTATTACAAGGTTCTTGTGGCCTTCCTTGGCCACAGACCAAACTATAACAAGGGCTTTGTGGCCTCCCCTTGGCCACAGCCCAAACTATTACAAGGGTTTTGTGGCCTCCCCTTGGCCCAGGGTTGGCACTAGCGGGCCCAGCCCGAAAAAACCCACCTGGTTTTTTTTTTCCAAAAAGCCCACTTGAAAAAACCCACTATTTTACCCACTTGTGGTTTTTTTTCATGAAACTTGTGCATATGCAATTATTTTTAAAAATTGTCATATAGGCGCCTATAATGATTTTACATGCAAAGCAAGCAAACATGAGTCAACAAATAGACCTACAGGTATAACTCTTTGGGTGAGGTAGCAGGTTATAGAGTGTAGACATCAGCCAATCAGGGTGGTATGGTACTCCAGGATTGTGGTGGGTGGAAGTCAGTCAGCGACCCATGGTTCAGAACCCATGTTAAGCTGTAGGTCCCCTCCTCTGTCATGTAACTCTATATATAGCATGTTGCGAAGGAGGTTAAACAATCCTAATAAGTTTTAAGTGTCCAAGCATCTCAGCATCCCCAACTTTTGCTTTTCATAGGGAGGGGAGTTTCATGGGCATCAGACTTTTCTTCTCCCTCCATGTAATGTAAAAGTCAAAGTTCAAAAGTTTACTAGATAAATCCATACAAAAATCAATAAATGTTTTCCAAAATTTCCAGCATGAAATACATACTGGTATATACATAGAAAAATATTGACTTATTATATGTGGTTATATTGAACATTGTAATTGTGTACAGTAAGTTGAACAAATGAAACTTATATTGTTTGAAATTTGAATATACATCTACTGAATGACTAACTATTCTTCATCACTTTTCCAATCAGATGGGTCAGTCATCCTCAATTGCCTGTTAATTTTTACAAGGTTTACAGTTTTTTCAAGGCCTAATCTATTGTGTAATTTGGTCCAGACAAGGCCAAATGTGGAGAACACTCTTTCAATCGAGGCTGAACTTGGTGGGCAGCTTAGTAATTTGTGGATAAATCAACTTCTTCATGGATTGTATTTAAAAGTGGACCAGACAAATTTCGACGGGAAGGTGGAGTGTAGCCTGGTCTTAGAGTCTCTATCATTTCAATAAAATACTTAGACTCTGCACATAGAAATGGAATATTATTTGCATAAAAGAATTTGGCTATTTTGTTATCAATGACATTTTTCTGCAAAGTTGTTGTTGTCATGCCAAAATCGCTTACTTTCTTTTGAATTTTTCTTTTTTTCATCTGTAATTGTGTCAGTGGTGGTGAGGATGAGTCTGGATCATCTGAGAGGTCTATGTCATGGCAGTATGAAGATGATGTACTGGCAGTATTGTCAGTCTTGTTTCTTGATTCCATGTGTTTCAAACATTTCATTAAATGCATTTTTATTCGCTCTATTTTATTACTTATTTCATTATTGCAATGTTTGCATCTAACTTAACTAGTCCCATCAATAATATTGACTTCACTCCATTCATGCCCTGATTTTCTTCCTGATCCAAAGGTCTTTGGCATTATTTAATGCAGTTATAACTTCAAACAGACTAATTCTGTAGGCTAGCAGTAAAGATAAATATGCTGTTGCCAGTTTGTTTTATTTAACTGTGAAATAAGAGAAAAAATATTCAGTAATATGAATTAAATAGATATAACTAGCTGAATTAAGTTCCCTTTGGGAGCTGTAATTCATCTACTTCCAGCAGAAGACACAGGGGCCTGTCTTCCATAGGAAGTATAGCCTAACAAATAGGATAATTTACCACACCAAATTTAGTTCAAATTGGTCCATGTTTTCCAAATTTTGTTGTGAAGCTCAATCTGAGAAAATAATAACTTTTTATGCTTAATTGCCTGGAAGGCAACCTTTTTGCTAAAAACAAGACAAATGTTATATTAATAGTGTACGGTACAGTACAGTATTATTATAAAAATAAGAATAGGTAGGTCTAATATGAACTACCATATATGATATTAAAGCCAGCAGATGACAAAAAAATGGACATATGAAAAAAACCAATTTTACCCGGGGTTTTTCGGGTTTTAGGTAAAAAACCCGAAAAAAACACCTGGGGTGGGCTTTTTCAAAAAAAGTGGGTTTTCTGCCAACCCTGCCTTGGCCACAGCCCAAACTATTACAAGGGTTTTGTGGCCTCCCCTTGGCCACAGCCCAAACTATTACAAGGGTTTTATGGCCTCCCATGGCCAGAGACCAAACATAAAAACAGTACAGGATTCAAAGCCCCAAGCCCTCCAGATCTACCTGTGGAGGAGTAACATTTACTCCACTAAAACTATGGGTATTGACTAGTCTGAAGTGGTAGGAGGTTTGAATACAGTACAAACTCTTTAAACCAAACACAACATGGAAGTACAGTACATTTCAATTAACTCACCAACGTAGAAGTCACTTTAATTAAAACATAAATCATTAACAAAACATGACAAAACTCCAAAACAACATTAGTAAACCAGCATTTAAAAATTGGTGACATAAAATTTACACAGATAAATAATGAGCAAAGTTAAAATGCTTAATAACTTTACTTTAATTCCATAAATTTCCTATGCCTAAGGGGAGTCGAACTGATTAACATAACTTTAACTAAACTTGAGAAGTTGGCCTCTTGAACCTTTATATTTAAATAGGTCTTGAGTAACCTTTCTCTTCCTAAATTCCTATTTCATTCTTTTCAATCCATTTCACATGGTTTAAAACACACAGTTTATCAAAAAATTTGATCTATAACATACAAATTTTTCTCCCCCCCCCCTAGTATATGGAAAAAACACAACATGGTATCATATGTGGTACCTTTATTTCATAATTAAATATAAATTATTAATTAATTGAATTAAATATCTATACAAAATTGGCTCGGGATTGTTGACATAGCCTAATGGGAATGAAATGATTGCCATACATACATAGAAACCGTACGTAGGCGTCGGGTCTGTACAACCACGAGAAACCTTTATTTATATCACGTGAACCAAATTTTCCATTTGCTAACCCATGCAAAATACAAGGGAGAGTCAACAACCTTTGCCAAATCAGCAATTTATACAAAAATATGAAGATATATTAAAGGAACGGCTCTCAGGGCTGTTTATGTTACAGCGAACGCTTTAAACAGGGAGGATATGTTTTTGTCTTCCATAAAGTTCTGAGTGAATTCCTTATAATAAAATTAGGTAATTATGTATTTTATCCCACTCAGTCAGTTTACACACCAAAATACATTTTTCTAGTAGTATTTGATGTGATTTGTTCAAATATGACCTCCATTTCCGTCGGAAATGAGATCCAACAAAGTTATAGTACTTTGAAGTTTGGCTCATTTTCAAGGGAAATGGAAGTCAAAATCTAAGCAAAACACATCAAATATTACTAGGAAAATGTATTTTGGTATTAATTAACCTAACCTAACCTAACCCTGGCTAAACGAGCTCTCGTCTGTATCAACCACCTAATCCATAATAAGGTAATACTCTAGGCTCATTTAGCCAGGGTTAGGTTAGGTAAGGTTAGGTTAGGTTAATTAATACCAAAATACATTTTTCTAGTATTATTTGATGTGTTTTGCTTAGATTTTGACTTCCATTTCCCTTGAAAATGAGCCAAACTTCAAAGTACTATAACTTTGTTAGATCTCATTTCCGACGGAAATGGAGGTCATATTTGAACAAATCACATCAAATACTACTAGAAAAATATATTTTGGTGTGTAAAATGACTGTGTGTGATAAAATACATAATAACCTAAAATTAATACATAAAATAAGATAGGCCTATCCCCAGAAGTGTTTATAGTGTGACAGCCCATATTTATTACAAGACGTTAACTCATTGCGTAACTCCATCGTGGTGGCCCTACACCGAAAAAGATCGTAACGCCCTGCATCGAAGCAAACTAAGATCCATCAAAATTAAGGTGAGGCAATTTCATTTTCATTCTAATATTAGGCGTCTAAAATCCCGACGCTAAAATTACCATAAACAATTAAATATAAAGGTCCTTTAAAGACCTACATATTCATAACTCTCTAACGAAAAAATATAGGGCTTTTGTTGTTCACTCTCCACTGAAATCTGCTGGACATTTCCAACGGATGAGGGTAACAGGCAATCAACCCATAGCTCTATATAGTTTTTCATATGGTGGCCCGTATGTGGGGAAGGGTTATTTGCTGTGAAAACCTTAACCTTGAATAAAATAACAAAACAGAATTAAAACAAACAAAAATAATAAAATTACGCCTTATCAAACATTTTGACATCTGAACAGAATTTATTCCATGTTTGGCTTTTTCATTACATATAAATAATAATAAATTACGAAGCCTACCTCACAAAGTAGACCCTACTCTTTACACTCAAGGCCTATTCTAACTAAAAACACTAAATTTATACTTCAACCTGTCGTGTAGGTTATAAAATTTATTTCAGCAATTTAACTTACTCATAAGACTCATTAACATCACAAAAAATTAAGTGCAGAACTGTAACATCACAAAAAATTAAGTGCAGAACTGTAACATCACAAAAAATTAAGTGCAGAACTGTAACATCACAAAAAATTAAGTGCAGAACTGTAACATCACAAAAAATTAAGTGCAGAACTGTAACATCACAAAAAATTAAGTGCAGAACTGTAACATCACAAAAAATTAAGTGCAGAACTGTAACATCACAAAAAATTAAGTGCAGAACTGTAACATCACAAAAAATTAAGTGCAGAACTGTAACATCACAAAAAATTAAGTGCAGAACTGTAACATCACAAAAATTAAGTGCAGAACTTTAACATCACAAAATTAAAATTATACATACAGTATATAGGTAATCTAAGATGGGTTTTGTGGCCTTGGCCACAGCTCAAACTATTACTATTAAAAGGGTCTTATGGCCTCCCATGGCCACAGACCAAACTATTACAAGGGTCTTGTGGCCTACCTTGGCCACAACCCAAACTATAACAAGGGTCTTGTGGCCTCCCATGGCCACAGACCAAACGACTACAAGGGTTTTATGGCCTCCCCTTGGCCATAGCCCAAACTATTACAAGGGTCTTGTGGCCTACCTTGGCCACAACCTAAACTATTACAAGGGTTTTTGGCCTACCATGGCCACAACCCAAACTATAACAAGGGTCTTGTGGCCTCCCATGGCCACAGACCAAACTATTACAAGGGTCCTGAGGCCTCCCCTTGGCCACAGCCCAAACTATTACAAGGGTCCTGAGGCCTCCCCTTGGCCACAGACCAAACTATTACAAGGATCCTGAGGCCTCCCCTTGGCCACAGACCAAACTATTACAAGGGTTTTGTGGCCTCCCCTTGGCCATAGCCCAAACTATTACAAGGGTTTTGTGGCCTCCCCTTGGCCACAGCCCAAACTATTACAAGGGTTTTGTGGCCTCCCCTTGGCCACAGCCCAAACTATTACAAGGGTCTTCTGGCCTCCCTTGGCCATAGACCAAACTATTATTACAAGGTTCTTGTGGCCTTCCTTGGCCACAGACCAAACTATAACAAGGGCTTTGTGGCCTCCCCTTGGCCACAGCCCAAACTATTACAAGGGTTTTGTGGCCTCCCCTTGGCCACAACCCAAACTATTACAAGGGTTTTATGGCCTCCCCTTGGCCACAACCCAAACTATTACAAGGGTTTTATGGCCTCCCCTTGGCCATAACCCAAACTATTACAAGGGTTTTGTGGCCTCCCCTTGGCCACAGCCCAAACTATTAAGGGTTTTATGGTCTCCCATGGCCAGAGACCAAACATAAAAACAGTACAGGATTCAAAGCCCCAAGCCCTCCAGATCTACCTGTGGAGGAGTAACATTTACTCCACTAAAACTACGGGTATTGACTAGTCTGAAGTGGTAGGAGGTTTGAATACAGTACAAACTCTTTAAACCAAACACAACATGGAAGTACAGTACATTTCAATTAATTCACCAACGTAGAAGTCACTTTAATTAAAACATAAATCATTAACAAAACAAAACATGACAAAACTCCAAAACAACATTAGTAAACCAGCACTTAAAAATTGGTGACATAAAATTTACACAGATAAATAATGAGCAAAGTTAAAATGCTTAATAACTTTACTTTAACCAATCAAATCTTCGCATCGCGGAAAACGACGCTTCGTTCGTTCCATAGATCTTCGCATCGCTGTAAGAGACGCGTAACGTCATTAATACGTAATTCACATATTATGTTATCATTGGTTAATTTTCAATATGTGGGCGGTTCTTCAACCATTTCTGACCAATTGTAAGTAAAAATTAGTCAGCTGAGATTAGAAAATTGTAAGAAAACTGACCTCTAATTGGTTCAGGGTCGTACAGTCCCAAGATCCTAAGCAAAGTGACCGCTAATTAGTCTCGCGTCTCGCTGCTCTCGCAGTCTGTTTCAGTTCAGCTTGCTCGTTTTTCACGTTACGCTGTGTATTTGTTTGTGGGTATTTATTTTATTTCTTTATATACAATAATATACAATAATGTCTCTTGCTGGAAGTGAAAGTGATAGCAACATCGTGAGTGATGTTTCAAGTGATTCGAGTGGCGAGTTTAGTGAGAGTGATGGTGAACCCGAAAGTATTAGTATTCCCAGTTTATGGATTCATGTTTACCCTCCTGAAAGTGAGGCAGACGGGACCAAATTCACATTTCGTCCAAGAAATGTAGGCCCTCATAATGCCCCGCCTCGAAATGCAGAGCCTATTCAATATGCAAATCTGTTTCTAAGTGACTCGCTATTGACTCATATTGTTAGAGAAACAAACAGGTATGCAACCCTTAGAATTTCCCAAAAAGACTTTAGTACAATTCCCCATTCTACTTTCGCTCATTGGAAAAACATTGACTTAGAGATGTTGAAAAAGTATTTCGGACTGTGTTTCTGTATGGGACTCCACCAAAGAAAAAACATTCGTGATTACTGGGATACGAGACGACTTCTCAAAAGTTCATTTGGAGAAGTAATGAGTAAACGGCAGTTTATGCTGATAAATGGATTTCTACATCTCTCCAATACAGTGAATCAACGACGGCGCGGGGAAGAAGGATTTGATCCTTGGTTCAAGGTTCGAACACTACTCGACCATTGCAACAGAGTCTTCAAAGCATATTACGTACCAAATCGGACATTATCTTTAGATGAAAGTATGATAGGCATGAAGAACAGAACATCGTATATACAGTATATGCCAAATAAACAGCACGCGCATTATGGTATAAAAAAGTTTGAACTGTGTGAAGCCAATACTGGATATGTGTATCATGTTGACCTTTACTGTGGAAAAGACTTTTTTGCCTCCGGTTCTGCGAAAGGTTTAGCGCATGAAGTTGTAATGCATGCCATGAAAGAAAGTAAGCTGCTCCACAAAGGATACCACCTTGTAACAGACAATTTTTACACCAAAGTGCCACTGGCTGAAGAGCTACTCAGTAATGAAACCTCCCTAACTGGCACAATTAGAATTACTTCAAAGCATCTTCCAAACAGACTGAAACAGGCAAGACTCCAAGCTGGGGAAACACTACTTTAGAAAAGGCCAAGTGCTCCTTGTAGGCTTCAAAGAAAAGCCAACCAGGAAGATTGTCTACCTTCTATCAACATTTGGACATGCAGAAAATATAAATGTTCGAAACAGGCGTGGTCAAGAACACGTAAAGCCAAAAATTATTTCTGATTACAACGTCAGCATGGGTGGAGTCAATCTTAGTGATAAGAAAATTTTTCAGTATGCAAGTCAAAGAACAACTAGACGGTACTGGAAGAAAATTCTTATGAACTTGTTTGATATGGCACTCGTCAATGCTTATATCATCTACTGCCAGAATACTGACAAGCCGCTGGCAAGATCAGACTTCATATACTCCATCGTAGAAGCACTTGCCTACCCAAGAACACACCATGCCCCAGCATCGATGCTTCATCTTCCCTCAACTTCATCGGCATCAGCTTCAGAGCACACATACACCAAACTTCCTGGCACACAACTACGAAAATGTGTTATTTGTAGTCGAAGATCCCGTCACCACTGCCCAGGATGTAATGTTGGTGTTCATGAAGAATGCTGGGCAAAACTCGAGCACTACTGGAGAGATCTAAGTCTCAAAAGAAAGAGTAATTCACCCGATCCCACTTACCGAGACTAGAAAAAATAAAAATAAGGTATGCTATTTATTTATATAAATATCTATTTTATAAATGTATTTTATAAATATATTTTATAAATTTTATAAATGTACAAGAGTACCTACTGTTATTTATGTTATGTTATTTATGTTATTTATTTTATTCATCTTATTTATCTTATTTATCTACTTTATAGAACAAGGAGTAATTCATCCAATCCCACTTTCCAAGACGAAAAAATAAAAATAAGGTATGCTATTTATTTATATAAATAATATCTATTTTATAAATGTATTTTATAAATTTTATAAATGTACAAGAGTACCTACTGTTATTTATGTTATTTATCTTACTTATCTTACCTTATTTATCTACTTTATAAATATATATACAAGGTACCGTATCAATATTGCGAATGGCCTAATGGTGAGTCATCTCTGAAACCATCCATTTATTGAATATTTAGGCAGTGAAACTCGTTTTCTTTTCAGATACGCAAGTTACCCATGAAATTTGGAGCTAAAGGACGTAAAGAAAATAATTTTTAATGGGGAACTACACTGGTTAAGAGGCCTTCAAAACTTAAAACTCTGTTCACTTTTTTTTTTTCCCCAACTTCAACGCATTACTTTGGTCTTATATAATTATTTTAGGAGAATTTAAGGTTATTATGTATTTTATCACACTCAGTCATTTTACACACCAAAATACATTTTTCTAGTAGTATTTGATGTGATTTGTTCAAATATGACCTCCATTTCCGTCGGAAATGAGATCCAACAAAGTTATAATACTTTGAAGTTTGGCTCATTTTCAAGGGAAATGGAAGTCAAAATCTAAGCAAAACACATCAAATATTACTAGAAAAATGTATTTTGGTATTAATTAACCTAACCTAACCGTGGCTAAACGAGCCTAACCCTGGCTAAACGAGCCTAACCCTGGCTAAACGATCCTAACCCTGGCTAAACGAGCTCTCGTCTGTATCCACCACCTAATCCATAATAAGGTAATACTCTAGGCTCGTTTAGCCAGGGTTAGGCTCGTTTAGCCAGGGTTAGGCTCGTTTAGCCACGGTTAGGTTAGGTAAGGTTAGGTTAGGTTAATTAATACCAAAATACATTTTTCTAGTAATATTTGATGTGTTTTGCTTAGATTTTGACTTCCATTTCCCTTGAAAATGAGCCAAACTTCAAAGTATTATAACTTTGTTGGATCTCATTTCCGACGGAAATGGAGGTCATATTTGAACAAATCACATCAAATACTACTAGAAAAAGGTGTGTAAAATGACTGTGTGTGATAAAATACATAACCTAGATTTTGACTTCCATTTCCCTTAAAAATGAGCCAAACTTCAAAGTATTATAACTTTGTTGGATCTCTTTTCCGACGGAAATGGAGGTCATATTTGAACAAATCACATCAAATACTACTAGAAAAATGTATTTTGGTGTGTAAAATGACTGTGTGTGATAAAATACATACATAACCTAAAATTAATACATAAAATAAGGATAGGCCTATCCCCAGAAGTGTTTATAGTGTGACAGCCCATATTTATTACAAGACGTTAACTCATTGCGTAACTCCATCGTGGCGGCCCTACACCGAAAAAGATCGTAACGCCCTGCATCGAAGCAAACTAAGATCCATCAAAATTAAGGTGAGGCAATTTCATTTTCATTCTAATATTAGGCGTCTAAAATCCCGACGCTAAAATTACCATAAACAATTAAATATAAAGAGGTCCTTTAAAGACCTACATATTCATAACTCTCTAACGAAAAAATATAGGGCTTTTGTCGTTCACTCTCCACTGAAATCTGCTGGACATTTCCAACGGATGAGGGTAACAGGCAATCAACCCATAGCTCTATATAGTTTTTCATACTAGTATGTTTCATTGACTGCTCTCGATTTTCCTACGAAATTGAAAACAAGGGCAGTCGATGACCCTGATTTTGTTTCTGCAATCGGTTTTCTTGAGAAACCTGACCTGGCCTAACCTGACCTGACCTAATCGAGTTTCTTATACTATTGTTTTTTTGCAAGATATCGCACTAATTCTTATTTTTTGTGAATTGTATGGCGTAAGCGCCACACCAGCTCGGACTTATTCAAAAAGATGATGTTGTTTAGCCGATTAGCCCACCCTGATCGAGCAAGCCGGCGGCACGCAGGTAACCGATCGCCCTCTCCGGAGTGGACCAGACTCACCAGAGGTTCAGCGCACTAGTGATGTTGTGTTGTGTTCGTTGTTGTGCTAGAGCGGTACAGTCTGTCATAATGTGTTCAATTGTTTGTGGTGTGCCCTGGCACAGGTGGCAGGTGTCGTCTATGGAGTTGTCTAGTCTGTGTTTATATGTCCGTAAGCTGGGGTGATGTCCACATCGGAATCGTGCTAAGTTAACTCGATCCGATCTGCTCAGGCTGATCTCTGACCTGTTAATGGGTGGCGGCTTCGCACCTAGGACCGCATTCGGACCGAGTTGTGTCAGTGCTTTGTGAGTTAGGTGTGTGTGTATGTGTTTTCTGTGCTGTGTCATGTCTGTCGGGCGTGGTATGGAATGGAGTATTTGGTTATAATATCTCTCTGGTCTTACCTTAATGGTGCGAGGTGTTGGTGCATGATTGTACATGTAGTGGCAAGGGTGTTATGGGTTAGTTGTCGCTGCTGCCATGAATTGTGTTCCCCTCATGTCTAAATGTTCCCTAACTTTCAGTATTTTTGTTTCAGTGTGCAGGTGTTCTATTGGTGTTGTTTGAGTGCATCCTGTAATGATACGAAGTGAAGTGCGTTGTTTTGTATTGTCTGTAAGGTGTTTATGTGTGTGTTTGAGATAATGGGTGCCCAGCATGGGCTAGCATAGTCCATAACTGAGCGAATATATTGTTTGTATATGAGTGTTGTTGTTTCCTGCTGGTGTCCAAAGTTTGTGCCTGTTAGTACCCTAAGCGTGTTAAGTCTTGACGTACATTTGTTTCTAATGTCCTGAATGTGGTTTGCAAAAGATAATGATGTGTTGTATGTGACCCCAAGTATTTTGGTCCTGTGAGTGTGTGGAATGTTGATGTTGTTTAGTGTAAGCTGTGGAATTACTTGGTGTTCTTTTGTGTTGCTTGTAAGCAAGGTGATGGTTGATTTTGTGGGCGCTACTTTGAGTCTATTGTGTGTGAGCCAGTCTTGTATACTGTTTATGTATGTTTGTAAGTTATTTGTAGCGGTGTCGATGTTGTTGTGGGTGGATGTTAGAGTGATGTCATCTGCATATGATGATAAGGTAAGCTTGTTATCTATGGGTGTTGGTCCGTTGGAATGTCATGCATGTATAAGTTGAACAGTGTTGGTGAGAGAACAGAGCCTTGAGGGACCCCGTTCAGAAAAAGCTTGTTTTTGGATGACTTGCCATTAAATGTGACATGTGAGTATCTTCCTGAAAGATAGTTGTTCAGCCACCTTTTGGTGTTATTGTGCATGTTTGTGTTGAGTATTTTGTTTATGAGAGGGAAGCGTGGGATAGCATCAAATGCTTTACTAATGTCTATTGTTGCTAATAGTGTACGTTGAGCTGGTCGTCTGGAGTTGATGCCATCCATGATGTGCTGCGTGAGGTTAGTGAGTAATGTCGTGGTTGAGTGGTGAGGTCTGAATCCATGTTGAGAAGGCGATAGTCAGAGCTGGGCAATAAATACATTGAATGTATTTAAATACTAAATACTAAATACATGGGGGAAATGTATTTAAATACTAAATACTAAATACATTTTACGAATGTATTTAGATACTAAATACAAAATACATCAATTGTATTTAAATACATTTGTAAATACATTTTAAATTGTTATCTGCAGATATATCACTGTTTGATTCACCGATTTGCTTGTTGAAGCCATGACACGCACACGATAAAGAAATCAACCGCGTTCGACTAAGAGTGGCACACAACTGATTGAACTGACACGTTGAAACATGAACCATGCTGTACTACACTGTCGACGCGTCGTACTGTGCTAGTACAGAACGTGTATTAAACCAGTAAAAGTATTTACATTTTTATATTTTGAGTATTTAAATACATTGTATTTAAATACTCATTAAAGTATTTAAATACTATATTTAAATACATGAAAAACAATGTATTTATAAATACAGTTCTAAATACACAAATGTATTTAAATACGTATTTAAATACAAATGTATTTAAATACTGCCCAGCTCTGGCGATAGTGGAATGTGTGGGTTGGTGATTTGTAAGATTAGTCTTTCTGTTACTTTGGAAGGTGTACATAGTAAAGTAATGGGTCTATAGGAAGCTGGTTCTGTTGGATTTTTGTTTGGTTTGAGTAGTGTAATAATTTTACCTTGTTTCCATATGTCAGGAATAATACAGTGTTGGTATGAATATGTGCTGATATTTGTGAGAGCTAGTATTCCTTGTGGGCCCAAGTGTTTAAGGTGTATGTTAGATATGTTGTCTGGTCCAGTAGCTTTCGAATTCTTAATGTTTTTGATGATCTTGGTGGTCTGGTCTGTATTGAAGGGTGTAATGGTCGTGTCGAGTCTGTAGGTTTTCTTGTGTCTGGCTGTTTGTCTGTCTGCGTGTTTCTGGTTGTTGTCTCTGTTTAAGTGACTTATCTTTGCGTAGTGATTAACTAGAATGTTAGCTTGTTGTGTATATGTTGGGATATTATTTTGGCTGCGACAGATAGCCGCGTGTGAGGTGTGAATGCCGCTGTTAGAGTGGGTAATGCTGTTTATAGTCTTGTATAGCCTGAATGTATCTGTGGAGTGGTTTAGTGTTGTTATGAATTCCCTGAATGTTTCTGTTTGTTTTTCTTTGAGTTTGTTGTTTGTTTCTGTGTTGAGCTGTTGTATCTGCTGTTTTATGGCTTCTGCGTGTGGTGTATTGCGTCGTTTCAGTAAATAAATTTATTCAATATCCAATAACATTTTTCTTTATCATTTCTCAAGAAAACCGATTGCAGACACAAATTTTTCATTTTTTTTTTTAAATTAATAATAATTAACATCAAATAGCTTACAATTTGTCTAGAGAGGAAAAATGAATCTGTAGACTAATTGCTGTAGATAAATTGTTGTAGACAAATTGTTGTAGAGAAATTCGCCGGACACCGGTGGTTCCAAATGATCTTTCCAATTTTAAACATTATGAAAAATATTGACATAGTTACAGTGAAAAGCAAGACGTACAAATAAAGAATATTTCAGGGAATTTTTATTTGTAATATTGAACATGTCAGAGATAGCCCTAAAGTTAACATTTTGTGCTCTTACCATTGAGAGTGTATATATGGTTCATTCTTCTTTGCTGAACAAACAATTAATGGTATCATTTACTGCAATATGCTACAGCTGTGGCTGATACCCCAGTTGCTAGAGGAAAAAGCTAATGTGTGGTTTCAGCAGGATGGTATGCCACCCCATATATATGTATACATACATACACACATGCATGCATATATATATATATATATATATATATATATAATACATACTGTATATTTATTAATACTTTTTCTTTTACAGATCTTTCATCTGTAGCTTAATTAAAGATATATTCATTTAGTATAAATTTGTGTTACAAGAACCTGTTTCTGCGTTTGAAGAACATTTTTGCTTGTTTGCGCAGGTGATGGCACAATAAGCATGCGGTAGACCCACATTGCAATTTACTAATTTCCAAATGCTCATGTTTTTATTTTTTGTTTTTTTAATTAATTAAGAGCATGGTACCCCCGTCAAGTACTTGCAGTCGCTGTGAAGGGAAAATTGCCACTTACACATTTACAATGGCTAATAATAATGAACAGTTAGTTTGCAGGTGGTACTCAAGCATGGAAGTCCTGAAGAACGAGTTAGAACGTGAGAGGGAGGCCAGAGTGAGGCTTGAAGAAGGTGTGATGCTCCTGATGGCAAAATTAGAATCCCTCGAGACCAGTTATGACCCCTCCTGTCTCAGTTTCTACTAATAATATAAATAGTACTAACAGCCCTCTCTCTTCCCCTAGTTCCCAACCCTTCGTTCAAGTGCATAATGGAGCACCATTGAGAAAACCTAAGACTCGTCTACCAGTAATAACAATAAGTTTTATGTTTTAGGTTTCGAAGATGCTGGTGAACCGGAAATACGACTTGTTGGCGATTTCATTGTTTGAGGGCAGCTCGAGGAATTCTGTGGGAGAAACCCTCATCGTAGGCGCCGTTACTGCTACCCTGGTGCCAGTGATGGGCATCGATACATGAAAATCGCTAAAGTGATACCAATACATGAAGAACGTCTTAGGCGATACCGATACGCCGATACTTTCTAGATGTCTTAAGCGATACCGATACCGATACATGCATCGCCGATACATGTATCGCCGGTACATTTTTATAATTATTCATTTAATATGTAGGTATTAGATATTATTGTTTATACTAGTAATTTGTACGCACTGTAAGTAAAATCAACGACATTTAATGGGTTTTATAGATGTAAATAAAAACAATTGCTTTATTTAATGAAAGTATGTTTTAATTTTGTAGGATACATGAATGACAAAATATTACACTAACAATTAAAAGTAATTACTATTACCCTTCAAAAATACCAGCTGGCTAAACATCTGGTCAGACAGTCTAATTCCTTTTGGAGCGTGAATGTGACCAGCCAAACTAAACAACCATTCTACAGGAGCAGAGGATGGTAGTGGTGTGTTATACTTCAGGAAGACCCGTAGAATTCCTGGGTACTGCCTCAGAGATTGGAGAGAATGACTTCCGTCACCCAGATACTGTAAAACTTCCATCTCAGTGGAATCTTGGGTTGCAGAGACATTAGTGGAAGCAGACTCATAACAGAAGAAATCATCTGCACTTCCGTCAGATGCAGCATCACTTAGTTGTTGCTGGGGGGTCTGCTCGCTGGGGAATCGCTGCGTTACAAGTATGAACCTGTTTAAACTCAACACCGAGTGGGCGTGGCCAATAGTGTTGCAACACCAATGAGCGTTTCTATATTATATGAGCGCTTCTGTATTATATGAGCGTTTCTATATTATGGTTAATTAATCTTAATAACACAAGTACAAACGTGTTTAAACGTTGCGCCGTACTGTGTGACGTGACCAGTAGAGTAGTTCGGTCATTAAATAAATATTTAATAATATTATTATTTATGTATATTCATAAATATAACTCAGTAGTGTCATATTATAACATCTATTTAAATATTTAAAAATTCTTATTAATGTATCGATGTATCGAAGTATCGATTTTTTTCGATACATTTAAGAAAATTGACCTTAGCGATACCGATAAATCGATACTTTTGTCAAGTAGCTAAAGCGATACCGATACAAAAGTATCGATCGATACGTATCGGCGATACATGTATCTAGATACTGCCCATCACTGCCCGCAAGGGGGTTCTAAGCTCATGCTCTTGAGTGCTCTTTGTGCTCGTTTGTACGTGCTTGTTCCTGGAGGTTTCACGTGCGCCCTCCCGGCCCTAGCACCCAAGGATGATGGGGCTCGACCCTGCAGTCTTTGTCATCTTGGTCTTTTTCCATTTCGACTGTCCCCTCCACCCTTTCTTTTGCCTGTCTTTTCTCTCACTTTTTCTTTGTTTTTCCGCCGAGATATGCCCTTTTAAATAGAGGCAAATCATCGGTTCTAACCGAACTTATAAAAAAAAAATATATATATATATATATATTTTTTTTTTCATATGTATATATATATATATATATATATATATATATATATATATATATATAATATATATATATACACACACACACACGCATGTATATCTATATATATACACATACATGCATATATATATATATATATATATATATATATATATATATATAATATAGGCACACGTATATATATATATACTGTATATATATATATTATATATATACACACACACACACACACACATATATATATATATATATATATATATATATACATTTTAACTGCAAACACAACACAGTATAATTAATGTAAAGATCGACGCTTGTGTAGAAGAGCGTTCCGCACAAGATGAGGAGGGAGAACGAACAAATGAAAAATGAGGTACCACCCGGGATCATCCGATTGCCGGTCAGATATGCTATCCACTACACCATGGACCTCGATCAACCAGAAGTCGTAATTCTCCTACATACGAGTAGAAACCAATGCCCTGAGGGGGCACCTTCGCATGCCGTACATATATACATTTTAACTGCAAACAAAACACAGTATAATTAATGTAAAGAACGACGCTTGTGTAGAAGAGCGTTCCGCACCATACCAGTTAAGGATTAAATCTAGCCCACATTCAGCTGCTACCACAGATGCAAATGTCAAGCATTGTCCGAATGATAGTCTTAAAGGATCAGCTGTATTAGATATTAATGTTGACTGTAGTAACTTAGGACGTTTTGATGGGCATGGGCTCGGAGTAAAATCACCATCTTTATTACTTGAGTCCACTAACTCGCCTTCAGATGATTCAAGTTTGTGCCTCTTCTTCTAATGCCTTTCGCTCTTTTTCTTTCCTTCACCTTCTATTCTAGCAGTCTTTTTGATCAGTTTGGCTACATAAGCTTTATTGATCGGACCCAGATAATATATTCTAGCACTTTGCTGATCTTCCAAAAAGCGAAGATCCTCATTCTTTTGTTGTATAGTTCTCAATGTATCATTTTGGATCTCATTACATACATTTTCAGTTGATATATCAAATAAGTTATCTAAACAAGACAGAAAAGATGTTTTTTGGGTTTCATAACATTTCTTCTTTATATTTTTACTCAACTTCTCATGCTCTTTTATCAAATCCCACATTTTTTGGGGTCCTTTCCGCTTTCTAACGGATTTTGATGGTATGCCAGCCATAATCCACACCTTTCCTACCTTATCTAATACTCTCAAAATATTTCCTTCCTTTGACACAGTCACTTTTCATTTGATCCCTTCTCAAGAAGAAAAAGTGACTGAGAACTTCACTATTCGTTGGGAGCATACTTCCTTCTCTTGCGCATATGTCTTCCACTAACTTTCCCAATAAAGAATCATATTTTCTTAGGTCTGTTCTTAATATTGGCTTACTGTTAGCCATGACTATTGACTAATTTTAATAAACTATGAAATTAAGCAAATCTATAATAGAATTCTGAAAGAAAAGCAGATTTATAATACATTTGGTTATATTTGCATACTTTTTGTAGATAAAACATGAAAATACTGTAAATAAATGTTATAGAAATGAAAACAGAGGGAAAAATTTCATAAGGTCCATTCAAATATCAGCACCATATACAACTAAAATAGTTTTAAAACGTTCACAATAAGAGAATACCGTTATTCTCTACATTTTGGTAGCAAAATTTTTGAAATATGATGATTAGTAAGGAAACTATGAACAAAAATACCTCCAAAAATCACCATTTTTTGTGTGAATAGGGGGCTTATTTTTCAAATGGGGGAGCGGGACCCTATATATTACCGGATTGTCTTTTTTTTGGTTTATTCGTGGTATTTGGTCAATATTCCAATATAAGAGGTAAGCACCATAACTTTTCAAAAAAAATCCAAAAGTTTGTGCTCGTATGTTGGAGAATTACGACTTCTGATTGATCGAGGTCCATGGTGTAGTGCAGGGGTGGGGAACCTTTTTTTATTGGAAGGCCGCATTTCATTTAACCAAGACCCTATTAGGCCGCATGCTGAGAATTTAACATATACAGTACAACAAAATGTCATATTTTAGTCTACAATCTACATATTTACTAATTTTAAATCAAACTTGATAATACGTGAGGGCTTTTATAATAAATAAAAAAATTCAGCAAGTGCACATTTATTTTTGGGGGGAATAATTGACAATAGAACTAATATTAAGTGAAAAATTATATTAAGTGAAATGATGTTAATATGATATTAAGTGAAAAAGTGATAAACCATTTAATGACTTTTTTGTGACTGCTTATTGCGGGACGGGAGTCGTACATTTGGTTCCAACATCGTTGACCGTAGTTTTAGTTCGTCCTCCAGGTGAATATTCGTCATCTGAGATCTCAAGCGCGTTTTGATTTGAGTCACATATGAAAACGTTGATTCACAACAGTAGGTTGTGCCGAAACAAGACAACATTCGACGAGCATGTTGGCGCAGACATGGGTATTCAACGGCACTTTTCCATATTTCAACAGGATCCTTCTTAGTATCAAATAGAGACAAGGATATTATCTTCTAATAGCTCAATCAACTCCATCTGTAAATCTTCAGGTGCTTTGGAGACATCAACCAGGTATGGTTCGAAAGCTAGTTTCAGTGTGAAGTCAAGTTTCTCAAAATCTTCAAATCTTTCATCGTATTCTTCAATCAGGGAGTCTAGGACAGCTGTATATTCTTTCACATCGCATTCCCTTAATGATTTGCTTGTATCGTCTTCATCAATTACCTTTGCCAGTTCAGGGAAGTGTTCAGCTGAAAGTTCCGATCGGGTAAGGATAGTTTTGAAAAAGCGCAACTTCCTCCGAAAAGCCTGGATTTTTTGCCACATTTCAAATATGGATTTAGTTTTACCTTGCAAAGAAATATTCAGGTAATTTTGCTTTGACATTACGTCATACAAAAATGCAACATTTCTGCAGAAATCCTTTTTTGACAATTCACATGGTTCATTGAGTTCCTCAAAAAATTTGTGATTTGTTTACACAAAGACAAAAGTTTTTCAAAGACTTGCCCTTGTGACAACCAGTGCACTTTAGAATGATACGGAAGATCCACAGTGAATGTTTCATCATCAAGCATAAGCATATTGCGAAACTGGCGATGTCGTGATGCATTTGCTCTAATGTAGTTCACAATACGTATAACTTTACTTAATGTGTCACTTAAAACAGTAGATTTGGCACAGAGATTCTGTTGATGCAAAATACAGTGAAAGGAAATCAAGCTATCTGGATTTAGCAGTACTTTTTGTAGTAGCACAACAAATCCTGCACATTTTCCTCTCATGGAAGTTGCACCATCTGTGCATACACTTACTAAATTACATAAATTCAGTTTCGCTTCACGGCATTTTTCTTTGAAGAGAGACAAGACGTCAATTCCACGTGTCTTCCCCGTAAGGGTACCCAAATCCAGTAACTCCTCGTAGCATTGAAAATCTGCAGTTATAACACGAATAAAAAATGACACTTGCGCTGAGTCAGTAATATCAGTGGACTCATCCAAGGCAATCGAATAATAAGTATTTTCGCTTTGGCATATTGTATGAAGTTGTTCAGTTACACTGAGGGCTAATTCATGTTGCCGATCAGTTATGGTCCTTCTTGAAAGAGGTAGTTGTTTGTATTTGTTAACTTTGTCTGAATCTAAAGAGGCTACAACTTCAACAATGCATTCTTTTATGATTTCCACATCACTATATGGCTTACCTCTTTTTCCAAGTATATATGCTACTTTATAAGTTGCTTCAGTGATTTCAGTCCCTAGGCCTGACATCGTTTTAAATACTTGCTGTTGTTGCTGCTTTTGAAGTTTCATCTTCGTAAGTGCAGACTTTCGGGGTTCTCCTTCCAATATAGCATACTTGTGGTTCTTATGAGTTGCATAATGCTGATATGCATTGTGTTTCTTCACTGTTGCAATTATGGCGTTGCAGAGCAAACACATCATTTTATCTTTTTCAGCAACTATGAAATACTGCAATTCCAATTCTTCATGGAATACTCTGTTCTCTTCCTTTAATTTTCTTTTCACAGTTTTTGACATGATTGGGGTACCAGAAGATTTATAAATAAAAATGGTACACGAATTGATCAAAGATTTACAGTTTTAAAGGAAACAAGCGTGCGTGTCACTATCGGAGAATCGTCAGTAACTGTCATCCAGTCAGCCAGTCGAGTTGATCGTTGATAGGTAAGGGCGTAAGCCGTAAGGCAACGCTGCCAGTTTCAACTGGCAGCGTAGACTCCACTTACAATTTTTGGTTTTTTATCTGTTGGTTTATTTCTTTATGGTTATTTAGGCTGTGACATATATATCACTAAGGCACTATTTTGTAATTAATTTTTTTTTTTTTTTTTTTTTTCTCAATTTATATTTATATTTATTATTATTTTATTTCTTTATTCTTTTGTGACCTGTTCCATAAACAAGCCATTTGAATTTATATTGAATGTCGGCCAAAGTGCTAAAAGTGTCAATTTCTCATACAAATGTGTTTGCTCCTCCCACAATTTTTTTATGCTTACTATATATATATATATATATATATATATATATATATATATATATGTATGTATGTTTATTTTTGTAACCTATATATTGCCTTGATCTGTCCTTTCACTCCAGTGTTCCCGAGGATGTCATTAGACGAAAGCGCTTGAGCACCCCTTTGTGTTTCTTTTCCCTTCGTGGTTTTATTCATCATAAATATTTTTCACGTGTCACTTTCGTGAAATAATTTTTCATATATATATATATATACACACACACATATATACATATATATATATATATATATATATACACACGTGTAAAAATGAGCAATGAGTAATTTCAATATTCATTTTTACATAAGAACCAAAATCGCTTAACGCGAGTTTGGATAAAAATTTTATTTGTAGCTTTCTATTTTCGTTCGTGTCACAACCCTACGATCTACCATTTCTATGGTTTAGTCGTATCCATTTTTCCTTTTTTCATTTGTTATAAAATTTATTATAATTAATTATGATTGTCTTGCATCTCACCCTCGACCCTAGATTATGCATACACATTGCATATAACAGGATTGGAACCCGTAGTTGTACTTCTTAGTCATTAATACCCACTCTTTGTCTCTAATTCGTTCTTGTAAATCTTCCTAATAATGATTTGTACTATACGTACAAATTCGATAACTATGACGTCACATTTTCCCGTCATTAATTTCCCTTCATCATATCTCTAGTATTCAATGTATGAAAATTCTTTAACATCATAATAAAAACTGTACACTCTATAGAAGTCATCATTTATATGTTATGTACTATAAATATAACTATAATTCGACCATATCCCCCCCCCCCCCCCAATACGTCCATATCTTATCTTGACCATTATCCTATGTCAATTTTATTAAATATTCATTTTACTCGTGAAATGCAAATACGTTCTCGTATTATTTTTTTATTATTTTTTTTCAAGTACGTTCACCTCTCACAAGATATTCGTAAATGCTTAGGTAAGTGGTCGAATTCGCTAATCACAGCAAAATCGAACGCTTCTAAGATAAATATCCTCTCGCTCTGATTTCAAATTTATAACATGTTATAACATATTATGTTGTATATAAATTATCTCGTATGTGCCCATGTACTTGTGTTGTACTAATAACCATACATAATAACCATATATTATAACCATATATTATAACCATATATAAATATAAAAACACTAAGAATTGTAAACGACGTAATGTACTTCAATCAAACTGTAATTAAATACAGGGTGGGCCGTAAGTTTCCATACATAGGAAAAATTAAACGTTTGTTTTTATGTTTCAGATACCCTAAGAATATGCGTTTGACGTAAGTAGTATAGTGGCAAAATGTGAGACAGCAATGGATCAATTTGAAAATTTCCCCCCCCTCACCGCCCTTCATGGCGGTCCTCCACCGTCCTTCATGGAGGTCCTCCACCGTCCTTCATGGCGGTCCCTCCTTTATGAGGTGTCCTTCATGGTCCTTCAAAAAAAAAAAAAAAAAAAGGGGAAAAAAGGGTGGGGGGGGGAAGGGGGGGGGAATAATAAATTTAAAAATAAATTAAAAAAAATAAATTTAAAAAATTAAATTTTAAAAATGATTCGTCTTCACCTTCCTTCAAAAAAATTTAAGAAAGGGTTGATCCTGGCCTTCCTCCTTCAAAAAAGTTCTTTCATGAGGCAAACAAGAACAAACATGAAAAAACATACATACATTCAAGTACTTTCTGTTCAGGCAAGTTAGAAGACAGTAGAAATGGAAACGAATATCTGAAAGGTTTTAATAAGCCTAACCACATTGCGCATCAACACATCCAATTCTCGTCTGTTATCAATTTGCGAACAATACATAAATTAAAATCAGATTGGACATATTTTAATCGAAAAACAAGTTCTTTGTTTAAGATCTGTATTATGAAAAATAAAATAAATACTTATCATTTTAATTTAAATAAATTAATTTCTCTCTTTTTTAAGGGAAACTGGCTTATTTTCAAACGAGATGACCTTCAAATACAATATATACATATAGTACACGCATATTTGTTTATTTACTTTTAAAAATGTAGTTTTCTGTTATTTACATCGTTATAAAATTGCATATGTTAAAAAGAACATCAAGTTGCGTAACGATGCTTTAAACTGAATCACCAAAGTTGTTTTCCTCCTCTAAACATCCACTTAAATATTATTACTAATATTGATTTATTGTTATTATTACATATATATATATGTACACGTGTTAAGAGTATTTAAGTTAAATATATTGATTTCAATTCCCTTCGTAATAAAAGCATCTGGCAACTATACCCCCAATCTTGCTATACCTTTCTACTTGTAGTTATAGTTAGGACTATTCACATTACTTTAATTATCATTTCTCTAATTTAACGGCTGTTCACAATTCCTCATAATTCTCATAATAAACGTATTTGTTTTCACACCAGTCAGGCCACTGTTTACATCAATCACACAGAATGTTCATGCTTATTGTTTTTGTCATTAGCTGTACCAATCATGTCTTTACAGACTGAAGCCTACCGTTACACAACGTTTAAAATGTTATAATTAATGCTTTATGATATCAGATCTCGTATAAAAACATCATTTTCTGTACAAATGGCCACAAAAATACTTTCAATCATAATAATGTACTCATAGAACGCACCATACGCTTTTCACTTGTATTAAAAACGTAAAACTGAAAGTTGTATCATCACGCGATATTCGATTCTGCAATGGCGTAAGCGAGCCCTAATATTTAATTTAAAATTATTTAACAGATCATTCGAGGGAACTGTACATCGATCTCATTATAACTTCTGACTCATAATAACCCGCTATGCATATTTACAAGAGTCGAATTTAAATAAATAAATAAATATATATATATATATATATATATATATATATATATATATATATATATATATATATATATATATAGGGAGTTTGTATGTGGCATTCCAGCAGAAGGCAGGAAGTGCCTGAACCCTGTTTCTCCCATCACTGTCCTCTTCATCTGGCCTTTTTACATGTCACGTCTACCCTGTAAGCAGTCCAGCATACTCTCAAACACGCGCTTCTCACTATATCCCTTACTACACACGCATGCATCTTACACACTACACAGTCTTTTCAAAAAAGGTGTAATTTCAATAGTTTCGGAGATTCGCGATTGGCCCCTCCTTCCTGCCTGCATCGTATATAGTACCAAGCAAGTCTCTCCACAGTTTACAGGTTTCCTCATTGTCTAAAATTTATAAAGTTCTCTCTTATTGTTTTCCTTATTGTAACGGACATCACAACCGAATTTAAATAGTATTTAAGTATTATGTCGTGCAACATAGCTAGATAACCCCGCCACAGCCTAGTTTCTTTGCATAATCATGAAACATGAAACATTATATATATATATATATATATATATATATACGGCAAAAGTAGTTTGAAGATTTATTCCACCACACGACTGATTATAATTATACACTTTAGAGGAGTTTGCAAATTGCATATACTTAGACAAAAAGTATTAGATCTTATGATGATTTCATGTCATTATCAGCATGCTTCACTGTCCTTCCAGTCATTGTGACCGTAGAACGTACCAGAACTATGGTCTTGACAAACCACAATGTGTTAAATTTAAATATTGACTTATTGTTATTATTACATATATAAGAGTATTTAAATTAAATATATTGATTTAAATACATTTCGTAATAAGAGCATCTGGTAACTCTACCCCAATTTTGCTATATGAAAATGAAAATGAAAAGGTTTATTGGCAGACTATAGTCCATATGGCAAATATTATTAATACAATGACAGTTCATACACTAAGGGTAGAAATATACAATTGATTAGAAATAATACTGCACTGTCGAAGTTAAGTGGAGCTACAGACAGACAGACGTTTTCGTACCAAGAAGTCTATAGCTTAGGCCTTAGAGGATAAATGGCAGGACTCATGGATAGCTTGGATGATCGGGTTGGTTGATTTTTTAATTCTTTGCATTAGAATGTGTTGAGCACGTCTTGTTACCTCCGGGAAGCTCGGGACATTGCGGGTAGCAAACATTTGCGAAGCTGAGCATCTCGGGGGTAATTTATGTAAGAGTCTAAAAGAACTGTTGTACAGCAAATTTAGGGTACTGCCAGAACCTTTTTTATAATTCACCAGAGCTGCAGACCGTATATATTACTGCAGAAAGTACGAAAGAGTGTGTCTTTAGCTTCACTTGTACAGAAACGAAAGCTCCTTATGGTCATATTCGCTTTAGCATACAGGCTTCGAGACTGTTTTCTTATATCCGAGTCATCACTCAAGGAGCTGGTAATAGTTTGACCCAATTACTTAAACTCTTGTACTTCCTCAATTACTTCACCATTCATTTTAAACCTTATGTGAAAAATGCTCTGTATCAATTGGTCCACAATTAACCCACCCCTTATATCCACAGTCTAACTATAGAGTAGATTAAGTCTAGCCTTGTAGGGGTCAGCCTAGAGATTCCGGAAATGGTCCAGAGCGGGCAGATAAATTGAGGTCCACAGTAGGATTCCTCACCAAATTAGGTTAGGGCAATCTACCTTCACCTTTGTTACGCTATGAGTTGATGCTAGGTCTTAGGCCACAATGTAGGCCTAATTTGTCTGACCCAGCTTAATTTACTGCGTTTACTTCTAACTGGGTTAAAAACACAATTAGTCACTTACTACTAGTTATTAGAGACCCTTTTCCCCTTTTGTTTAATTGTTGAGAGCGTACTTGCTGGTGGGGATCTTTTTTCCGTTGTTTGTTCTTCCCCCTTCCCTCGTTCCGTCTTGTAGCCCCGTTCCTCGTTTTCGTTCCCCCTTGTCCACCTTTTCGCTGGGCTTTTTCCACCAGCGACCTCTTGGTTTTTTGGTTGGTTGATCGGTAATGTATATCTATTACCGAGCACGCTCTTGTCACACAGTATATAAATACTAGTGTGGAGAATAACTCTGGTGAGCAACCAATTGGTTTCATCCACCCAGTTATTGACATAAAAGGAATTTAATAATTGTTCGATTAACTACCTACCTACTCAGTGAACCATTTTCGTTACATCCCAACTACCCACACATCAGTTTTCCATATACTGGGGGCCCCGGGAGATAAAAATTTTGGTGTCAATGTCACCAATTTTTATGTCTGAGTATAGACTAGCTAACTATTTGACTGTAAATGCCTGTTAATCTGATTAACAGTGACTATCCTCACCATCTCATGGAGAAGATGTAGCATTTAATTAGAAGAGAAAATATACATCCATAAGATGAAACTGTCTATGGTCTTTACCATAAGAAAAGGAAAAGTGAAAGTTAGAAGATAAAATTACAATTCCCCAGCATCTATTTTTTGTTGTAAAACTAGTCGCGCCTTTAATGCTGTTTGTCGCTGAGGTCATGTGTCTGTCAATGTTGTAGTAGGATGCGTTACCACTCCTACTGTCAAAGGAATAGTTACTGGAAGTTCAGTGTCTCCAGTTGTTACTGGCGGTGGAGAAGGTTCTCCAAAGTCCATTGTTTTGGGTCCAGGCTCTAAGGGGTACAAAAGAGAAATGTCTCTTGTTGTGTCACCCGTTGAAGTCCTTAATTTGACCACTCTTGTTACCCCGTCTGCCCCTGGTCTGAGTTCTAAAACTCTAGCCAGAGGCCAGTATTGTCTTGGAGTACTGTCATGTATGAGAACAAGGTCCCCTACCTTAATTGTGTCAGACCAATCCTTCTTAGTCATTTGGTTATGTCTCTCCCTTAGACCCATCAAGTACTCAGTTTTCCGCTGTTTAATGAAATGAGCTTTAACTCTAGTTAAATGTTGTAACTTAGTCTGGAGCTCATCATGTCGTTGAGTCCAGTTTGGGTCTTCTGAAGAGTCTATATAGTAGTCCGGCAGGAGACTAACTTGTTCTCCCCGAATCAAATGATTTGGAGTTAATGGTTCCGGGATCATTAATGTTGTCACTTACATAAGTGAGTGGTCTATTGTTAATGATGTTCTCAATCTCAGCCAGGAGAGTGAGCAACTCAAACAAGTGTATCTGTTTTTTACCATTTGCTTTCTTCAAGCAGTTCTTTACTGCTTGTATATTCCTCTCCCAGATAGAACCATACCAAGGAGAGGCAACCGGAATATACTTCCACTTTATGTTTGAATTTTGTATATATAATTGTGTGAATTCATTGCTTAACAAATCGTGGATGACTTGTTCACCAGCCTTGAAATATGTAGCATTGTCAGTCCAAACTGTCTTGGGTACTAATGTCGTGCACAGAATCTCTTAAAGACAGCAACAAAAGACTCTGCTGTAAGGTCCTCCACAACATCCAGATAAACAGCTCGTGAGGCAGCACATGTAAACAGTACAATGTACATTTTTTGTTCAGTGTCAACCAACCCCACAGTCAATGCTCCTGTATAGTCAATGCCTACAGTCTCAAAGGGTCTGTTGAGAGTAACTCTCTCCTCTGGCAAAGCAGGAGGATTTGGTATCCTATAGGGCCTAGCATGAATACGCCTACATGTGATACACTCACTCAGGACTGTTTTAACAGTGATCCTTCCCTTGGGTATCCAATAAGTTTTTCTTAATGTAGTTAGTGTCTGTGGTACCCCATATGATGTACATCATTGTGTGTTTGCTGATGATTAATGTTGTCAAATAGCTAAATCTAGGTAAAAGGATTGGATGTTTGCTTTTGTAAGACAGTTTTGATTTGTCTAATCTCCCTTTACACTTTAGATGGCATTCCTCATCTCTGAACAAATTTAGATCCACAACTACTGATGGTACAGGTTCTTTTGTTTGTTTCCCATTAGTCAAGAATTCTAACTCTTTATTGTACTCCTTTTGTCGTGCATGCGCTATCCAGTACTTGGTTGCAACTTCTGTATAATTATGATTGTTTTTATTTAGCTGTTTGTTTATTGTAGTTAAACAGTTGTGAGCAAACCTCAAACAGTAAGCTGTGACCCTGACAAGTTTGCTGAAATCAGAATAATGTTCATAATTAGTGATTGGTTCAACCTTTTCATTTGAAAAGATTAAATTTAATGTCAAGTTAACTTGTTCCACAGGCCATTGGTCTGTATTACAGAGCCACTTAGGTCCCATGAACCAAGTTTTGTTTGACTTCAACAACTTGTAGGATAAACCTCTGGTCAGAAAGTCTGCTGGATTTTGTTTAGTTGGAACATAGTGAAAGTTTACTTGTAGTCTTTCATTAGCTTCAGCTATTTCTTTTAGCCTATTTCTTGCAAAGATATTCTTACTATTAATGCTAGCATTCCGTATCCAGGCAAGACAAATCTGACTGTCAAGCCAGATGTGGATATCAGTTATGTTCACAACATGGTAAGCATCCTTAAGCAATGAATTGGTTTTAATGGCTAACGCAGCAGCCAATAGTTCCAGTTGAGGTATGGTTCGGGTAGGTTTGAGGGGTGCAACTTTCCCTTTTGCATAAATTAGATGATTTTCTGTAGGACTTACAAGGTATGCACAGTACCCATAAGCATGTGTGCTTGCATCAGCAAACACATGAAGTCTCTGTGGCTTATCCCTAAACCCACAGCACCTTTGAATTTTAATGTTCTGCACTTTTGTTAAATCAGCAGCTAACTTCTTCCAAAATTTTTGCTATCCATTTGTTATTGGATCATCCCACCCAACATTTGTCATCCAAACTTCTTGGAGGAGAATCTTTGATTTTATTGTTGAAGGCAGGAATAGACCCATGGGGTCAAAATTTTTTGAAGCCTCTGATAATATTTGTCTTTTAATATTTACTTCCTCATCAAGTTTAAAACCTTTAGTACAGATTGAATCATGACTGATAGAAGATGCATCCAAATAACAGTTCATACCTAAAGTTTTAACTCTGTCTGATGGATCAGTAAGACCATTATTATCCTTTAAAATCTTTTTGTTTAATTCCTCATCATTTGAAATCCACGCACTAAGTTCAAAGTTACCTTGTTGCATAATGTTTTGAGAGTGTTCATAGACCTCAGATAATTCAGATTTTGTTGTTGTTGAGCCTATTAGATTGTCTACGTAAAAATGTTCCTTGAGGAAATTCATTGTTAAAGAGTTATTAAACTGGTTCAAATGATGTCTAATTGTCATTGCTAATAGGCTAGGTGAGCAATTGGCTCCAAACAACACAACATTAAATCTATAGGTTATGAGCCCTTTATTCAAATCAAATGGATCCCTGAACCATAAGAACCTAAGTTGGTTCTTGTCATATTCATTTTTAGATTTATTCTCAAAATTGCCTTGAAATGTCACTTTGTACGGCATATTTATCTAACCTGAGGAGCCAAGTGAACACCTCTCCTCCTTTCTCTCCTTTCTCTTGGGGGATAACGCCGCCTCTAAGTTTCCTTGTTGCACCTACAGCATTCCCCCACCCCCCCCTTTGCTTTTGCCAAGGGGGGGCCCTAACTCTAATAAAATTCACTATTCAGTAACTAGACCAAATTTAAACCTAACCTAACCTACTTCACGTGAGTTGGCCTAATTCGGTTTTGCTCTAGCATGTCGGTGATTGGCCATATAAGCCCCTACGAAGACAATGGGGAGGACTTCGAAGCTTATGCCACTAGGGTGAGGTTGTTTTTCGAGGCAAATTCCATTCCGGATGCTAAGAAAGTACCTACCTTTTTAACTATAATAGGCCCTAAAACGTTTGGTTTAGTTATGGACCTAGTTTCTCCTAAAGCACCTGAAACTTGCACCTATAATGAATTGGTACAGGCCCTAACCGATCACTACAAACCCCGAGTAGTTCTCATCTATGAACGTTTCAAATTTTATTCAAGGCATCAGACGGGAAATGAAAGCATTGCAGAGTTTGTTGCAGGAATAAAAAGCCATAGCCGTACGTGTAAATTTGGGGACAAATTAGATGAAATGCTAAGAGATAGGTTTGTAATGGGTCTCAAAGAGGAGTCTACCCAGAGAGCCCTATTAGCCATACAGGACCTAACTTTTAGTCAGGCTGTAGAAATAGCTACGGCTAGAGAAGCAGCTGCTAAAGATGTTAGAGCTTTTGGAAATCATAGTAGTAAAGCCCAACACGTAAATAGCTTTAAATCTTCTAGGCCTGGCAGACCTAACGAGCCTACTAGACAGGCAAATAAAAGGTATGAGGCGAATACGACTAAGCCTACTAATTCTACTAAGCTTCCAAGCCATGTACAGGGTGTGGAAACACCATTGGAAGAAAGATTGCCCTTTTAAAGAAGCAGTTTGCTGAAACTGTAGTAAAATAGGCCACATAGCTAAAGTGTGTTTTTCAAAGAAACAAAGGGTGAAAATTCTAATTTTAACATTTCTAGTATAAATCCTCAAAGGAAATACTTCGAACATTGGAGTGGAGAACCTATCTATGAGCAGCAAAGTGGGAAATACAGGCCATATATTGTAGAGGTAGGCCTAAATGAATTACAGTTCCTCTAGAATTGGATACGGGTGCTGCCCGGACGTCATGTCCAAGGTAGTTTTTGATAAGATTTTCAAAAACACACCTAAACTACATGCATCTAAAACTATTTTGAAGAAGTACGGGGATATACAAATACCTATTTGTGGAGAAGCATACGTCGACAGTTACACTAACCAGAAACTTTGTCTCATCCTTACCCTTTTAGTGGTGGATGAGCAAGGGCCTACTCTACTAGGCCGTGATTGGATTGATGCTTTGGAAATGCCATTGACAAAATCTTGCCAAGGGGTCAGGCAGATGTGCATACACTCTCATATCCATCTGACATAGACTCTTGTTAAGGGAGTTTTCTTCTATTTTTGGGCCTGAAGTAGGCAACTTAAAAGGCCATCAGGTCTGCATAGAAGTAGATCCTAATGTAACTCCGAAATTTTGTAAGGCTCGTTCAATTGCGCATGCACTGCGGGAGAAGGTAGATTTAGAAATTGACAGGCTGCTAAAAGATAAAATTATTGAACCAGTCACACACGCTAAGTGGGCTGCCCCAGTAGTTCCTGTACTAAAACCGGACAAGTCCGTGCGGTTATGCGGGGATTACCGTTTAACAGCAAATAGAGCCGTCCTTCTAGATTGCTATCCTATACCCAAGCCT
Organism: Bathynomus jamesi; assembly: GCA_023014485.1. Taxonomy (NCBI): domain Eukaryota; kingdom Metazoa; phylum Arthropoda; class Malacostraca; order Isopoda; family Cirolanidae; genus Bathynomus; species Bathynomus jamesi. The sequence continues at coordinate 283,130 of JAJOZX010003031.1, forward strand.
GAGGAATTATTTAGCTCTCTTGCTGGGGGTAAATATTTCACAAAACTCGATATGTCCCAAGCCTATGCTCAACTAAGTTTAGATGAAAACTCTAAAGAATTAACTATCATAAATACGCACCGAGGCCTATATAAGTACAATAGGCTATGCTATGGAATAGCATCGGCTCCAGGTATTTTTCAGAGGACAATGGACCAAGTTCTAGGTCACATTCCAGGGGTACTTTGCTTTCTAGATGATGTCCTCATTTCAGGTTCGACTAAAAAAGAACACCTAACTAGATTAACCACGGTTCTAAAAAGACTCCGGGATGCTGGACTTAAGCTAAAGAGAGAAAAGTGTTCATGGGTCACTAACGAGGTTTCATATTTAGGGTTCCGCATAGATGCCTCAGGCATTCATCCAACGGTGGATAAACTAGAAGCAATAGAAAAGGCACCACCTCCACAACACATCACACAGTTACAAGCTTATTTAGGTCTCCTAAACTTTTATAGGAAATTTTTGCCTAATGCATCGACTTTCCTTGAACCCCTAAATAAGCTATTACGATCTGGGGAACAGTGGAGATGGGAGAAAACTCAAAAGGAAGCATTTGAGGCTTCCAAGGACGTACTACTAAAGTCCACTCTCCTAGTGCATTATGATCCTAAACTTCCTCTCGTAGTTTCAGCAGACAGCAGTTCTTATGGAATTGGGGCAGTGTTATCTCACCACATTGATGGTGTAGATAGGCCTATCTGTTTTGCTTCTAGAACACTAACTGAGACGGAAAGACGATATGCACAAGTGGAACGTGAAGCATTAGCCTTAGTATTTGCAGTAAAAAAATTTCATTTCTATCTATGGGGTCATGAATTTAAACTAATTACTGACCATAAGCCTCTCTTAGGTTTATTTTCACCTAATAAAAATATTCCAGTTATGGCCTCAGGTAGGATTCAACGATGGGCACTGATTCTACAAGCCTATAAATTTGACTTAGTACATCGGTCAGGTAAACTTCTAGGTACGGCTGATGCGCTAAGTAGGTTGCCCTTAGAAAATCCAAATGATTGTGTACCTATACCTACAGAATGGGTTCACTTGGTGGAGTTTTTGGAATCCACTCCAGTATCTGCAGTACAAATAGAGCAGTGGACAAAATCAGACCCTATTCTGTCTAGGGTCATCCATTTCTGCTCAGTTGGTTGGCCTACTAAGGTTGAGAGTGAATTACAGCCTTTTATTCAGCGTCAGTCTGGCCTCTCTATTCAAAATGGCTGTCTCTTATGGGGCCACAGAGTGATTATTCCAAAATAAAGACAGGTCGAATTTAGTGAAGGAACTTCACGCTGAACACATGGGCGCAACAAAAATGAAAGAGCTGGCGAGAGCTTATTTCTGGTGGCCTGGTTTAGATGGAGAACTCGAATCATTGGTTCGTTCCTGTCAAAGCTGCCTAGAGAACAGAGATCTCCCAAGGAAAAGTCCACTTCATCCTTGGGAATGGCCTACTATACCGTGGCATAGGATCCATGTTGACTATGCAGGTCCTATAAATAATACTTATTTCCTAGTCATGGTGGACGCCTACTCTAAGTGGGTGGAAATTTTTCCAAACACTTCCACGACTTCGGGTGTTACTATTCGCTTACTCCGTTCAGTTTTCGCTCGATGGGGTTTACCCGTAGTCCTGGTTTCCGACAATGGTACTAGTTTTACCAGTGAGGAATTTCGTTCCTTCGTCCACCTAAATGGCATTAGACATGTCCGGTCTAGTGTTTTCCACCCGTCTACTAACGGTCTCGCGGAAAACATGGTCCGTACTTTCAAGTCGGCCTTGCGTCATTCTCGTGGGGAGGAAATGCAAGTGGTGTTGGATAAATTTTTGTTTAAATATCGAATAACACCACACACCACGACAGGGGTGTCTCCCTCTAAACTTCTGATTGGCCGGGGAATTCGTTCAGTTTTTGATTTGTTACGTCCAAACGAAACGTTACAACAACGAGTTTTACGCCATCAGGAAAAACAGAAGTTGTACCACGACACTAAAAGAGGGAGAGTTCTAGAAGCGAAACCTAATGATCCAGTTGTGATTCGCAACTATGGGGCTGGACCAAAATGGGTTCCTGCAACTGTGCAGGAGAGAACGGGCCCTGTTTCCTTCAAGTGCCAACTAGAAGATGGTCGTTCTATTAAACGCCATCAGGACCAGATATGGGAACGGGAAGTGCAGAAGGACCAGAGTCTTCCGGAAGAGAGAACTGATCCTCCGGAAAATGGTTCAACTTGCCCGCCTATACAGGTTGCACCTGATCCTACTACATCAACCCCGCTCCGCAGGTCGTCTAGGGTCCCTCATCCCCCTGACAGACTAAACTTGTAGGGGAGGAGTGAGGTGACGTGTATGTATATATATGTATATAGTCTAAAAGTCACTAAAGAGTAAATATCACTAAATCTAAGCTGAATGGCAAGACGAAGCCATAAACGAACCAACGGGGTTCGTATTGCTTTGGTCTGGCCTAGACATTTTTTTCCTATCTGACCTAATCTTTGGTGCTGAGTAAAATTAGGTGATGAATCTAAGGTGACAAATCGGGTAGGAAGTTGTTCGTACTTAAGTATAGTTAGGGGTAATGTCTATAGCTTCTAAATTGGTAATGTAAGAGAGAGTTAGGTAGGCTGTTGTGGGACACAGGAATAAAACGGTAGGCTTCAAGGAATACCTAATTCAACGCACCGGTAAGTGCTTTTGATTGTTTGCTAGAACCTAAGTAACCTAACTGGGGTGTCTACCCCACGCTATCACAGACTGACAATGCTACATATTTCAAGGCTGGTGAACAAGTCATCCACGATTTGTTAAGCAATGAATTCACACAATTATATATACAAAATGCAAACATAAAGTGGAAGTATATTCCGGTTGCCTCTCCTTGGTATGGTTCTATCTGGGAGAGGAATATACAAGCAGTAAAGAATTGCTTGAAGAAAGCAAATGGTAAAAAACAGATACACTTGTTTGAGTTGCTCACTCTCCTGGCTGAGATTGAGAACATCATTAACAATAGACCACTCACTTATGTAAGTGACAACATTAATGATCCCGGAACCATTAACTCCAAATCATTTGATTCGGGGGAACAAGTTAGTCTCCTGCCGGACTACTATATAGACTCTTCAGAAGACCCAAACTGGACTCAACGACATGATGAGCTCCAGACTAAGTTACAACATTTAACTAGAGTTAAAGCTCATTTCATTAAACAGCGGAAAACTGAGTACTTGATGGGTCTAAGGGAGAGACATAACCAAATGACTAAGAAGGATTGGTCTGACACAATTAAGGTAGGGGACCTTGTTCTCATACATGACAGTACTCCAAGACAATACTGGCCTCTGGCTAGAGTTTTAGAACTCAGACCAGGGGCAGACGGGGTAACAAGAGTGGTCAAATTAAGGACTTCAACGGGTGACACAACAAGAGACATTTCTCTTTTGTACCCCTTAGAGCCTGGACCCAAAACAATGGACTTTGGAGAACCTTCTCCACCGCTAGTAACAACTGGAGACACTGAACTTCCAGTAACTATTCCTTTGACAGTAGGAGTGGTAACGCATCCTACTACAACATTGACAGACACATGACCTCAGCGACAAACAGCATTAAAGGCGCGACTAGTTTTACAACAAAAAATAGATGCTGGGGAATTGTAATTTTATCTTCTAACTTTCACTTTTCCTTTTCTTATGGTAAAGACCATAGACAGTTTCATCTTATGGATGTATATTTTCTCTTCTAATTAAATGCTACATCTTCTCCATGAGATGGTGAGGATAGTCACTGTTAATCAGATTAACAGGCATTTACAGTCAAATAGCTAGCTAGTCTATACTCAGACATAAAAATTGGTGACATTGACACCAAAATTTTTATCTCCCGGGGCCCCCAGTACAGTATATGGAAAACTGATGTGTGGGTAGTTGGGATGTAACGAAAATGGTTCACTGAGTAGGTAGGTAGTTAATCGAACAATTATTAAATTCCTTTTATGTCAATAACTGGGTGGATGAAACCAATTGGTTGCTCACCAGAGTTATTCTCCACACTAGTATTTATATACTGTGTGACAAGGGCGTGCTCGGTAATAGATATACATTACCGATCAACCAACCAAAAAAACCAAGAGGTCGCTGGTGGAAAAAGCCCAGCGAAAAGGTGGACAAGGGGGAACGAAAACGAGGAACGGGGCTACAAGACGGAACGAGGGAAGGGGGAAGAACAAACAACGGAAAAAAGATCCCCCCCCACAAGTACGCCCTACAAGGCTAGACTTAATCTACTCTATAGTTAGACTGTGGATATAAGGGGTGGGTTAATTGTGGACCAATTGATACAGAGCATTTTTCACATAAGGTTTAAAATGAATGTTGAAGTAATTGAGGAAGTACAAGAGTTTAAGTAATTGGGTCAAACTATTACCAGCTCCTTGAGTGATGACTCGGATATAAGAAAACAGTCTCGAAGCCTGTATGCTAAAGCGAATATGTCCATAAGGAGCTTTCGTTTCTGTACAAGTGAAGTTAAAGACACACTCTTTCGTACTTTCTGCAGTATGTGAATATGTAATAATAACAATAAGTCAATATTTAAATTTAACACATTGTGGTTTGTCAAGACCATAGTTCTGGTACGTTCTACGGTCACAATGACTGGAAGGACAGTGAAGCATGCTGATAATGACATGAAATCATCATAAGATCTAATACTTTTTGTCTAAGTATATGCAATTTGCAAACTCCTCTAAAGTGTATAATTATAATCAGTCGTGTGGTGGAATAAATCTTCAAACTACTTTTGCCGTGTATATATATATAATATATATATATATATATATATATATATATATATATATATATATATATATATATATATATATATATATAATGTTTCATGTTTCATGATTATGCAAAGAAACTAGGCTGTGGCGGGGTTATCTAGCTATGTTGCACGACATAATACTTAAATACTATTTAAATTCGGTTGTGATGTCCGTTACAATAAGGAAAACAATAAGAGAGAACTTCATAAATTTTAGACAATGAGGAAACCTGTAAACTGTGGAGAGACTTGCTTGGTACTATATACGATGCAGGCAGGAAGGAGGGGCCAATCGCGAATCTCCGAAACTATTGAAATTACACCTTTTTTGAAAAGACTGTGTAGTGTGTAAGATGCATGCGTGTGTAGTAAGGGATATAGTGAGAAGCGCGTGTTTGAGAGTATGTTGGACTGCTTACAGGGTAGACGTGACATGTAAAAAGGCCAGATGAAGAGGACAGTGATGGGAGAAACAGGGTTCAGGCACTTCCTGCCTTCTGCTGGAATGCCACATACTAACTCCTATATATATATATATATATATATATATATATATATATATATATATATTTATTTATTTATTTAAATTCGACTCTTGTAAATATGCATAGCGGGTTATTATGAGTCAGAAGTTATAATGAGATCGATGTACAGTTCCCTCGAATGATCTGTTAAATAATTTTAAATTAAATATTAGGGTTCGCTTACGCCATTGCAGAATCGAATATCGCGTGATGATACAACTTTCAGTTTTACGTTTTTAATACAAGTGAAAAGCGTATGGTGCGTTCTATGAGTACATTATTATGATTGAAAGTATTTTTGTGGCCATTTGTAAAGAAAATGATGTTTTTATACGAGATCTGATATCATAAAGCATTAATTATAACATTTTAAACGTTGTGTAACGGTAGGCTTCAGTCTGTAAAGACATGATTGGTACAGCTAATGACAAAAACAATAAGCATGAACATTCTTGTGTGATTGATGTAAACAGTGGCCTGACTGGTGTGAAAACAAATACGTTTATTTTGAGAATTATGAGGAATTGTGAACAGCCGTTAAATTAGAGAAATGATAATTAAAGTAATGTGAATAGTCCTAACTATAACTACAAGTAGAAAGGTATAGCAAGATTGGGGGTATAGTTGCCAGATGCTTTTATTACGAAGGGAATTGAAATCAATATATTTAACTTAAATACTCTTAACACGTGTACATATATATATATGTAATAATAACAATAAATCAATATTAGTAATAATATTTAAGTGGATGTTTAGAGGAGGAAAACAACTTTGGTGATTCAGTTTAAAGCATCGTTACGCAACTTGATGTTCTTTTTAACATATGCAATTTTATAACGATGTAAATAACAGAAAACTACATTTTTAAAAGTAAATAAACAAATATGCGTGTACTATATGTATATATTGTATTTGAAGGTCATCTCGTTTGAAAATAAGCCAGTTTCCCTTAAAAAAGAGAGAAATTAATTTATTTAAATTAAAATGATAAGTATTTATTTTATTTTTCATAATACAGATCTTAAACAAAGAACTTGTTTTTCGATTAAAATATGTCCAATCTGATTTTAATTTATGTATTGTTCGCAAATTGATAACAGACGAGAATTGGATGTGTTGATGCGCAATGTGGTTAGGCTTATTAAAACCTTTCAGATATTCGTTTCCATTTCTACTGTCTTCTAACTTGCCTGAACAGAAAGTACTTGAATGTATGTATGTTTTTTCATGTTTGTTCTTGTTTGCCTCATGAAAGAACTTTTTGAAGGAGGAAGGCCAGGATCAACCCTTTCTTAAATTTTTTTGAAGGAAGGTGAAGACGAATCATTTTTAAAATTTAATTTTTTAAATTTATTTTTTTAAATTTATTTTTAAATTTATTATTCCCCCCCCCCTTCCCCCCCTTTCCCCCCCTTTTTTTTTTTTTTTTTTTGAAGGACCATGAAGGACACCTCATAAAGGAGGGACCGCCATG